>VZRZ01001374.1:448234-561660 GCA_013398175.1 Climacteris rufus
GCGCAGGTGCGGCTCCGTTTCCGCCTCGTCCCGCCGGGGCAGCGGCTCCGCGGGGCCGGGGCGGAGCGAGCGCGGCCGGAGCGCAGGTGGGTGCGCGGGGGGAGCGGCTCTGCTCGGCTCGGCTTAACTCAGCTCGGTTTAACTCAGCTCAGCTTAACTCGGCTCAGCTCTGCCGGCCGCTCCGGGCGGGGTTGAGCCGAGTTTCGGGGTTCCCCTGTCGGGCAAAGCGCCCGGGCTCCGTGGGGCGGGCGCGCTGGGAGCGGCTTTGGAGGGACTCGCGGCACCCACGGGTGGGAGAGTGCCCGGAAAGGCTCCGGGAGCTGCGGGGCGCTCGCCGGGATGTGCCCGGTGCTCCTGTCTCGGGGGAGCTCCACAGGTCCCTCCCCACCCCGGCCGTTCGGTGAATTTGGGTGGAATTCGGGCTCCCGGAGGGAATTGGCGGTACGTGGCAAAGATGTGGAGGGAAACAAGCCAGAAGCGGGAGGTTGAAAGTGATGGGAAAATAGCCCCGTCCTGCTTTTGAGAGCTGCTGCTGGGCTGGTGCAGGGTGCGTGGAGGGAGCAGCCGTGGGCACCCGCTGGAGGATGGGCTGCCGTGGGTTTGGGGCGCTCCGGGGTGATGGATGTTGTGTGCACAGGTAACAGTGACGTGCAGTGCCCACCCGCAGGGGCTTTGGGGTGCTGCAGGTTGGGTCAGGTGCTCTCCAGCACCCGGGCAAAGTCCACGGCTTTGTTTTGCTTGTAGCAACCATGTCCAGGGTGATAAAAGTCTTGGAGTGGCCACGTTTGTGGTGGTGTTCAAAGGATGTCTAAAAGCGGTATTAATGCCTCAAGGATGCTGAGAAGGGCTACTCCATCCTGCTGGCAGGCTTGTGGCTCAGAGCCGTGCTGGACAGGGAGTTTTTGGCAAGGCCTGGCTGCTCAGCAGAGATTCTCCACTGGCCCTGAGCTCTTCTTTTCCTGGTTCGCTGGAGGTTACCCGTGGAAGAGCCTGGCATGTGGCTCTTGTGCACGGGATTCCTTGACAAACGCTGGCCTGTGCTCCGCGCTTCCCTCCCCTGCCCAATTCTTTCTAAGAAACCTGATGCTTCTCTGGAGGCTGGGAGGTGCCACACGCCAGCCTTCAGCCTGAGGCCTCCCGAGCTTTTTTAGCATATCAGAATAGTGAAATGAGTTTCTCTAATTGGCCATTTAGATGCTAATTTGCTTCTCCTAGGCCTATGCCAGATCAACCTGCCCCAGAACGTGAGTCAGAAAGAGCCTGCTGTCTTCATGAATTATGCCCTTTGCATAAGGCACCTGCCTGGCTGGGGATCAGGAGGAAATGGGTCCAAAGTCTGATAAATAAAGATACACCTTGGCAGGTGGAACAGCGCTGGCTTTCCTCCCCGGCATCGTGGGGTGTTGGGGCGCCGGGAGGCTGCGTTGCTTTGGCAAAACCTGTTTTTTTATAGCTCACCATGTCTCAAGTAGCCACACTAACAAGTGCCTCTCGTTAATAAAGGCTTGCTGGTGCTGGATGTCGGCTTTCCTGTAGAGCTGATTTTATCTCCCCACTCACAGGACTGGCATGGACCTCCAGGGCGTTGTGTTTTATTGAGCTCCTTCTTAAAAGCAGTTGGGCTTCTTGTCAATGCTGCCAGCACTGGGAAGCAGCTCTGGTGCATGGGAACCTTCTTGGTTTTCCCCCCAGACCTCATCCTCACTCCCTCCTTTGCCAGCTTGGCCTTACAAGGTGAGGACACCTCTCAGCTGCTGTTTGACTGAGCCAGCTGCTGTTTGGTTTGGGCTGGGCCAAGCAGAATCCAATGAATGAGGCTTTGAATGAGGTTGTCCCCGTTTTGCTGGCGCTGACACTGCTTAGATTGAGCTTTCATGGGGAGACAGACTGAGAAAAGTCTGTCTGATTGAGCCCTTAAGTTGTTGTCCCAAAGCTTGCCAAGGCTTTGTGGTGTTTATTTGGACACTGTGTTTTGGCCCAGGCTGCAGAGCTGCAAGTCAAGTCTGATCCCGTTGGATTCCCTGTGTCTCTTGGCTCTGCTTGTGCTGCTGAGGCTTTGTAAGGAATGGCACAGGACTGTTCCTCTGCTCTTCCTGTGCCCGGGTGTCTCTGCGTCAAACAGAGGAGCAGAGGGTGGTGGGGATCTCCTGCCTGCTTAGCCCTTATAAAATCATTTTACAGCATTTTATTGGTGCCTCCAGCAGGCTCCCGCTGGAGGGGCTGACAGACTGCTGCATGGAGGTGTGAATGAGCAGTTCAGAGTGCTCTGTGTGTGAGAAAAACTTGTGATTCAGCCACCACTTGCACAGACACTGCCTTACTCTGGCTCTGAGACTTGGCCAAACCTCCAAAGTCAAGTGTGCATCCTCTGCCACGCAGCCCCGAGGGCTGTTGTGCCACTTCAGAACTGCCGTGTGCTTTGAAATACAGCTTGGAAATGAGAGGGGAAGAGTCGTGTTTGGGGGAAATCGCCTTTCCCTGCCTGCTCTCCTTGGCTGGAGGGAGGCAGGGGCTGGGCTCACCTTTCGCATCCCCGCCACTCACTCACCCTCTGGCACAGCAACACAAACACTCGCTCAGTTGCCAGGGTTTCGCAGGGATAATGGGGTCTGGCGTGCGGAGCAGGGAGAGATTACAGCGCTTTTTCCGAGGCAGCAGCCGCTGAAAGGGAAAACAGGGCCAGCAGGTACCTGGCAGTCCTGGGGGAGGTGACGCCCTGCAAGCAGGCGAGTTAATTACAGCGGCACGGCACGGCTTGGGAATTGGCAGCTTGGCTCTAGCCAACTGTTTCATTTGGATTTTTTTTTTTTAATGAAGTATTTAAAGAAAAAAAAATTGCCTAATTAATTTCCTATGAAAACAAATTAATCTAGACGCTTGCTGCTCAGCTGAAATAAGCAGGCAAATGAAAACTGACTGGAGACCTCCTCACGGGCCTGTGTAGGACATTTCTGTCTCTGCAGGGCTCTGAGGAGCTGATGCTTTGTGGGCACCTCAATGAGCCCAGCTGCAGGAGGGCTGTGCTGTCACTGCATGAAAAGGTTTTTCTGCTGCAACCTCAGTGTCAGCAAAACCCTTCAGTTTTAACTTTGGTGTAGTCGAGGTAAAGTCAAAATGCCTGAGGTGGAGGAGTGGGGAAAGGACGTGGTGTAGTGAGATGATGCTGGAAAAGCAAACTGGTAAATTCAGGACAGAAAAAATATTGAGGGTGTTAAATCCAGAGCTGCAGGCTGGGTCAGGGAGTGCATGATCCAGGAGCCTCTGGAGGCTGGGAGGGAATTCTGGATAAGTATTGCTGTGTTGTGCTCCACTCGTACATTCTCCTTGAAGCATCTGCCCTTGGGGCTGGAGAGGTGGCAGGGACTGTGCTCACTGGGCTGTTGGCCTGGCCTGCTGTGACTGTGCTCAGGTATTGAGGTAAAGATACCTGATGTTTATTTAATGAGAAAACAGGGCTTCTTTCACAGAAATTCCTAGAAGAGCACCGTGTCCAAGGGCTGTGTCTGCCTACCACTGTTCCCTTCACTCAGACCCCACTGGAAGGGTTCTCCCTCACAGATTGAAGTCCTGTTCCCAGTTCTGGCTGCCAGAGTACAACTCTTATCACGGGGACAGCAGGAGCAGAGCCACGTCAGAGCTGCAGGCAGGGATGTGCTTGGCTCTGCATCCTCCAGGATGCTCCTGGCCCCACGGGAAGGGTGGGCTCTGCAGGGCAGCACTGCTCCCACGCAGTGTTCCCCGTGCTTCTGTGCCAAGGGCAGCCAGGTGGACTCAGATTTAATGAGGTTTTGTTTCACATGACTTCCTCCATCATAGGAAAGGAATGAACAGGTGGAGTGGTTTAAAAGCAGGTCAGAGAATATCGATAGGAGCTGCCTTTAAATTCTGAGTTTGAGTAAAAAGCAGGATCTTGGAGTGGGAGATTTTCTTTTTGTTACACTAAACCTGTTCTTTGCTGTTACCCTGCAGTGCACTTGCAGGTGGGCCAGGAGCTGTGCATTTCTCTGTTCTCCCACTGGTGGGGACTGGCTGTTCTACCCTTCATCAGTTTGTTGAGAGGCGAGGAGCACAGGGAGGGGATGGCTCAGGGAGGTAGCTGCTAACTGGGGTATTATTGAGAGAGAATGTGAGACTGCAAGAGAGGTGTGTTTCACCACAGCCCGTGGAAATGACTGCCCAGGCTGGTGTGGTTTGGCTATCTTGGTGTTTCTGATTTTCCTGTACTTCTTGTACTGTGCTGAGATAAGAAGGAAGGCACCTCACGCCTTCCAGAGGCAGATCACACTCCTCTGGCACCATTCCCATGCCCATGAGAGACACTCCTTTCCCTCCAGCCCTGCTTCCCCCCCAGCAGCAGTAGCTTGCAGTCCCATTCCTGTTTCCTTCTCCAAAGGAAAGTCCCCACCAGGCTTTTTCCAGAGGCAAAGGTGCAAAGCCAGCAGCTCCCATCAGAGGAGACAGCACATCCCAGCGCCGCTGAGAACGCTCCTGTAAATATTTCAGGGAATAATCTCTCTGAAGACTCTTTTGGGATCTGCTGGCTCTTTAGGCTGTGTTTTGTTTGCCTTCTCTCTTTGCAGATGCTGCTCAGGGAATGGTGGAGGACAGAAAGCGTATGCTGAGTAACAAGAGGCAAAGGACCATGACATTGCTTGTTTTTGTTCAGTCACGCTGAGCAAAGCTCACTGTGCTGCGAGGCTGGAGAATGCCTTTAAGTCCCTCCTGAGAAAAATGCTCAGCTCATGTGCTCTTTTCTGACTCGCCTTCAGCTCTGGTAAAGCAGATAAAGCTCTGCTGGGGAGGGGCAGATGTTTCCAGCACAGCTTTACACCCTGCAAGCTCAGCTGCTGGCAAAGCAAACTGCTCTGCCTTGGCTGTGGTGTGGGGCTCTTCTCAGGCTCCAGTTTTTGTGCTAAAGACCCCCCAGCCACCAGAGGCTGCTTGCCTGGAGCCTCACCGTGGACACAGAGTGTGGGCTGTGCTATTCTTCAGGTGCTCCTGAGTGGGAGGGAGGAATACATGGTGCAGCTGAAGAGTAATTTAATATATGCGTTTGTGTGGGGGGCTACTTGTGCATATAATCCTGTAACCACACATCACAGGCTTGGGAAATCTCTGGAAAATCCCAGGTCAGCCATTCTGTGTGAAATTGTAGCTTCTCTCTGCTTCTCACCCAAGGCTGAGGGCGGGAGCCTCTGTATTCTTCTGCTGTTCATGCCTGGTTGCTCCCCTGTGTGAGCGCTGTGGGATGTGTGTGGGGAAGGTGTTCTCGGTGTTCTCTCCTCACCTGAGATTGTGAAGGAGATTAAAAGAGCAGGAGGTGTTCTGGCACCACGAGGAAATGCAAACCCAGTGTGTGGCACTGAGCAGAGTGGGGAAAGCAGTTGGTAAATCGAAAGTGCCAGGGCTCAAGGGTTTCTCCTGGGGATGATCTCTTTCAAAAGCCATCACCTTAATGTGGCAAAGGTTTAAAATGTCATGTGTGACATTTCTGTCTGTCCTTCCTCTCCCAGCCTTTCCTGCAGCTTCCCATCTCCTCCATGCCTCACTTTGCTGAGCCTTCACCCTTTTCACTCACATTTCCCCTTTCACTGAAAGAATTCTGTGTGGAATGTCCCCTCTTCTCTCCTGCCAGTTGTAAGCATGGTGTTTTCAGGCCCTTCCCAGAAATTGTTTGGTCAGAGAGGAGGGAGCTGGTTCATTGTTTGCAACTGGTTTGGCTCTGAGGGCTGGCGTGGGGTTTGGCAGGGGGGAGCTCAGTGCCCTGCCACAGGTTGGTGTTTGTGTGGCAGAGAGGCACAGCTTGCGTGTGAGCTCAGCCCAGGAGGGGGAGTTTGATGTGCACAAGCTCTGTGTGAGGGGGCCAAGGCCATCAGCCTGCCTGGCACGGCAGCACAGGGCTCTGTGTGGCAGCAGCAGATAGCAGGGGAGGTGCAGCTGAAGCACAGCACTGCTGGCTGCCTGTGCTTGCACTGAGGCTGCAAAAAGCGTTTGCCTGGGAACTACAGCCCACTTGGCAGGTGAGACACCTTGCCTGCCATTGGATCTGATTCCTGCCTGCCAACCTGCGTTAAACACGTTATCTCTGCCCAGCAGGTATGGTTTCAAAGCTGGCAAGTGTCTGTGCTGGGGACAAGTATTAATACCTGGAAATTTGTGCATTAGGGCTTGTGAGATACTCGCTCTGCTGGAGAGCAAATCCAGCTGGTTCAAAGCTCAGCACATCAAGCCTGGCTTTGCATCCATTGAAATCTTTTGGCTGTGCCTGTCCCTTGGTGCTTTCCATTCATCTGAGCTGCTGATGGGACTCAGAACTGCTCAGCTGCTGGGTCTCTTTTGGGGCTGTTTCTGCCATGAGCATCTGGAAGTTGGTTCTTGCTGCCTCCACTGCTCAGTTCAGTGAAGTTGTCACTGAACACGAGGAATCACTGGCGTGACCATGCCAGGGACAGGAGCCACAGCAGGAGATCTGCTGCAAGAGGTGCTGTCTTAAGCATCAGAGGATGCAAACAAGCTGCTCCTGTAGGCTGGAGTTATAAATATCAGGCTATTATGGAGGCAGCTTTAATGAAGGAAATGACTTGCCACTGTTCATGCTGATTGTCGCGTGGGTTTTTGTTTGTTACCCCATTAAGAGGTTAAAAAAAAGGCAACTGTAGCTTCTTTGTGTCCTTTGGAGTGGCTTTCTCTGTCAGAAGTGCAGTGCCAGAGCTCTGGAGGTGGGGAGGCAGAGATTATTCTTACAGACAATGCTTTTCTCTAGTTTGAAATGAAAAATCAGAACTGACAGAGAGTGTCTGGCACTTTTTTTGAGAGTATACCATAAAATCTAAACTTCCAGCCTTGCCTTCAAGGTATCTGGAGGTATTTATTGGCTTGTATTTTATAAGGATGATGGTGTTTTTATCCCAGTCTGTGGCTGAAAGTCTGTCTGCTTCCTCACGTGGGAGGCTGGCAGATCACCTCTGGTTGGTTTGCTGGGAGAGTGGCTGCTGTTCCCTTCTTTCAGGTGTGACTCTGCCATCCCAGCCCTCCTGGTGCCATGGCTGAGATGATTTTTGGCAGCGGGACGGGCCCCTGGGTCTGCCCCAACGACCGGCAGCTGGCCCTGCGAGCCAAGTGAGTCCTCCCCACCCTTTTCCTCCTCCTCCTCCTCCCCTCCCAGCCTCAGCTCTGCTCTCAGGGATTTCCTCTGTGGAGCTCAGCGCTGTTGGCCTCACCCTGAACCATCCTTCCAGCCCTCCCCTGGGTGAAAGGAAGGGCTTGGAGGCAGGCTTGGATCTCTGCAGCATCCTAAATATATTTGATGACATCCCCCAGCTGCCAGCACCCTTTTGTTTTAGGTACTTGTCATTTGATCTCCTCTTCCCCTGAAGTTAAAATTACTGCATAACCTAAAGACTAAAAGGATGGAGATGAGTCAAGCACTAGAACTGCATTTTTCTTGGGTGCTTTCCTTCCCTGGCAGCTGGGACTGTGCTGCCACTGCCACCTCTGCTCTTGCCTGAACCCCTGGGCTCAGCTGCTTCTGCAGGGAGGTAGAAAATAGGGGAACACCCCAAGTTTTGAGGGGGCTGCCTGGCTGTGAGCAGTGCACTCCACTGCCACTTCCCCAGCCTGCAGAAAACCTCAGCAAGAAGGTGGTGCCCGAGAGTGCCCTGCATTCTCCTTGCAGCCATGGGTTTATCCAGTGACCTCCAAACCCCTCCTGAATGGTAATTAATTAATTGAGCTGTGAAAGCTCCTGCCTGTCACCCAGTGAGCCAAGGAGAAACATCAGCTGCTCTGTGTAAGGCACAGAGGGAAGTGGTTTGCTGAAGTCCTTGTGTGAACCTGGGTTAAACCAAGGGAGGATGTTGCCAAATTCATATTTCCAAGCGTGCCCAGTGATTTGTGTGTTGGTCAGAGGATATTATGAATGTGTCATCTGGAGGGAGGAGGATGCAGGTAACCCCTGGGTTTGGGAATCTGCTCTTGGCAGCCTTTGTGGTGTCTGGCATCAGCACCCATCTGTGCAGGGGTATTCCCAGGAGAGCCAGCCCCAGGGCACTGCTCCTCTTTGTGGGCAAACAGGAGTGAGGGCTTGGAGTGGTGAAACACAAACTGGAGCAGAAAGGGAGCTGAGAGGGCAGGGAGAGACAGCACAGCCCTGGGTGCTGCTGGAGGGGTGATGTGGTCAGAGAGAGGAGACTCCTGCTTTGGGCATCAGTCATGGAACAACCTTCCCTGCTGGAAGGCTGGCGTGGGGGTCTGTGCCTGGGCAGCTTTGGCCTGTGGGGCAGGGCAGGGGTTTGGTGCTTTCCTTTCCCAGCTGAGCTCTGCCCTCCACCCCTTCCCACAGGCTCCAGACGGGCTGGTCAGTGCACACATTCCAGACTGAGAAGCAGAGGAAGATGCAGGCTCTGAGCCCGAAGGAGCTTGAGGTCATTCTGGAAGTCATCCGCAAGGCAGAGAGGCTGGACATGGTGGAGCAGCAGCGCATCGGGTACAGTGACGTTCCTCTGTCCCCTTCCCTCCCCAGCAAAGGTCAGCACAGACACAGGAGTGGCTCTCCCAGCTGCCTGAGCTCAGCCTCCGGCGCTCAGAGCATCCCTTAGGTCAGTTATTTTCCCCTCCCTTGCTGCTTGTTTGGAGGTGATGAACACTGGGGAGGATGTCATGTTTTCCTTCTCTTAAGTCTTTTCATGCCTTCTTTGAGCCTTGGGGACTGCTGAGGCTGCAGCCCTGACACAGGCCCTGGAAAATGCAGGCTGTGGCTCTGGGAGAGGCTGGGAAGATGCCGAGCTGTGCCCGGTGCTGGTGCTCACATGGCTCTCAGATCACTCCTGGCAGTGCAGTCAGGTTTTCCCTTGTCCACACCAGTCCCCTGGGGATTTTGCCTGGAGCAGAAAATGAGTTTATGTTCTAGTTGGCTGGATGGGGCTTGCTAGCTTGAATTATTTAATTTACAGGCATCCCTTTGGCGCTGCAGATTTTCATTTGCTGCTGGAGGTCTGGCCTGAGCTGTGTCTGTGATCGTCCTACACTGACTGCTTTAAAGCCAGGGAGCTGGGCAGTCCTGCAGCATTCCCAGCAGTGTTTGTGCTCATGAGACAGGAAACCCCAGAGACTCCCAGCCTGTGTCCAGCAGGCCCAGCTTCCTGCCTCTGCTTCCCTGTGCAGCACTCATTAGTGAGGGCTAATGAGAACTGACAGCGATGTTTTTGGGATAAATGGGAGACCCCAGCAGCAGCCAGCGACCCTGAGGACCTGGTTGTTCCTGTGTGGCTGCAGCAGGAGATACCCTTCCTGTGGTGAAGCATTCCCTGAAATGCCTTTCTTAACTCCCAGGAGTTCTCTCGTGCCGAAGTCGCAGTCGAGGATCATAAATCCGCTAATGATGGCTCAGTCTGGCTGTGCGGCCTGACCTCACCACCACAGGCTGCACCTCTTCCAAACAGACCTCGCCTTGCTCTCAGTAGGGCCCTGCTTGATGGGACATTAGCACTAATGAGAATGGGATTCATGGATAGCAGGATCGCTGCCTCTGATAAATGGCCTGGCTGCTCCTGTCCCCATCTACAGATGGAGGCCTGGAGATTGCCAAGCAGTGACCTCATGGCAGAGCAGCCTTGCTCTGCATGCTCTCCACACCCTGCATCCTAATTGCTTAGCCCTCCTCCCTTCCCTCTCCCAGTCCTGCTGTGGTGGACATAGTGCATCCATTTGTGCTTCCTGTCTTCCAGGCAGGCTGTGGGATGGAGCAGGGAGCAGTTGCTGCCGTTCCTGTGCCACAGCCAGGCTCATTGTGGTCTGATGGTTTCAGTCTGGCCTTCCTGCTTCTAATGGACTGTGGGCAACTCGTGTGCCTGCAGTGCTGCTTTCAGCATGTAGAAGTGGAGAGGGCTTGGCAGGTTTAACTCTTTTGCCTTCTTCCCAGTGCTTTTTGACTTGCCCTGGTGTGAGCACTTGAAGCTTTTCCTGCAGTGCTGTGACCTCTGCTCTGGCCCTTCCCGCAGGCGCCTGGTGGAGCGGCTGGAGAACATGAGGAAGAACGCGATGGGGAACGGCCTCTCGCAGTGCCTGCTCTGTGGGGAGCTGCTGGGGCTGCTGGGCAGCTCCTCTGTCTTCTGCCAGGACTGCAAAAAGGTGGGTTTGGTCACACGTGCCCACTCCTGGTAGCAGATCTCCGCAGCAAGCACCACCAGGCCTCTTGGAAGCTGGAGAGCTCTGCAGGGTTAACTTGTTTTTATCTCTTTGGTGCTGTCAGACCATCGAGTTTTCTCTTGCAACCTGGTGATAATAAGAGATTACTCGTGGTCCTGAAGTGCCTAAGCTGCACTTAGTGCTGGGCTGGGCTGTGCCAGCCCTCTCTGCATCTCTCAGTCGGGGTTTGCGGGGTGGGATGAGGGGCAGAAATGTGCAGCTCTCAGAGACAGCTCAAACAGAGCCTGTGAGCTTTGCTGCTGCTCACTGCAAGGTCTGCCCTGAGACCTTCTAAGAGGACTCAGGTCCATCCTCAAGCTCCACAGCAGTGTAAGATTTCCAGCCCTGTGCCTCAGTGAGTGCCCGTGCTGTGTGTGCTGTTTGCAGGGAGAGCTCTGCCCTGCCAGCACCCCGGGGATGATTCCCGCTGGTCTTGGCTCCACAGCCAAGGGGTTAATCTGTATTGCTGTGGAGATGATGATCTCCAAGGCAACCACCTCATCCTGCCTCTGCTGGGAGAGGTTTTTCTGCACTTGAAGCCCATCTTCCCCTGGGGAGACACCTCTGGGAGTTCCTTCATCTCAGCCTGGTGGAGAGGTGAGGGCGCCTGCTGGGTGCTGGAGTGTTTCTGCCTTGGTGGTGGTGGGGTGGAAGGGAGCAGCCTGTGCTGGCTCTGTCCCTGTTGGGGACTGGCATCAAGGAGACACTTCCCAGTGTCACTCCCCTGTCACTGAGATGTCCTGAGGAAATCCTGCTGCTGTACCATGGGGTGCTGCGTGTTGGCACCTCTGTGGTTGGGCAGCTGTGCAGGCCAGGGGGCAGAACTTTCCTTGTTGGCACTGCTGGATGTTGTGAGAGGCAGTTCCATGCAGAGCAGGCTGCTGTGAGCTGTGCTGCCTGTGCTGCTCAGTGGGTTTCTCCCCTGGAGCCAGTTTGCCTGGCTGATGCAGGGATTATGCAGCCGATTGCTTGGGAGGCCGTGCCTGGGAAGGGAAACACAAATCTCTGAGCCCCTGGGTCCTGAGCCACGCAGAAAGCAGCTTTTAAGGAAGGGGTGTGGAAGGAAGCAGCAGTGGGACACTGGGAAGTGAAAGGCCTGGTTTGAATGGGAGCCACAGGGCAGCTCTGGGAGCAGCGTGGCCCCTGGAGAGAGAAGGGCTGGGGGACAGGCAGGAGACTGCTGCCTGTTTCCTGTGTTTCAAACATGTGGAATAACAGGATGTGCTGTATTCCTGCCCCCTTCCCGTGGCAGCTCCGCTCCCACCTTGTCAGAAGCCAGCTAAGTCACGCTGCCACAGGGCTTTCCAAGCTCCCTCCTGTGAGCCCTGTACGCTGCTGAGGAGGCAGAGGCTGCTCAGACACCTCCCAGCCCTGTCCCTTTGCAGGTTGGGACAGTGTGAGCCTGAGGCTCTGGGAGGGCTGTGACCAGAAAACCCCAGGGAAGGGCTGGGTTTTTTCTCTTTTTTTATGTTTATTCCCTTTTTGTCTGGAGTCTGGTGGCCAGTTCAGCTGGACTCATAGCCAGGTTGATTTAAGTGAGATCCTACTTTTCCAATGTGCATTTTGCAGCTGCTTTCAGACTGGCTGCACTTTTCAGCTGTGTGCAAGCCCAGGGCAATGCTGCCTGGGCGCCCTGGGCTTCTCTCCTTCTGTTTTTAATGTTGTGCACTGAACTCAGGGAACAGTCAACCCTTCAGCAGAGCACAGAGTGAACTGCTTGTTCCCTCTTCTCCAGGGACACCCATCACTCATGCAGTGCTGTATGCAATAAGCAATTTGTCAGGGAGTTACGGATTTTTAAAGTTCATATTTTTCTTGCAGGCACTGATCTGTTACCGTGTCACTGCAGCCCATTTAATTCAACAGCAGGAATTGTATTAATGCACCTGAAACCCAGCAAGGAATTTACCTTCAGCAAGTCCCTTCTGCTGAACAGAGGTTCTGCATCTCTTTCAGCCTGATGGATTTTCTAAGTGCCACTTTCTGCTTTATAAAGAATGCTTTTAATATTAGTTTTTATTATCTCAGAAATAAAAGGCATTGTGGCAAGACAAAGGTGTGTGCAAAGGCAGATGTGTTAACAATAGCAGCAGTCAGACAAAGCCCAACGTGCCATTTACCATGCAGAGGGGATTGATGTCATGTGTAAAAGGTGAAGTATGAGTAGGAGAATAAAGTGCTTTGTCTTGTATTTAATGAGAAATGGGGCTGCATTTAATGCCCTTGATTTTTATGTCTTCTTCAGAGGGGTTGTGAGTGATGCTCCATTTCCCAGCTCCTCTGCGGAGAAGGGGAGGTGGAAAACAGCGTTTGAATATTGGAATTTTTCAAAATTTATGGCTGGGAGTAAAATCGGTTGGAAACTTCCACTAGAGGGAGCGTTTGAATGTGCTATCCGTGTGGGGATTGGGATCTTGGAGGGTATTCCAGGCTGAGCTGCTCCCTCTGGCTTTGGGTTGGGGGTGAGAGAGTTTGGGGTAGTTTAGGTCGTGTCTGCTCATTGAATCTGCAAATCTCCCTTGGCTTGGGGAGCACCGTGTTGAGGATTAATGCACCAGACCCAACAGGTTGTTCATTATTTCTCTGGGAGGATGAGGATGAGGATAGGAGTAGTGGGATGGAGAAGGTGAGACCTTCATCCCTGGACACAGAACCTCCTGGCTGTGGGGGACATGTCAAACCTCACCTGGGGGCATCAAATCCTCATGGATGTCTCAGCAAGCTTTGCTCTCCTCTTGTGAGTGGCTTTTCCTCTGTGAGGAGCAAAGGATTCATGCAATTTCTCATTCAAGCTGCATGCCAAGGCTGATAGGCATCAGCTTCATTATGTAATGTTGGGTGATTCAGGTTGTCAAAGGCTTGGAATGCCAGCAGAGACTTGAGAGTTCCCTTGTGCAGCAATAAGGGCTGTGCAGCACCACCAGACACTCAGGAGATGGGTGGCACTTCCTAAACTCTGGGGTTTAAGGTGTGAGGAAAGGAAGGAGAACATTTCCAACCTGGTTACAGCTGCTTGCCCTGCCACAGAGGTTGGGGTTAGGGGAATAAAAGAGCCACTCTGGAAATCTGCCCATGGCTGATGGGGTTTGGTTTGCCCAGGTCTCTTCTCACCCTGGAGTCAAGGCCTGTGCTGGAGATTTGCCTCTGTCTCGTGTCCATGTAGACCTGAGGCAGCTTCCTGCAGTCAGTGCTGCTCCAGGATAAACAGGAAAATTGTTCCTTGTTTAGCTTTTTAAGGAAAACAAAACAGATCTGTTGCCTCTCAACCTCTCTCCCAAGGGCTGTGGGGATTTTTTAACACCACCTTTTTTTTTCCTTTTTTTCTCTCTCCTTGTTTCAGAAAGTTTGCACCAAGTGTGGAATAGAAACTGTTGGAGCCCAGAAACGCCCTCTGTGGTTGTGCAAGATCTGCAGTGAGCAGAGAGAGGTAAAATGTGGGGAGATGGGGCTCAGCAGTGTCCACCTGCCCATCCCAAATCTCTGCAGAGCCTGGGCTCTTCCCTGTGCCTTGGAAGGCAGCTTGGGATGGGATTTAGGAGGCTTGGCTGGAGGTCAGGCAGTTTCAAACACACACAGTGGTGACAACTTTGGTTTGTGAGGGGGTGAAGGGGAAAACCCACACCTGGAGCCTTCATGGCTTTGTGGGATTTTTCTAATTATGGCCATAAAGAAACTGTTCCCTTCCACCCTTTTCCTCCTCACTCTGTGGCAAATAAACTTGACTGTTTTATTAATGCAGCTTCAGAGATGTAGAGCATAACTGCAATATTTGTCCCTCTAAAAATAACTAGGATTGCAGCCTTTAAATCTGTTTTCCTCCCTGTCTGCAAAATCCCATAACTTGCCAGTGTGTGAGACTTCTAATGCAGGTCTCTAAATTTTTATATCCTTCATCCTTGACTTTACACTGCAAAAAAAGTAATGGGCTGCCTCAATTCTTCTCTGCCAGCCAGCATCCACCAACAGCAGGGCTTGCTGCTCCGTGCTGAAGTGAAGTCTGTGAATTTGTTCTGTGATTACAGATGGATTTTCACTTGTTCCCATCAATTTATTTTGGGCTTTTGCTTGTGGTCCTTGAGCATCAATCCAGTCCAGCTATTTCTGACCAGTGCAACCAACTGTGTAACGTGGGTGCTCTGCTAAATCAATTTTTGAAATGTAGTGAGAGCATTTGTGCAGGTGTTAGAGGTCCTGAAATTATTTTGTATTACTTATGGAAACTTAGCATCTGTTTGGTTTTGTATTGGAGGGATTTTTTTGTGTTGGAGCACTGACAAAGTCCATGTTCAGGTAAGATGAGGGATGCCTGGATGCTGCTGCTCTTTAAATTATGAGCAGCAGTGTGGGTAGGGCAGGAAAAGAACATTCCAGCTCCTTAGATTTTGATAATAATTTGATACACTGAATCATCCAGATGTTTTGAATTCCAGACAGAGATCCTAAAATAGAGACTGAGGCAGGTGCAGATATTTTCTGTGCTTTGCAGGGAATTGCCAGGACTAAAATTTACTTTATTTCTTTTATTCTATTTCTTTTTTCCATTTTTTTTTAAATCTCACTGTACCGCTGGGTTTTTTCCCATTTCTTAAAAAAATAATAAGTAACCTGGTGACTGGACAGAGAATGTTAACCTGTCCAGCACGTTATGTATCCCAGAGTGTGAGAGTATGATAACCTTCCCTGCTTCCTCTCTCTGTGAATCCTGAGATACAGCCAAAGTGCTTTCCTGAGGAAAATGGATGGAACTTTCCTTCTTAGACTAAAATACAGCCTCAATTTGCCTCCCAGCCCTAAGCTTCTGCTTTATTTTTCAATTCCCTTTGAGCTGGGTTCAGGTCTGTCTCCTTTCTTGTTTCTGCTGGTGCCCTGAACAGGAGAAGGTTGGAAGGGTCATGGTGTGGGTGTGCAGCCAGACATCAAATCACACATCCCCTCTGTCTTCCCACATGCTCTGCCTTTATTTTGGGGGATTTGGGAATTGAGAATTAGCAGAAGCCTTGGGGCATGTCAGCCAGGGCAAGGAGGTTGAGGAAAATCAGAAGAAATGCCTGGAAAGTGGCTTTGATGGGTGGCTTGGATGGGTGGTTTTGGTCTTCCTTAAGTGTGTGACATGGTGATGAGGTATCAGCCCTATTTGATTTCCTGGCATGCAGGCAGGGAGCTTCAGGAATGCACTGAGGGTTGTGTGGTGGAGGAAGAAATCAGCATCCCCCTTCCTCTCTCCCCTTCTCAGAGTGACTTTAGCCAAGGAAATTTGTGCTCAAAGAAGGCTGGTCCCAGGCCACAGTGCTCTGGCAGCACCTCCCCACTTGTGAGACCCCTAAACTCAGGCAGCTGCAGTGGGTGAGTGCTTGATGCTGGGCTGTGGAGTTTCCCAGTGAGAGGATTCCCTGCCCAGCACTGTGCTGGAGTGAGGAGTTTCCCAGTGAGAGGATTCCCTTTCCCAGCACTGTGCTGAGCTGTGGTGTTTCCCAGTGAGGGCATTCCCTGCCCAGCACTGTGCTGGGCTGTGGAGTTTCCCAGTGATGTGATTCCCTGCCCAGCACTGTGCTGGGCTGTGGAGTTTCCCAGTGATGTGATTCCCTGCCCAGCACTGTGCTGGGGTGAGGTGTTTCCCAGTGATGTGATTCCCTGCCCAGCACTGTGCTGAGCTGTGGTGTTTCCCAGTGATGTGATTCCCTGCCCAGCACTGTGCTGGGGTGAGGAGTTTCCCAGTGATGTGATTCCCTGCCCAGCACTGTGCTGGGGTGAGGAGTTTCCCAGTGAGAGGATTCCCTTTCCCAGCACTGTGCTGGGCTGTGGAGTTTCCCAGTGAGAGGATTCCCTTCCCAGCACTGTGCTGGGCTGTGGTGTTTCCCAGTTAGGGCATTCCCTGCCCAGCACTGTGCTGGGCTGTGGAGTTTCCCAGTGAGGGGATTCCCTCCCCAGCACTGATCGCTGTTGAATTTTCTGAGCCACCGCTCAGTCTCTTTGGGCTGGATGTTTGTGAATCTCTTGACTCTGCCTGGGAGAGGCTGCCAGGCTCTGAAGTGGGCTGGGGAGGTCATTTGGAAACCCAAGTGGCCTAACTGGTGTTGGCTGGAGTTAATCAGTGTCCTCTGGCTGGGAGGAGAGCCTTGCACTGGAATTGTCCCCTCCAGGCTCTCCATGCACTGAGGGAGCACATGAGACTTGTGGCCCCCCAGGATGGTGGGGCTGGACATTTCCATGTACCAGCTAACAGCTGCAGTGTGTGGCATTGCTCACACATGCTAAAGCTTCCATTCCCTCCATCTTCCTTGTTATTATTTATCCCTGCAGGCTTGATTTAAGCCAGCAGAAGTTTAGTGACATGTGGGAGCCGTCTCCCCCTTTTGCAGCGTGAACAACATCTGTGCTGGCCTCAGTTGTGATTAAATAATCCAAAATTAAATATTTTTCACCCTGCCTGGGTTAAAATGAACACCAGAGTAACAAGCTGTCATTTTCATCAGTTCTCCAGTCAGAGCTGAGTGCTTGGTGGCCACGGATCTCTTTGGGAATCCCGGCCTCAGCCACTCAGAAGTGTTTTCTGCTGCTTTCTGTTTCCTTGAAAAGCTCCTCTGGGAAGGCTGTGCTGCATAGGAACGGGTTGCTCTGACTCTGTCTTATTTCTGGAGAGTGGAGGCGAGGAGTGGATTGTGCCTGCTGCTTCCCAGGATTCTGACTGCATCCCAGCCATCCCAAACAGCAGCGTGGGATGTGCAGGGCAAGGGTCTCCCAGGGGCCAGGAGGAAAATACAGCTTCTGACGTGGCCAGAACCAGAGCCTGGGTGTTCCTGCTGGCAAAGGGAGCATCCCCAAGGACCAGCAGACACCTCCACATCAATGGTGCATCTTTTCTTCCTGAGATAAGATAGACCTCACCTGCTTCAGGCCAGAACTGGCCACTTGTCCCAGCTGTTTCCAGAGGCAGCTGTGGAAAACCCTCTTTTGTTCTTCCAGGATTCTGTGCGCGTTTTTCTTTGCAACGTCTTTGGATGGCAGTGGAATTAAGGATGATGTGGATTGTGGTTTAATGTTCCTGCTAGCGAGGGTAGAAGCAAATTTGGTCACACCCACATTCACTTTCAAGGGCAAGAATCTCCCTTCCTCCTTCCCTCCCCCTTGCGCCACGCTGCCTTCCTTGGGTTTGCATCTTGCTTTGCCTTTTTGAAGACAGAGTGTGGAGGGCTGATGCTGCCTGGCTCAGTCCTGCTCCTGCAGGAGGGTGGGATGCCGTGGTGAGCTCAGGGATGCTATCAGTGGGTTTGCAGGGATGGCAATGAAAAACCACGGGATGGGATTCCGGGATGGAGAAGGAGCAGCTCCCTCAGGGCCAAGGGCTCCTTGCAGCAGCTGTCAGAGGAGCAGGACTTGCCTGGGAGGAGTGCTGGGGGGTAAACACACAGCTGGAAGGGCTCCCTGCTGCCAGGCAGAGCACATGGGCAGGGTGACAGCTTGGGCAGCAGTGTCCCTGCTCAATTAGTCGTGTGTGGCCAAAATCTGCCTGTCCCCTTTGGCCTGAAGGGGAGAAGGGACCTGCTGGGTTTTGTCAAATCCCTGTCCAGCCCTTTAACTCTCTGCACAGCCCTGTTTTGACTGACACCCCAGGTTCTGCAACGCACCTTTGTGAATTACCCCTTTATATATGTATTTTTTATACATATCCATAATTAGCGATGCTATCATTGTAATTAAAATCCTCTTGGAAGCATTCCTGCACATTTCCATTTGAATTGACACATCCAAAATTGTAGGATAATGAAAGCAGTTTCGGTAGGGTGGGGAGAGAGAGCTTTTTTATAAGCTCCCTCGAATATGAAAGAGAGCTATCAGGGACCTGTTAAAAGTTTTAATTTGCCCCCCCTGCTTTGCTTTCCTTTTAATTCCTTCTCCTTCACTACCCAGCATTTTCATGGCTGGCTGCATTTCTCAGTTTATCACAATAAACCACGCAAGGGAAGAAGATTTTTGCACTGGAGGAACAGAATTTTCTCCTCCCCCTTTTGTGCCCCCAGGGCTTCCCTTTTCCCATATCCACTGATACCATTTGGAACATTAAAAAGCAACATAGCCCAGGGTTGTTCCTGCCTGGCATGATGATTTCTTGGCTAAACACCCCACGGATGGAGAGGGGGGTTTATTTTGGGTGACTCTGGATGGAATTGAAGCGCTGTGCACCTGCTTGCAATTGAGAGAACTCATCAATAGCCTCTGCCATATTATTTTGGGGGTGGCAGCAAGTGGTTAGACTCAAAATAGTGTCCTCTAGAATAGAGCCATGGGGGAAAAAAAGAGGCCTGATTGAAAGGGGGATGATAAATGGTTGGAGGCTGGCAGGCACTGAGGAACGGCGGGGTCAGGGGTGCCAGGGATTTTGCTATTCCAGAAACAAAGCTCCGAATGGTAATTTCACTGCCTTTTAATTTCCTTCATCCTCAAGTGCTGAATGTGGGAGTTGACAACAGATTGCTGTAAATAATGTAATTGGAAATCTCTGTGTTATGGAAAAGCAGATGAATGCAAATAACGGAGCTGAGGAGCGCTCGCTCCTTCTCCCCTGCCAGGGGTGTTTGCAGCGTGCTAGGGCTGGGAGAGCTGGGACAAAGTGGCTGTGTGGGCATGTGCTGCTTGCAGGGGATGCCAGCAAGGTCCTCCCAGGGTGGCTGCATTTGCAGGTGCCTTTTTCATCGCTGTAGCCCACGAGAAGCCGCTTCCCCACATTTTGGTATTGCTGGTGCCAGCATGGGAAGGTGAGGGTGGTGGTTTTCCTCTCACCAAGCCTGGATTGCTGTGCAGGAAAGGGCTGCAGGGTGGGAACAGCTCCTGGGTGGCACAAGCAGGAGGTGGTGGAGCACAATGTGGCTTTGCAGCAAAGATCCTTTTTAAGCATCTCTGGTGAGGTGAACTCTGGGAGGGCTGCAAGAGATTGTCATGGTTCCTTCAGCTCTGATCCACCTCTTCATCAGCAATCCTAATGTTTTTCCTGCTCAGGAGCACTTGCATGCTCAGGGAAGTTTGAGCAGTGGCATGGGTTTCACCAGGGCCCAGTGATTGTTTGTTAGCTCCCATTTCCAGGCTGCACCTGAAAATGCTCAATAAAATCCACATCTGCTTCTCATGCCTCACTCTGTAGCTGCAATGAGGGCTCGATGCAACTTTAATAGGAATATTAGCAGGGTTATAAAAGGCATTGAGCTGTCTGGGCCTGTCATGGCCGTGGCTGGTTTGATGTGATAAAAAAAGGAGTGTGATGCTCAAGTTGCTCTCCTCCCCTGCTTTGCTTTGGGGTGGTTTAGGTGTCAGGGAAGGCAGAAGGACAAGGAGCCTGAAGGGAGGCTGTGTTTAGCATGGATTTTGGTTGTGTTTAGCTGGATCAGTGGTCCAGGGACAGAGGGTGAGCTGTGGTGTGGCTGCTCCATCCTAAGCCACAAGCTGGGCCACCACATCCTGCTCTGGGCTAATGCAGAGACTGATTTTTACTCCCCTCTATCGAGCACTCAGAGCAAGAGATGATCAGTGTTCCTTGGGTTGCTGCAAAAGGCTGGAAGGAGCTGGCTGCCCCTCTTGCAGGTGAAATTCCAGCTCCACCCAAACTCAGACTGCCATGGGGAACAAATTTCACCTTAATGTGCCAACAGGACTGATGGCAGCAATATTCTCTCCTCCTTGGCAAGAGTAAACTCCTGTTAATAAACAGGAATTTTATTCTCAAGGTTTATTAATTTAAAATCAAGTAGGAACTTGGCTGTCAGGCTACTGTTGCCATCAGTCAAATGGCATCAATAGCAGTCAGCAGCATCGACCTGTTTTGATCCATGGATGCTAAAACTGCCTCGTGTGCCCCTGCGCAGAACAAAATGTGATCTGTGGTCTTCTGGGATGGGCTGTGCTGCAAACCTGGAGGGGCAGAGGGACTGAATCCATACAGGGGAGAACATCTCGCTGCAGCTATTTTAGAGCTGATTTCAAAACAATTTCACTGCTGCCATAATAGGACTGAACTCTATTAGAAGCACCAATTTATAGAGAATATGTATGCAGAGAATCAATTTTATAGTAGTATTACCACATCAGAGCTGGGTGTTTTATGTCATTAACTCTTTCTATAACGAGTTGCTTTGGGGTAGTGAGAAACCTGGGGGTGGCCAGCCTTTGTTGCAGCCATCCATGCTGTGTCTGATTGGTTTTATGGTGTGCCTAAATTGGAGCTCGCCTGAACATAATAGGCCTCTCCGGTGCTTCAAATTAAATTACAGATGTTGCAAGGTCTGTTCAGAGAGTGGTTGCACCAAAGGGCTGCTCCTCCCCAGCAGTTTATCCAGGGAAGGTGTGTGTGCGCTCCAGCTCCCCCGTGAGCGTCAGGGATGGACAATTTCCCCAGGAGTGCCAACCCTGCCCCTGTTCTGCTGTGTCCCGTGGGTGCAGCTGCTCCCAAGGCCTCCACCTTCCCCAGACAAGGCAGAGCAGGGCTTGCCCAGCCTGCAGCTCCTGCATGGGGCACATTTACCTGAGTTGCAGTGAGCTGGGCTCTGTGCAGAGATGTCTGTCCCAGACTTTCAATATACATTGTGTTTCCCGATTCTTGGAAATCAGAGCCTCTTCCTGCAGGGTGTGCGTGCTGCACTGACACGTGCTGCTGTACACACTGTACCAACTCCTGTGCAGCCCCCACGTGCCAGCAGAGGGGACAGAAGGAGCTGTGTCAGCCTGTGCCTCGCTGGCTGGGTCACTGCTTGGGTGTTGGCACAGTGCTGAGGGAGCTGCTGAAGTGTTCTGCCTGCCAAGACCCCCTCTGTAGAGGAAGAACTTGCAGCCTTGGGAGATGAGCTTCCCAGCCTGTTGCTTGGATGGCAGACTCACCATCCTCATGAGTTGTTACCCAGCAGGGAAACCTTTGTGTAACTGCAGGGTGCTCTCACCTCCTGTTTTCCAGATCCTGCTGTGGTGCACGAGCATCTCTCTTGCACGTGTAACTGGATCACAGTGCTGCTTGATTCCTTCTGCTGGGTGCTCTTCTTTTAAAAACCATATTACCAGGTTCCCCTCTGAATTCAGAGGCTTTCAAAGCTCCAAACACATTGATTTGAGCTCTCTCTTTTGATGGCTGTGGACTAGGAACCACACAACCTGCTGAGCATCCTCTTCCCATCAGTGGAATGGTGCTGCTGCTGTCCTGCTTTTTGTGCCTGCAGCAGCAGAACTCCTGAATTCCAGGTGCTGTCACTGCCCTTTGCTTTGATTAAGTTCTAAATGCAAATTTGCAAATGTATTGCTGCAATCTGCATTTGTACCCATTGCCACCATGATGAATCATGTGTGTAAAACATTTTGGGAACTTGGAGTGTTCTGACAATCTCCTTCACTCTGAGCAGAAGCGCAAGGTTTCTACCCCCCTGCATGAGATACAAAATGATATTTTTACTATGTTAAGTTTGGTTTTTTTGCCTTGGCTGTGTCATTAGCTCATTATCAGGCTGCTGGAAGGCACACAAGAATTAGGTTTGCAAGAGGCCATCTCTCCTTGTCTGAGCTGCCACCCTTTTCCCTTCCTCTGGCTTACAGCAGGCTTTATATTAAATATACTTAATAGAGTGCCTTCATCATAAGCTGCATTAAAGCTAAATTGGAGAGGAGAGGCTGTTCTTACAGGAGATATTACAGTTTAATGCTCCTGGTCCATTTCCTGCTGCAGGTTCAGGTTATTTGAGCGTTGTTCTCTCGTTGTGGGGTGTTCAAGCTCGTTCCGTGATCTGGCGTGGCCTGAATTGCTCTGTGAGGTGAACACCGAGCTTGTGCCATTGGTCCAGCACGAGGCAGCGCTTCTGCCATCCCATTCCCAGCTGCTGCTGGGCTTGGACTCTCAGAGGTAAAGGGAGCTGGCCCAGGAGGGGAGATTTGTCAGGGCTTTCTGTCCCTCCAGCCAGCACAGGGCTGGTTTCACTCTGAGCAGAGCACGTGGCTGGAGCTATTGCCCCTCCTGGCACCTGCCTGCTCTCTCCAGGGAGATTTTCTTTCTGTGCATTCCCAGTGGGAGAACAGCAGATGCAGAATCTGAACTTGCCTGCTGCTTAGTGCAGAATAGGGAACTTCATCCCACCGAGGTACGCTTGGGAATGTGTGTTTGATATTTGTGGTTTTTTAGTTGTGAAGAAGGGACAAGGACTGGGGAGGGATTTGGGATGCTATGGTAGATGCAGAGTGCAGAAGGGCTCTGTGGAGCTGGAAGACTTTAATTTCTAGCCTTTGAGTGGGGTCAGGGTAGCTCAGAGTGTCTGGGCTAAGCTGGGTGGGGAGCTCATATCTTGATGGTTGTGCTCTCTTGCTGTTAAAACCCAAGCTTGAGGTGTCGTGTCTGTGTCTCTGGCAGGTGTGGAAGAGGTCTGGGGCGTGGTTCTACAGAGGGCTGCCCAAGTACATCACACCTCTGAAGAGCAGCAGCAGCAGCAGAGCCGTGGAGCTGCAGCCACAGCCCGGGCAGGGCGAGGCGGCCGTGCCGGAGCCGGAGAGCGTCGGGAGCAGCCGCTCCTTCCCCTGGGCCAGGGGAAAAGGTTGGGTGTTCCTTCATGCCCAGGAAGCAGGTGGGAGAAGGCCCTGACCTCTCCTGTTGCTAGGAGGATGCAGCTAATGGGGAAGCTCTGTGTTAGAGGTGTTATCCCACGAGCTGTGGCGTGTTTGCCGTGTGGGCAGCGGTGGATGTGCTGTGGTAGGGTTTTTTTGGGGTGAGCCGTGGGGCAGACACTGCCTGCAGTCACAGCCCAAGGAGCTGCTCCTGCTGAGCTCCAGGGGATGGTGCCACTGGTGGGCATTGCTGTGCAGCCAAGGCTGACCAAAGGCTGCTCTCATTCCCTCCCTCCCTGGGCTTACTTGCTCCTTGTGCTCAGCTGGGCACATTCCTCAAGTCACTGTGAGATGAGTTAGAAATCATCTGCCAGCATCTGAGTGCTGCAGAATTAGAGCTGCTGCCAGTCTGCTTTGATTTCTCTTCCTTTCTTCCTGGTGTGGATTAGCAGAACTGTCTGGCCTCTCTCCCCTTCTGTCTTTTGCTGTTAGATCCCCTCAACTGGAGAAGATCTCTTGAGTGAACCAGCTGCATGCAGTCTCCCCCTTACAGAAGTGCAGGGGGAAATAACTTTTAATACAGAAAGCTCAGGAGCCTTGGGTTTCCAAACCTTCTCTTCAGGCCCCAGCTAAGAAAGCACTCTCAGCCTGACTGTAACTTTTGTAATTAAAGACAAATTAGATCAACAATAGCTAGTTGTGTTTCCCACCAGGAGATGCTTGGAAGGAGTTGTCTTAGCAGAGGGAATGATTGATGAGCTTGTTTTTTCTTCACATGATAGAGAAAACATTAAGAGCTGACGCTGTTGAGCCCAGACCTGGCCTGCTGTTTAGTTCAGCTTTTTAGTTGAGTTTTGTTTTTGGAGAAGGCTTCCCCATAAATACTGGCAGGAGCAGCGAAGGAGCAGGGGAAGGACAGCAAAGTGACCTTTGGTAAGCTTTGATGTGGGTGGCAAGCTGCCTTTCTCCCTGCCCTCTGATGTTTGTCTGGCTGCTGTTTTATGGCTTGGATAATATTAATTTATGGCTTTATTTTCTGGTGCTTTCTCCCCCTGTTGCCCTTCTCCGTGAGGCCGCCTGTCCTCTGGACAGCTTTCAGTGGGCACTGCAGGCTGTAATTCATCTCTGGAGCTGGAGCTTGTGCATCTCCCCCCTCCTTTTAACTCTGTTTAACCTGCCAGTGCTGGGGCTCCTGCTGTCTGTCATCCCCTGGGCAGGGCAGCCTCCTTCCCCGTGCAGATGTGTGTCCATGATATTGCCATGGGGAGTCTGCAGCTGGAGCTGGGCTGAGATTTCCAAGGCTGTGGCTGACAAGGCAGCCTGGGTGCCCCTGCCTGGCTGATGGCATTTGTCAGCTCCCACCTTGTACAGCCTCATGCAAGCACGTCCTTGCAGCACAGAGCAAAGCCCCATTGCTTGTTTGGCAGGATGTTCCTGGGAATGAGCTCTGGCATTTAACACGCCTGACTCTGACAGGCTGCTCTCCATGGGGTTTCCATTATCTTGGCCAGCTCTGTCCAACCCCTCTGCTCATCTCTGACGTGCTGAAGGAGCCATCTCTGAGCTTTTCAGGGATTCAAGTCAGGTGGGACCAGCACAGTCCTGCCACAACCCCCTGACATCCTCCAGGAGCTGCCTTTCAACAAAGATGGGATAAACTACAAGTGTCCCTTTTTCCCCCTCAAAAGCAAGGGATCAGTGCCAGGACCTGGCTATCCACTGCAGGAGGGTGGGAAGGCAGCAGGACCAAGGGAGAAAAGCCAACCCCACCAGGCACAAGTTTTATTTTTGCACGCCCAGTGTTTCTCCTGTGCTCTCTGACAGGGGGATTTGCTGTTGCCTTTAGTTTTTCTGTAATAAACAAGCAGTTGCCATGGGAACCCTGCTATTAGTTAAAGGCACAAATGTATTGTCAGGGGGAGAATAGCAGTAATATTTCTTGTGCTGGGGAACAGCTCTGCTCCGTGTGCTGGAATGTGGGTGGGATTCTGCCCCGGGCCAGGGGGTGGGAGCAAGAGCAGCAGGGCTTTCCTTCTTCCAGACTCTGAGTTCTGCAGGAAAAAAGTGGAAAGCAGCTGGGTGGAAAAAAGAAGTGTGATCCCAGAGCTGTGGCACTGCTTGGCAGGAGGGCTGCCTGCTGCTCTGCTCGGTCTCTGGGGGTTTCTCCTGTTCCAGTCGTGTTGCCAAGCAAGGGGATGTGCCAGAGGCACTGGAGCAGTGGGTTTGCCCAGTGGCAGTGTGCTGGAGGCCAAATCCCTGAGTGATGGAGCACACAGGGTTGTGCTGGGGTGTTCAAGTGCTCTGCAGGCCACTAAGGGGCTTGTCCAACTTGCCAGCAAGTTTGGGCAGTGACAAAGCTGCAGCTTGTGCTGCTGCTGGAAGGGAGAGGGCTTGGGTCCAGTCACCTCCGCCTGCTTGGAGCACCCCTGGGTGTGATGTACACAGGAGCTGCCCTCAGTGGGACCCTGGATACACTCTAATACTCATGACCTCTCATTTTCTCACCTGCAGTGAGCAGGAGCTGTTGCCCTCCCTGCTCCCCACATTCTGTGTTTGCCAAAAATCCGGGTGCTGCAGGGGAGCTGTGCTCAGGACCTGCCCTCACCCTGCTCACCTGGCTGTGCTGGGGCTCTGCGGCTCTTGGAGCTGTTATTCCAGGTGTTTTTGCCATGGTTTTGACAGCTGCAGGAAATGCCAAGCATTGTGTGTGCCCTGCCCTGGGCTGGCAGTGAGAGGTGAGCGTGGCTGGCTCTGCCCCTGCCAAATGCACACATTTAATACCAGATTGCAGCCTGCTCCTTCCCCTTGGCCTCAGCACAGCCTCCCCACGTCCTGATTTGCCCCTGGGGAGAAGTGCAGCCAGCAGCTCCCCCCATTCCCTGGGCCTCTCCCTGTGCCACAGGCTGTGTTGAACCCTTGTGGAGGGACCCTGGGCTCTGCCAGCAGCTGCAGGGCTCCAGGCCCTCTGTGGGTGACCCATTCCCTGTGGGAATACTGCTTTTCTAGCAACTTTCATCTCAGCATATTTTATTTTATGAGCTTTTATTTCAGTCAGCTGGAGATAGAGGGGGATAAATCTGTTCCATTCCCTGAAAGAACAGCTGTCCAACGACTCTTATTGATATATCAGCAACTGCTGGAACTCCAGATTTAATACTTCTGGGCACTGGAAAGTGCCAGCAGAAGGTCTGGGAGCTTGGGATGAAGAATTACCTGAAAGGGAGACATTGGTGCAGTGAGTAAAGCACACTGTTGTTGGCAGCAGAGGAAATGAGAGCAGACAGGGCTGGTCCTGTGGTGCCAGTGCCTTCGTGTCATTAATATTTTCTTCCTCTTGTGCTGGTTCTCTCTGAACTGCTGAATGACAGAAGGACAGGCAGCTAAAGTCACCTCCACTGATTCACTGGGGTCTTCTCCAAATAAATCCTGGCTTCCAGCATTTTTAGAGGATTCATGGAGGAAGGAGCTGTTCTAGAGCAATGGATTTTCTGAATCCAGGAAGCCAAAAAAAAAATGGATAATGACCAAGTGGAACAGGACTTCATTTTCTAAGAGAGTTGAGCAATGAGATGGTCAGAATGACTCTTACAGCTGAGATTTGGATTTTATAGGGGAAAAAAATACACTCTGGTATGTATGGATTGTTATTAACAGCATTTATATAGAACTCCCCACCTCTCCTGGGGAGTTCTGGGCGAGTGCTGGAAGCTTTCTTTTAGACAGCAAAGCCAAACCTTTGCTTTGAGGACTCTTAGCCAGCACTGCAGCCCCCCAGCCTGTAATGGGGCTTTGTTCCCTCCCCAGCTCAGCTCCAGAGCTCCTTTCCCTGCAGGTGAGAGCTCCCATTCCTGGTGATGCTGGGATGGGAAGGCTGCAGGGAAAGGCTGTGCATGGGGAGCTGCCTGCCAGGGCAACTTCAATAATGCTCTGCAATAACACTGGCAGCCAACTTTAATATCCTCAGAGATGTTAGCACTGCTTTAGGTATTCATTTCTCTTTTTTTAAATGAAATATTTTGTGTAGTACAGATCACTGCCTGGAACACAGGAGCGTCTGCAGAGGTGCTTGGCAGGAATATCTGACAGCTCGTGCTCTGTGCAAGGGAAGGGCTGCCCATCCTCCTGCCCTGGGGAGTGCTAAAGGGTTTGGGCTGATGAAGAAAGATGAACTGACAGCTCTGTTTTAGCCCAGAGTTGTCACCTTGTACCGCTGCACCCACGTCCCTGCTGCTCTCTGAGGTTGGGCACCGTGAGTGACGCGGTGTGGGGGTAACGGGGTTTGTTCAGCAGCAGAGAACACAGCTCCTCACAGGGCTGGGAGCTTCTAAAGACATCCTGGTGGATCTAAAGGAATAGTTGGGGCTTCCTTTTTCTACAGAGGAGGCTGTAGGTTGCAGTGTTGCCTACTTTATATCCCACATGGGCCAATTTTGTGCTTTCTACCAGCAGTTGTGACCTGCTGTTTGAAGAGCTGCCAGGAGAGCTGGTATCTGCCTGCTCAGATGGAGAAGTGCTGTAGGTGCAATTCCTCAAACAAAAGACAGATTTTTTTCCCATTACCTTCCTCCTCAGCCCCATCACTTCTGTTCTGAAATCAACCCATCACAAAAACCCAGGATTTGGGAAAAACATCTTTCTCATTTTACCCAGAGCAGCTGGCAGTCGAGTTATCTTTTACACCAGTATAAGCAAGAGAGGTGTTTGCATAATTGCATGGAAAAGTGGAAAGAACCTGCCAGTTTGGGAATCTGTGTCTGGCAAATGAGGTTCCTTCAGCTCTTTCGGAAACTATGGGGAGTGGAAAGCAGCAGGACCAGAGCCAGGATTGAGGGGGAAGAAAAATACGGAGGAAAAAAAGCAGCTTTGAAATGGGAGAACAGTCTCCTTGAGGAAAAGGAGTGACCCTTGCCTTTGAAGTTTTGGGGGTGCAGGGGTAACAGTTTGCTGATAGGGGTGGTTTGAGGTGCTCAGGATTCATCTGATGTTTTCCTCTTAGATCCCAGAGCCTCCACAGAGTCCCTGCCACACTTGAAACGCAGCCTGGAGCAAACCAACCCTTCGCCACACATTGCCCAAGTGTGGAGCAGGGGCAGCCAGGACCCCTCCATCTGCAGCTGGGCAGGAACCAGCCTTGTGCCAACCCTCGGGGTGTCACTGTGTGTGGGAGACAGCAAACATCAGGAGCAGGGCGCTGCCTGGGGCGCTGGGATGGGTCAGTGGGAGCAGGGCCCGGTGCCTGGAGCAGCAAAGTGTGGCACAGGAGCACTGGGGTGCCCCGTGGTCCCAGTCAGGTTTGGGAGAGAAGCACTGGTGGTGTGTGCATCTGCTGCAGGGGCTGGCACCACTGCTGTGTGCAGCAGAGTTATAAATCATCTGCAAAAAGTCAAACCACGTCATGTTTGGGAGGAACAGCTGTGGGGGAACCGCAGGTAGGGCTCCTTTGGAGAGGGAGAACGTGAGCAGCGAGTCAGCGTTTGTTCCTGTTTTATTTGGATCCATCTGGCACCTCTCTGGTGAGTGTTGTGAACATTGTGAATAACTGTCTCTCTCCTCTGCTTCCTGCAGTGGTTTCCAGCGACAGTGAGAGCGACTCAGAGCTCAGTTCCTCCAGCCTGGATGACAAGTCCACCCTTGTGGGGTCAAAAGGCTCTCCAGGGAGAAAGCTCCAAGCAGGAATGGGTGAGGAGCTGCTGTTCCTTGTGGCTGGAGGGTGGGAAGAGTAAAGTGCTTGAGTGTTTGGCTCTCAGTGCTGGGGCTCTTGGCTCAGCTGCTCCTTCCCTCCCGCCTGTGGCTGTGCCAGGTGAGGATCTGAGCCTTTCTCCCTGGAGCTTCTCACTGGGTCAAACAGCTGCTGGCTCATTGCATGGCCTGCAGCATTGCAGGGCAGCTGGGAGCTGCTCCCAGCCTCCTGCCAGCAGCACCTCTGGCCAGCCCCTCACTGCTGGATTTACAGCACTGCACTCACTGGGGCTGTTGTGGAGCAGAGCACAGGGGCTGGGTTGGGATCCTGCTCCTGGGGGCTCCTGGCTGGAGCTGGGAGGTTGGTGATCCCTTAGAACCCAGCCCAGCATCCACACCCCCGTCCCTCTCCCTGAGCAGCATCTCTGTCCTGTCCCTGCAGCACCCACGAGGGGACCCACCCGGGCTGTGGGCAGCACACTGGGGACCCCCCAGTCCCCCCAGCTGTCAGGGAGCCACAGCAGCCTGGGCAGCGAGCAGGGGGCCGAGCTGAGCCCCACGGAGAGCGGCCACAGTGACCAGCCCTGGGACAGGCACGACAGCGATGCCCCTGGTAAGCTGCGCCCTTCTCTGGGCACATCCCTCTCTTTGGGGCTGGATCCCCTCGAAGCACAGCTTTCCCACAGGCACAGCTGGCAAAGCTGTGGCCCCGGGGTCACTTTTCCCTGCTTCTCTTTTCTTTGGTGTTGGCAGATGCTGTCACAGTGTTACAGCTTCTTCCCTGAATGCAAAATCTCTCCTGCAACATGAGTAATCGTCTGGGGTGGGAGCTGCCTGCACCCACGTCCAGGAGCTGTCAGAGCCTGGGTCTGTCCCCCTGCAAAGGCCTGGAGCTCCCCCCTGTCCTGCAGAGCCAGAGGAACACACTGAGCTTCTCCTGAAGCAAAGCAGAAGTCCAGCAGCTTTGTGAGACAGAATAACATTTTCCTGAAGTAAAGTGGCTCATAAAGCCAAGCGTGGCCCTTCCCAGAACTCTGCAGTGCAAAAAAAAGACACTTTTCCCTCCTCAAAAACCTCAGAACAATTAAGTGACTGGGAAAGCAGAGGCTGCTATCACACCTGAAAGAGATGCAAATGCATCCTCTCTGCAGCTCCCACTAATTTAGTCACCAACCCCTCAAGTTATCATCCATGCTCCCTCCCAAGCATTCCTGCCCTCTGAACTGCCTCTCCTGTTGCTCCTGAGCCTAGTTTGTGCTGGGCATGTTGAGGCATAAATTGGATTAGAGAGAGCAGGTTTATCCTTCAGTGCCACACGGAGTCGTGGTCTCTCCCTGTGCTTCCCGCCAGAGACAGGAGCCATAAAATTGTTCCTCTGCTCTTTCCTCCCTCCCTGAGTTCCAGGGACTTGCAGTTCTCCTTCATTTTAGTCTTCACCAAGCAAATCAAACAAGTGCTGCTGCAAACTTCTGCTCTGTCTTCCCTCCCTGTGGATTAGTCTGCCTGGAACTGGGTGGTTTATTTTAAGCTCCCGTTGGCTGTGGGATTAGAGACGGTGGATTCCTGTTGTGTGTTGGCTCTGCTGCCTGTGGAGAACCCCACAGATTGTCCTGTGGGATTGGGATGGGTGGGGATAGCAGCTGTGACCCCTTGGGTGCTGCTTCTGCTGGTCCATGGATGGATGGATGGCTGCACTTCTGGATGCTGTGTTTGTACTTAGCACTTTGTAGCTTCCCTGCCTGCTGTTTGAAGTTGCTGCTGCCTGGCCATGACAGTGCAAACAGTATTTCAGAGGCAAAAAAAAAAAAAAAAGGGAAAAAAAAGCCTTTTTTCCCTGCTAAAAACTCCATATGCAAAGCTTGACACAAGGGGTCAAAGCTTTCCAGGGGGATCTCTCCGTGTAGGTGGGGGAGAGCTGAAAATGACAGGCAGCATGGGCAGGTGTTTAAAAAATGAACACTGTGGCAATCTCCTGAGCCCAGTTAAAGTTGGCCCTGAGATGCAGAAAGGATCCTGCTAAGGAAAAGGTTAGGCCAGGTTGGCTGACTAGGGAGTTTCTGTAAAGATCTCTATTATGTCTGGGGTCATTTATTTCCCAGCCTTCCTGCAGAAGGGGCTGCTTTGTTCAGACAAGAGCCCTGGTTCAGGGGCTCTGTGGCCTCCCAAATCTGGGGGAGGGAGGCAGGAAGGCAGCAGTCAGTACTTCAGGGTGGATATCTCTGGATGCCACCCTTTGCCAACAAGCAGAGGCTGCTCTTGCTGTTCACCTCTTTAAGGAGTGATGGAGGCAATGAGTGCTGGATGTCAGGACTGGCAAAACTCTCCCCAGCCTGTGGGACAGCCCCGAGCTCTGCCCTGCCCCAAAACAGAGCAAAGAGCAAAGATCCTTTCTCATTTCAATTGCTGATCCTCAGTTGCAGAGCAGGGACGTTAAAAGACAATTTTCTGTAGTTTCTCTGCATCTTTAGAACATTATGTCAGGAGCAATTTTGGCTTCATATTATCACCTCAGGTGTTGTTCTACCGGTGACTTTCTTTTCACTTCTTTTTCTCACCTCTGCTCTAATCCTGCTCCCAAGCTCGGCTTTGTGGAGCACTGCAGCATCCTGACATCCCAGGCCAGCTCCAGAGCAGGGAACAGGGGGGTGATGGCTGCAAATGCAGCTGCTCTCACCATCCTGAGCTCTTTCAGCCCCAAGGCCAAGGCAGCAGCGTGGTGGTGGCCAAGGGAAAGCAAGGAGCTGTTAAGGAGACGTTTCCAGCGCGTGGCTCCAGCTCCGGCTGGGGTTTGCTGAGGCAGATAATGAAGCCTGGAGTTTGTCATAAAATGACTCATTGTCAGAGCTGCCTTGGGATTTAGGCAACTTCAGCCCATGAGCCAAAGTTTCAGAAGAGTGGTGAGTTGAGAGGCTGCCAATTTTATTGTTTTTTTTCTTTACCACCTGCTCTCAAACCCTTTCAAAAGCCTCATTTTCTGAGGGGCTGGTGTTTCTTCTGCTTCTGAAGCTCCAGTTCCTGGAGGTGCCTGCTCTGACATGATAGCTTTCAAGAGGAAGGTCACATACTCATTTTCCTGAAGAATGTTTTGTCCTAAAGAAAATTAAATTTGCACATGGGGAAGAAACACAATCTTCCCTTTTTCCCCTTACTTGCTCCCAGCTAGGGGAAGTGACTCACCTTGTTCTGGCTGTACAGCTGATGTTAAGAGATGCCTCAGTTAAAAAAGACCAAAATCCTCACTTTTGTTGATTATGACATTTTTATTAAGGAAAGGGAATCTTCAAGAGAGTGGAATACAGAAATAATCAATATCTTACAGTGGTTTTCGTTAGCCCATGGAGAGCTTTTAAGGGAGATAACATGTTTGAGTCTGGGACTGCTGAAGGGGGTAAATTAAGAAAAGACATCTCTCCTCAGACCAGCAGCAATTCTGCATTGATGAGTCCCAGCTAATGAGGTCCTCAGAGTCTTCCCAGGGCCTTGTCCCAGAGCTGGGTGAATCCTGTTTGCTGTTCCATGAGCAGCTCACTGGTGGGGAATGGTGAATGAGCTTGGCATGGGCTGTGGGGCTGGAGAAAGCTCCAAGTCCTGCTGGAAACAGGAGGTTTGAGAAGCAGCCACGAGAGAAACTAATGAGTGAGTGCAAATCACAGTCTCCCCATCCCTGCCTGCTTGCCAATGTGTTGTCTAAATCATTAATACTTAAAGAGTGGTGCAGCAGCTGCCACTTAAACAGAGCCACGTTAAACAGGGGCTGAGACAAGGCTGACACTGCCTGGGGGGTGTAAGAAATGTTGTGGCTGAAACCACGGGGTGAGACCTGCTGGAAAGACCCCCAAGATGCCAGCAGGTCCAGCCTGGACTGTCCTGCAGCTCCTGGGTTCCTCCTTTGAGCTGCTTCGTAGCTGCTGTGCTGGGGGAGGCTGAGCAGAGCTGAGGAAAGGGCCTGGAGCTGAGGGAGATGGACAGGGAATGCTGCTTGCAGCTCTCTTCATTTGGGGAGATTTGTGCCCTGTCTTTCAGGAATTGACTGGATTTAGGAACGAGGTGGTGTCTCTGTGGCTCAGTGCCTCCCTGGCTGGGGTAGGCATCCACTTTTGCTCATAAATATTCAAGCTATTAATACATGAGCCAGGCAGAGCCATTCAGCATTATTTCCATGGCAGGAAATTCTCTGGGCATCTTTGAAGTTAAAGCATTAACTTCTGTTTTCCCTTCCATTCTGTTTCTCAGCTGTCTGGTTTGCTCCCTCAGGGACGATGAGGAGGTAACATTTTGCTTCAGTGGGTCTGACTACTCCATTCCATGTAGGAAAAAGAAAAAATTGTCCTAACAGTAATTAGGCTCCAAATGGGGTAGTAATTTCTTTAATGACTTTCTTCATGGCAGTCTTTGGGGAGTTGACTTTTGTTTTCCTGTGGTGGTGAGAAAGTTGCTTAAATGTTTTCAGGCTGCTCACTCCCATATCCGTGTGAGCCACAGCCAGAGTGGTTTTCCAGCGTGGAAGAAATGTCCTGCTCTCCCTCCCTCTGCCTTCAGCCTCTGCCTGCATTTAGGGCACAGATTAGGAAGGACAGAGGGGTCACATATAGAGGACAGACCCTCTCCCATCCAAGCCTCTGCCTCATCAATCTTTGGGCACTGCTCTTTATCCCCCTTCGCTCAGAACTTGCTGCTGCTGCTGCCACAGGATTGAGTTTTCCTGCTGCCAAGCAGGATAAGTTGTCTGTCTTCCCCAAAGTGAAAAAATTGAATTGTGCCTTCATGGCTGAGGAGCTTTGAGCTGTCTGTGCCTCCTCATTTCGGTGCCACAGAGCACCGAGTGGTCCTGCTGCATTTATAAATAAAACATAGCTCTGGGTAGTGGCTGTGTTAGGAAATGATTCAAGGTTTGCATTCCAGATACAATGCTTTTGTAAATATGAACCTCGGGAGAAGCTGATGCCCCCTTCCCTGTTTGAGGGAATTAAAATATTTTCATCCTCAAGTGGTAGAACCAAAACATTTTCAGCTCTTTTAAGCCTGCCTTGAAGTTAAGTGAATAAAGGCTGGAGTAACTAAAAAATAAATTGCTTTCACTATTCCTGTAATTCTTTATGGAGTTTTAAATTGAAGGCTTTTTCCTTGGAAATGGGGGGATGACAAAGATTCATTCTCTTGGCTCTTTCACTCAATATATCAGGAAACAAGGCTGCTGCTGAAGATGAAACTCCTATTTTTGTGCCTTCTTTCACTTTGCAGAGGTCTGTGCTTTGGTCTTTGATCAAACAGCCTGTCTGGCCTCCCACCCCCACCTCCCTGGACTTATTCTCTGCCCTCTGCAATACATTTACTCCTCACGCTCCCAACCTTCCATTCAGCGTTTTGCACAAAGCACCAAGGGCAATAGTTGATGTCATCTTCCCAAACAAAGCAGAATGGAAAGAGCAGGGGAAGTCAGTAATACAGAAGTGAAAAGTCTGGATTTTGGAGTCTTTGTAAACACAGGGAGAGGTTTTATGGCTCGGGAAGTTCTCTTTTAACAGGGATGTCAGGCAGCAGCTGGTGGGAGGAATTTGCTTTGGGACTCCTCGTGCCTTGAACGTTTCACTTTGAACTCTGTGAATCTCCTGTCCTTTTGCCCAGAGGAGAAGCAGTGTGTCCCAGCAGAGCCTGAGTTTGGCCAGGGGTGCTGGAGGGATCAGCTCAGGTTTGTTTGGGTGACAGGAGCCCCAGTGCCTGCTGTAGCAGAGCAGGGCTGTCCTGTGCCCATCCCCAGCCGTGGGGAAGGGCCACATCCTGCTGTGGCACAGGGAGAGCAGCAAAGTCTCCTGGAAAATCTGCTCTGTCACCCCTCAGAGCTGAGGTTTGGCTTTCTGTCTGACCTGGGAAGCATGGACTGGAGGACCAGTTCTAGCAGCACAACTCCTTATTTCTCCCTCTTCCCACATTTCCTTCCCCTCTCTTTTCTTTCTTTAATGAAGTTTAATGGGCCCTGACTGCTGACAGCGTGGACTAATGATGCATAGATGTTCTCTTTATTATTTTTAGGAAGCTCTTAAAATGGCACTGAGCACACATCAGCAACATATAATAACTTTGTCACGTCTCTCCCCTTCACTGCTCTCCAAACAAAACTCCTGTCTTTGTGTATTTTGAAGGCAAACGATGCATCCACCGCAGAACATGACTCTGACAGAGGTGAAGATGGAGCTGCCCTGCCTGGACCCAGCCTCTCCCACTCCTTCAACTTCACTCCAGACATGACTGCTGCCAGTGGTGACTTTGTGCTGCCAGTGGTGACTTTGTGGTGCCAGTGGTGACTTTGTGGTGCCAGTGGTGACTTTGTGGTGCCAGTGGTGACTTTGTGGTGCCAGTGGTGACTTTGTGCTGCCAGTGGTGACTTCGTGGTGCCAGTGGTGACTTCGTGGTGCCAGTGGTGACTTCGTGGTGCTGGTGGTGGCTCTTGCACAGGCGTTGGCAACACGGTGGCACCTGGGAGAGCACCTGCCTGGCCTCCCTGCCTCGCTGCTTTGTGGCTTGCTCTGGTTCCCCTCCTGCTGCCTGGCACCCACTTTGGGCTCTGCTTGGAGAGGGGAACGCTGCCACATGGGGGACAGAGCCTGTGTGCTGGAAGGGACTCACAAAGTGCCCACTGGAGATGAATTAACATGGGAGGCCTCCACTGTGCCCACCTTGCCAAGGCCAGCCCTGGGTTCAGCTCCTGGCTCTGCAGCCTTCAGCAGAAAGGGGAATTCACCCCTGTGCTGAGAAGCTGTAGAAGGGCTGTGGTCTCACACCCCGTTTCAGGGACATGGGGGTGAATTTCCCTCTGGGAACACCAGCAGAGAGACTGGGGCTGTGATTTGCACGTGGGTCCCATGGGCAGAGTGTCACTCCTTGTGTTTCTTGTGGTTGTCTTGGTTGGAGTGAGTTTGGTGGGGGCATCAGGAGCCCCGTGGTGAAGCTGTGCTCCCGTTCCCTTCCTCTCTCCCTGCTCAGGGACACGCTGCAGTCAGCAAAGAAGCACTCCCAGGAATTTGCTGTCATTTTCTTGGTCCTCCTGGCCTGTGTGAGGGTGATCCTTTGGCAGTGGAATCAGAGGCAATGGGATTTTGCTGCAGCTCCTGCTGGGAGAACACCCCCCACCCCCTGGCCCAGGAGCTGCCTGTGAATACCCAAATTGGATAAAAGCTTTCAAATTACTTTATCTTGTAAAGCTCTGCAGGTTCTCCTCCCACATGCACACCTTGTCACCTCTTACATGAGCAAGGGGCCTTTCTTTTACCTTTTTCCTGTAAGTCTTGAGCATCTGGCTGGCTGTGGTGGTGTCATCATGAGTCAGGCTGTTGAAAACTGCATGCCCCGGTCCTGCTTATTCTCCACGATGGACAATTTCCCTCTAAGGCCTGACAAAGGAGAAAAATCAAATTACCCGACCTCTCTAGAGCAATTAGATCTTTGAAGACCTGAACAAAACCCACACTAGGCTGGTAGGAGTCTGTGGATTTTATTAAATGCTTTGGAGCTGACCTGTCTATTATGAAGAAACAAAGGATTCCTAAAAGTTCCCTCTGAAATCACGGAGTTAGAGGCAATTTGTGCCCATTAATGTCAGCCTTTTCCCTCTGTTATTACTCTTTTGTTCTGTCCTCCTTTGCACTGGGCACTTTGTGTGCATGTAGTGTGTGTTCTTACAAATGGCTGCAGTATGAAGATAAATGAGATTGGGTGCTGGAACACTCCAGCAGGAGATCGGAAATCAATCCTTGACTTTCTTTTTAAATGAACATGGCCCAACAGAGGACCATTGCCTCACTGCTTTCCCAGTTAATGTGCTCTGGCAGGTTGCTGGGAAAATGCTTCCAGCCTTTCCTCTGTGCTCTGTTTTTGCCCTTTTACAAATGAAAACAAAACCTTTGGGCCGTCAGGGCTCCCTGAGATGGCAGGAAGAGAAACCTCTGAATGTGGGGTCCACAACATCAGTGCTGGAGAGAGCAAGGGATGAGGCTGTTCTGTGCTGAGGGATGTTTTATGCCATGGTCTGTGTTGTTAACCTGGCCATCGAGGTTCGACCAGCTGCATCTCTGGAAGGGGTAATGCCAACATTATTAGCTGTATCTGGAAAAGTAACTCCAAGTGTCAGCTTTTGCTGAAATACTGGTGTGATTTCAGAGCTGGAGTCACGCTGTTTCTTCTGAGAGCTGTAGGGTCTTCGATTTCTGAAGTGTTTTGCCACCAAAAAAAGTTCTGTTTTGCCTTGAAGGTTTTGACAGTCCAAGTGAGGCTTGTCTTGCTCATTACTGCAGTGCCTCAGACAGCCTGGCCTGCCAGCCTAAGTTAATTCTGTAGCAGAAGGAGAAGGAAAAAGACTTCTAGGAATTGACTCTATTTTCTTTAAACCTGTTACTTGCTCATCACCAACTCTACACTGAGTTGGAAAGAGCTGTTAAAGTCGAGGGTGTCATTTCTAATCCCCTTGTGTTCCTTGTGCTTCACTCCTGGGCAGGGCAGGCAGGGCACTCGTGTTCCCACTCCCACCGTCACTTCCACAGCGTTTACCCCACCGTGGGGTGCCAGCTCTGCACAGGAACCTGGGAATTTCTGCTGCCTTGCTGTGCCACTTTGAGGCATGAGCTTGATTTTTAACTGAGGCCAGATTTTTTAAAACACTCTCAGAGATACATTGGGACTGCTCTGGTGCCAGTGAGACTGGGAGCATTTCTTTCTCACCTCTATATTTTAACTGCATGGGGTGATTCCATCTGAATTCAAACCAGAACTGTTCAGTCAGCTGTGGAAAGATTCCTCTTGGGTTGAGGGAAGTATCTGGTCCTGAAGAGTGTGATCCAGGCACATCTGAATGGGACTTAGGAACATCTGCAGCTCTGTGCACTATTTTATTTTAAAGACCCTTTTTCCCTTTGTGGCGATTCTCTTGGTTGTGTTTTGTAGCTTTTGTTAGAATATTGTCCTAAACCTGTACCTGTCTTTTGAGTTAGTCAATATGGGCAAGAAGGGCTCAGTGAATGTGCTCAGTCTGCTCTGGTCATTTCTGTTTATCATTTTGTTGTTCTCATCTCCGTCCCTCACAACTTTTATGTGGCGTTTTACTACTGGAAACAATAAAAGCTTTTGCTCGGTAACAACTTCTCGCCATTCCTGAAACAGTAAGAAGGTTTTTTTGCAGACACTCCCCAAATCCTTGGGCAGGGAAAGACAATAACCCAGCCAGTGGAACTGTGATTCATGTGGCTGGAGTTTAATTGGATTCTGCACTCGAAAGTTTGCTTTTGTTTTGTCCCCTCTTAGCATCTCATGCTGGCGGTGGTGGGGGCACAGCTTTGCTCCTCAGCCCCTCTGTGAAGGTTTCCCACACAGCAGCACCCATTGTCCTTCTGTGCTGTCCCCACAGGCTCCCAAGGCTCTCTGACAATCAGGCTCCATTTAACTGGGCCCACAGAGAGGCGTCTCTGCCTCTCCTCTTTGTCTGCCCAGCGCGTGCGGCCCTGGCTGCTCCCGCTGCCTCCCCTCAGCATTCAGCCTCAAGGTTTCCAACAGCTTTTTAATCTCTTCTTGCTTTTCCCATTTGAAAAGCACCTCGGTAATTGCTGCTGGGATTGTTGTGCTGGGAGTGAGCCCAAGGATGGAGTGTGTCAAGGACTCATCCTTCCCTCCCTGCCTTTGCCATGACAACAGCCACCACTCGGGGAAGTGGGCTGGGGGATCTCTCCGACTCACACACACTGCCCACGGGCTGCCAGCTTTGCACATTTGGTTTTTACAGCTGTTTTTGGAAGGGGAGGGCAGTGCTGCCTCTGTGAGATCCGTCTGCACACTCAACGTGGCCCAAGCAAACGGGCTGCCAGCTGCTGTTTGGACAACGTGGCTCTGGCCTGTACTGAATTGGGGAGCAAAGGCTCTGGAGAGTCAGCAGGAGTGCTTGGACACTGACACAAACTGGCAAATAACCTCTGGAGTTCATTAGTGAAATAAAACTTGGCTGCAGCTGCTCCTTTCCCCTCCCAGAAGATGTTTCTTGCAAGGGGAGGGTTCTGCAAGGGTAGCGATGGATCCCAGCCCACTTCTCCCATTCTTCCTCCCCTCACTTTGTTCCCCTCCGCATTGCAGTCTGCTCTTCCTCCTGGTTCAGCAGGTAAGTGTGATGGACAGAGAGTTCAGGGAATTTTTTTGGAAGGGTTGATGCTGCACTCACATAATGAGACTCAGCAGGCGTGGGGTGGCAGCTGACAGGTGAGTACCTTGTGGAAAACTTTCATCTGGAGCTGCTCACTCAGATCCCTGCCTGACCAGTGCCTCTATTAGCAGCGTGTCCAGGTAGTGCTGGAATTGCCTGTGGTGCCTCACAGGATGAGGATCTTGCCTTTGCTCCATGGCAGCACAGACAGGAACACGATGCCAGGTGTCATCTCAGGTTACTCTGGAGTGACCAAGCACAGCAAAGAGGCATCACCAGCTCCCTTTCTCATCAATTCTCCCACCTCCAGCCTCATCACTGGCAGCAGTTACTATCAGGCTGGGGACTTGCTGCTAATCAGAGCCTTATCAGAGCTTATCAGGGCTGTTTGGGAAGGGGGTGCTGGCACAGACACCTTCCCCCCTGAGTGTCACTGACTTCTGCTTTCAGAGGTGACAAATTACCACAGCACTGTGGCTGCTTTTAGCTATCTGCAATTAAACACCTCCCTTCCAGCCATCCTGTCCCATCCCATGGGAGCAGCCCCTTGTGCCTGGAGCAGCTGCACCCTGGGCTGGGGTTTTGGGGCTGGATTTGCTGGAAAGATCCCATCTCTGAGACCAGTCCTTGCTTTGTAGTAACAACCTTGCACTGCATCCCCCCAGCTCAGCTGCTGGGTATTTCTGAGGCTCACTCACCCCCAAAACCTCCTCAGACTGATCCATACCCAACCCCTGGATGGGGACAGCAGTTGGAGCACTGAGAGCAGCTGAGCCCAGCATTATTTATCTCTCAGCTGGTGAATTTAAGCCCAAGAGACCAAGGAAATCTCAGTGAACAGCTGAGCCCCACTGTGGGGGAGCAGGAGCAGGAGCAGCAGTCATTGAGATGCTGACGGGACAGAGCTTCATCTTCAAATGACACTCGTGCAAAATTGAACTCCTCCAGGCAATCACACCGTGGCTGCTCAAATGGTGCCTCGGAGGAAAGAAAACTAAACTGAGAAATGCAAATTATGCATGTAAATCTTCCTGGGTACGTCTGGGAGGTACCTGTTAATTAGCATCATTGAGCAGCCTTGATGTAGTAAGTGCTAAGTAGGAAACTTGCCAGATTTCCCCACTTTTGATAGCAGGTGACTCGTGTTCTGTTTGAACTTCCACCTTGTGATTGTTGGTGTTTTTCTGTACTTGCCAGAGTTGCTGTGTTGCCTGTAGCATGAGGAATTGGCTCTTTTCACCTGGTGCCACTGCGTGAGGGAGGAGCTGCCTGCCCTGCCCTGAGCCCTCTGCATGTCCTGGCCACCCTGGGGTTGCAAAGCTATTTCAGCAAAGTGCTGTGTGCTGGAGTTAATGTGTCTGATCATGATTTGTGGTTCCTGTGCTGCCAGAGCATTTGCCACATGGAATTTTTAGAAGCAGGGCAGGGTGTTGGAGGAAGGCTGGGGAGGGAGGTCAAGCTCTGTTCCCTGCAGAGGATCCAGGATGCAGATCCAGCCCCTCTCCATGGGCTGAACACGGTGGTTGTCCCGTGTTGGGTGGCTTATGCCTGTCAGGATTTCAGCACCTGAGGCTACAGGGAGCCACACGTGTTGGTCCTGTGTAAAAGAGAATTCCCAGGGCATGGAGGAGCCTCCTGCCCCTCTTGCACAGCCCTGTGGTGTCTCTGGGGATTTATTCATGCGATGGTTGAGTATCCCTGTGAGGGTGTGGGTTAGGGACTTCCTGAGCCTTTGTTTCTACCTCACCCCTGCACACCCCAGCGCTCTGGTGCTAATTCACTGTAACACCAATGTTTTTAGCACTGATGATGTCTGTGAGTTATGGGATGCTTGGCCTGGACCTGCCTGGGAACTGGAGATGTCCCGAGGTGCTGCTGTCCCCCAGGCACTGCCTGGCCAGGTTTGCATGCTGCCCCTGCTCCCTGTGGCAGGCTGTGGATCGTGCTGTTTAGCAGCTCGCTGTTCCTGACCTGTCACTGTGGGAGATGCTGGGATTAGGATGATGGAGTGCTTGGAGAGGATAAACAATAATGATGCTCCACCGGCGCAGCCCAAACAATGCCTTTCACTTTCATCTTTTCTCTTTCTGTCTCTTCCCCATTCAAGCTTAATAAGATCAGTGCAGATAATTTCTGTATTCGTGCAAAACATCATTTTCCCTCCTGTGCTTTGCCAGCTGCACTGCAGTCAGAAAGGCAAATACGCACTTTCTTTTGCGTGGTTATGAATGGGTGCATCTGTTCCTCGAAGATAGGGAAAGGAGGGTGAAAAGGACTGGAAAGAGAGGGAAGAAATTAGATGCAGCCTGGTACATTACCTCTGTGGAGAGGGAAGCGTACAGGAGTCACATTTTTGCAGTACAGGCTCAGTCCTGATGTATTTTGAAGGTGGGTGAGACACCAGCGTGTGGGAGAGGCAGAAAAAGGGTTTTGCTCCATGGGGCAGCACAGCCACCCCACAGTGGGGCAGGGATCAGCCCCATCGTGATCAGGGTCTGTGCCAGGACAGTCAGAGCTGTGCCCAGGGCTGGTCCTGCTCCTTTGCCTGGCTGTGAGCTGAGCTGGGCTGAGCTGAGCTGGGCTGGGCTGGGCTGAGCTGAGCTGGGCTGGGCTGGCTCCTCCCCAGCTGGAAATCCCACCTGCCTTGCTCCCTGGGCTCTCTCCCAACCTGTGCCAGGGGCTGCACCCCTGACCCTGCATCTCTGCATCCCCCAGGCTCTGCCTGACAGCCCTGGCTGAGCTGCAGCACGGGGGAGATGCAGGGCTGGAGGTTGTACAGCAGCTGAACTCTCAGGCTTTCTTTCCTCCTGCCTTCCTCTTTCCTGAGACAGGCCCACTAGAGAGGCGAGGGGAGGGACAAAAAGGGGTTTTATTTGCTCCTGTTACCTGGTGCCTCCAGCTGGACAGCCCTGGGCTGAGCAAACCCTCCGGTGGCCTCCACCCAGCGTCCCATCTCTGTGGCCATGAAAGTTTCCAGCTCTGCCCCTGCCCCAGCCCAAATCCTGGCAGTGATGCTCCAGCACATTCCCTCCTGCTGCTGCCACCGTGTTGGGCTCCTGCCCTCACTGCTTGTGACACGGAGTCATTAGGCATCCGCAGCTGGCTTTGGCACCTAATGACACAGTCATCTGCAAACCTCTTCTTCCTCCAAAGCAGGATTTTTTTTCAGCCAGAAAATTCTGGTGCTGACCCTCCCGTGGAGGTGGGAGTCCCTCCAACCCCTCTGCCGGCTTGATTTCTGTTTCTCATTTGCTTTGTAAGGCCAGAAGTTTCCAGATATGGGAACCCGAGCACTGCTTTGGAGAGAAATACAATGCACTCCACTTAAAATAGGGATAAAGGTTTGCCAAAGGCACTGGGAGCTTTGCAGCTGCCTTCCTTCCTCCAAGGGTCTTGACATGGCTTTTACAAGTGAAAGCATCCCCATTTAACAGCTTGAGTGGCTGAGGCAGAGATGTGCTGAATGCCAGGCTTTGGAGCTGTGTGAGGGAGTGAAAAACAGGGTGGGTGGGAGCTGGGCAAGGCAGGGACAGGCTGCCTTCCTCAGCTTCCTCAGCTTCCTCAGCTTCCTCAGCTTCCTCACCTTCCTCACCTCCCTCACCTTCCTCAGCTTCCTCACCTCCCTCAGCTTCCTCAGTTTCCTCACCTTCCTCAGCTTCCTCACCTTCCTCAGCTTCCTCACCACAGCACGAGGCTGATCCAGCTGCAAGATGGGACAAGAGCTCACTTGGACACAGGAGAGCTGAGAGTGAGGATGCCCCAGCCTTGGATTCATCCAAGTGAGCAGCTTCTTAATTCTCCTTTTTTTTTCCAGTTTCTCCCTCTGCAGGAAGCAGCGAGAAACCAGGCAGGGGTGGGTTGGTTTGGGTGAGCAAATTCTGCAAACACCATTTGAGCTCGACTGAGCAGGGCTTTTTTTGATGTGGCAGCATCCTTGTGTGCACCAGAGAAGGGGAGAGAGCTCACAGCATCCCAGCACAAACTTCCCAGCGAGCTCCCTGCAGGATTTGCCGCTCTCCCTGCTCTCCTGATGGGTTCTGCATGTTTAATCCCAAGGGCACTGTGGGGTTTAGCTCTGTGCACCTTGCAGGGCAGCACTCGGAGATAAATCCCTGTGATTTGCAGAGCTTTCAGTGGTTGTGAGGCTCGTGGTTAGTGCCAGGCTCGATGGAAGGGGTTTGGACACTGCTGGGCTGGTCCTGGTGTCTTGGAAGGAGCCAACAGCAGTTTCTGGGGCTGGAGGTGTTTGGGAGTGAATATGCAGCTCCTGCTCCCTTCCAGCTCAGAATTCCAGGACTTGGTGGCTCCCTGAGCAGCTCTGCCCTGGGAAAGCCCTCAGGGAGCTGCCACGAGCTCCTCTCACTGTAATTTTGTGGGTGGGCTGCAGGACCTTGTGCTCAGGTATTACTGCACTCCTCCAGTGCTGGAGCAGGTTCTGCTGTGGAGCCCAGGAGGAAAAATGCTGATTTCTTACAGCGCTATGAATCTGTTGTTGAAATCTGTTGTTGCCACCAAATTGTTGTCGTGCGGCTTTGAAGGGATTTTTGCCTTTCTGTGGCCCGTGGTTGCAGAGTCTGTATTTCTATGCTGAGAAATCAAGAATCAAGTAATTGAATCTCCCTCCCCCTTCCTATAAAATCAAGTAATTGAATCAAAGATCACATGATTTGAAGAGAGAAGACAGAGAAAGGAGTTCATTTTGGGTTCTCTTTATTGGCCTCTTAAATTCTGAGCTTTGCAGCCTGCTGGGAGTGTTTTATCGATCTCTTTTCACAGTTGTGAGCAGGATGGATTTAACTGCCCATTATCCTGGGACCTGGGAGGCAGGAAGAGTTTGTGGGAAGTGGGAAAGGGACAGCTTTAGCCTGGGTGACCCCAGTGCTGGGGCTGGGAGTGTTGCTCCTGACCTGGCCAGGGGCACGATGAAGTGCAACTTGTGTGAGTAACACCCAGAGGAGGGAAAACTTTGCTTTTTGTGGCCTGGAATTGTCCCTGACAGCAGGAGATGCTCTTTGGGTTGGAGCTGCCAATGGCCTGTGACCTGTCACCCTGAAAGCTGCTGAGGATGCAGCCCGGAGGAGCTTCATTGGGATGTAAATTCATGTAAACATATGTCTCCATGCAGGTAGCAGCTCGTGCCCAAATTATGCAAATGTTCTAATCCAATAATGCTAATGTCATGATTATCCAGCAACACGGTGCTCATTAATATGGTTCCCTGGCTCTTACACCCATCACTGTCACCATGATCCCGCTGAGGCTGACACTTCCAGCATCTCTGGCAGGTGGAGGGAGGAGGAGATCCAGGGCTGGCTGGGACCAGGAAGGACCTTTCCTCTGCCTGCTGAGGGGTCCTGGGGAGTTCCCTCCACCTGCCCCAGGTCCCCCCAGCTGCCACGCTCTCCTCGGGGGGCTTTTCTGCCAGAAGGAGCCCTGGAGCAGATTTCCCCGTTCCCAAAAGCTGCAGAGCAGCCAAAGCAGCATTTCTCAACATCCACGGCTGTGATCAGATGAACAGGACTAGCAGGGCCATCTAGTGACTCCTCTGGCTGCTAAATGACCTGGGAGGTGCCCCCCTCCACGGGGATCTTTAAATGTTTGTATTTTGTGGAATGCCACCCCTCCCTGCTGTTTTTCCAGCCCATGGTTATCCTTTGCTCCGCGGTTTTGTTTTCCCTGGTTCACCACAGAGCTGGAAAATGCTTGGGCTTCCCTACAGTGGGAAGGAACTTTGTCCTGAGTCTGGTGACCTGAGGTCAGGCAGCTGAACAGCCCATGGATCTGAGAGGATCCTGCAGGCTGGCTTGCCTTCCTCAGCCCTGCCAGGAATGCTGCTCTAGGGCAGGAATCAGCTTGGCTGGGCTGTGGCCTCGACTTCTTCCCCTGGTGTGAGTTTGTGGTGCTCATGTCAGCAGCCCTGCCTGGTTCAGGGAAGCTGGGGTTGTTTCCCTTTCCAGCAGCCTGGTGGAAATTCACCCTTCTCCTCACCCTTCCATTTGTATTGCTTCCTGCAATGTTGCTATGATGCTGGGATTTGTGGATGGGGCCAGGAAAACGCCCTGGCAGCCGTGGAGCATCATTCCCTCACAGCTCAGGGTTGAGCCTCATGATCCGGGGTTGGGCAGGACATCTCCCAGCCCAGGGAGGAGCAGCAGGCAGGACAGAGCTGCCCCAGCTCCCCAGAGCTGTGACAGGTACGTGCACTGCAGGGGGTTTGGGAAGATTGCTTTGGACAGAATGTCATTAGCCTGATGTGGATGTGGGAGAGGAGCAGCTATAATGCTCTCTTAATGCAGCCAAATTGCTCTTTAATACTGCAAAACCCGAGATGTTGTTTCGTGAATCCCTGGAGCTCACTCTGCTGCCGGTTATTGGTGGCCTTTTCCCTCTGCTTGCATCCAGCTCCGAATTCCCGGAGCGTGGGCTGGGAGCAGCTCCCCCCCTCAGCTGCTTTCTGCCCTCACCTGGCTCCCCTGTGCTAACTCTGGGAGCTGGTGTGACTCCTGAAATGCCTCTTCCCACCAAAATGTGAGCAGAAAGTCTATCCATTTCCATGGCAACAGGGCCGGGCCCTAAATGCTGCTGTTCACTCTGTTCCTGGACATTGATGGAGCGGGAAGAGCTGGCACTTCCAGCCCCAGCACAGCTCCCCAGGCCAGCACTCCTGGCCCAGCCACCACAGACTGAGGTGCTGCTGCAACACAAACACCAGGCTGTGCTCCTGGAAAGTCTCGAGGAGGAATGTTGTCATCCTCCTGCAGCTGGGAGGCGGTCGGGAAGAGGTAGAAGCAGGGTAAAACTCCTAAGACAAGTCAGCTGGATAATCTCAGAGGACGTTGACTCCAGCTTGGAAAGGCACTGAGAGCAGATAAAATTAGTGTAATAGGAGTTGATGCTACACAGAAGTCTCCCCTCCCTTGATTGCAAGGGAGTGGGTCTGCATTTATCTTTATAGGCACACAAGAGTCAGAGCCAGCACCGTGTGAGAGCGTGGCTGTGCCTCCTGATGGCAAACCCCTCTGAGGCTCTGGAGTTCACAGGAACCCACAGACCACGAGGGGAATCAGAGGAAAAAGTAAAAAAACCTTCATCCCTAAGAAAACCCCCCTGAGGACTGGGCCCTTGCAGTGCTGTGCCCCAGGACAGGTTGGCACTCTCCTCCTGGGCACTGTTTGGTTGGATTTTCCTGCAGCTCACGCTGTGCACAGAGCCACCCTGGTGAATCCCTGTGTGTTCCACAGAGCTGAGGTTTCCAGCAGCTGATTTTCTCCCCTGCTTGCTTTCCAGGTGCCTGGAGTGCTGGGAATGGTGTGGCAGGGGGCACGAGCAGAGTCCCCTCCCCAGCAGCAGGGCAGACGTTTCACAGGACTCAAGTGCCTTCAAACCACAAAAGAAATCACCAACTATTTTGAGATTCACATTGAAATGGCAACATATGCTACACGTTAAACATCAGCCCCTACCAAAAGCAGAGCTATTCTGAGCCCCTCCTGAATGGCACTGAAGATGCAGGGAGAGCAGATGCCTCCCTGCCTCCTCCTGGAAGCTTTGCAGGTCCATCTGCAGGTAGCAAAGTGCTGGCCAGGAAGATTCCGTCCACCTTTGCCTCTAGCTGGGTGTTTCACGAGCTCTCTGTGAACCTTGAGCAATATTTGGAGGGGAAAGGGCTCTGTCCTGCTGGCATTTGGCCCTTGCCTGGCTTTCTGCAAGGGTTTGTTTGTGTCTGCGCCGTAATAGAACGTGGGTTGTATTTTGCCACAGCGATTTTGTTCACAGCTAGTAATTGCTGGTTAAATCTGGTCAAATAATGGTTGTTAGCAGGGCCTTTTTGAGCACAGATAACCTCAGATATTATTCTAGCAGAGGAGCAGTGGGGGCCGGGGTGCACTGGGATATCAGCACTGCTGGGGAGCTGTAATCAGCACAGCCTGCAATAAGCTTCTTAGGATTATTTTGCCAAGTTTCCCAGTTATCCTCATTATTATTATTGCTTTCCTTAGCAAATGCAAAGGCTGTTTGACCAGGTAAGGTCTGCAATCCACTGGCTGGGCTCAGCCAAGCCTCCCCAACAATCGAGGGCAGGGATCTTTCAGGGGAAGCAGCCTGGCTGCCAGGAGCTGTGTGTCAGCCAGGAGACAGTGCCCTGGCTGAGCCAAGGAGCCAGGCACATGTTGCTTTTCAATTAACCTCCTTCCCATGCACACAGCCATGCTCATTGGAAGAGGAAAAAAATATGTTTCATATGGGGAACTGAAAATAATGTCAGTCCTGAGTCACCCTGGAGGGGTGGAGGGGTCTCTTCCAGCAGTGCTGGCCTCCCCTGCCAGTGTTGATATCCCCATTCCTGCCCCTGCAGCCAGAATGAGCTGCTGGCTCCTCCTGGCACCTCCTGGCACCCATGGCCATGGCCATGGGGACTTTCAGGCTTAAAAATGGTTGGGAAAAAGCAAAATTCCAGCCAGGGCTGTGCAGGCTGGTGCTGCCTGTGACATCTCCCCAGGGGACTGACAAACCCCCCTGTCCCATCTCTCTGAGTGCAAGGAGGAGATCCAGAGGTAATTCCTTCAAATGAGGGCTTTGATTTGGCATCATCTCTTTGTGCTCTCTCCAGGTTCTTCTCCAGCAGCACCAGCAGAGCAGGGGGATTCTGAGAGATCCTTTGGGTTTGACATGACAAAATATTAAATAAGGAACCAGTGGGTCAGTCACTGAATCTCTGGCAAGCAATGGGATGTGCCTGCTGCACATTTATCCTGCTGCTGCATTTATCCTTTGGAAAAGGAATTGATCAGCCTGGAATCAGCCCCTGTTCTCATTGATTTAAACCTGAAAGAGCAGAATTTGATGCTTAGTGCTTGTAAGAAAATTGGTTAAAGTGTGTCCTGAGGACAGCCTGTATTTTTTGGGTGCATGTTCAGTGTGTGTGCTGCTGTTTTGGGGGCTGTAGGAATATTAATGTGTTTGCTCCCAGTTCCAGAGGAAGAAGTTGGGCTGTGGCTCTGCACAGGCACAGGGAGAGTGAGTGTCACAGGCTTTGTCTGGATGTGCTTAAACCTGTGCTTGTGCCCCTGTTCAGGGCATTTAAATTAAAGTCTGGGTCTTTTCTGAGCTTGGGCTGGAGCTGGAATGACAATTCCTTCATCCCACACCCCAAGTACAATGTCATGTGTGCTGAGCTCAGGATCTTGTCCCAACTTTCAGGCATCACTGGGAGAAAACCCAGCCTTTGACAGGGACAATGTGCTCTTCCCCCACATCCCATTCCTGCTTTAATGCTGACTCTGTGATGGTCAGCACCCCTCCCCTGGAGGATGCAGGGATGGGCATTCCCTGCCAGAGCAGCTTTGCTTCCTGCCAGCCAGAGCTGTGGGTCAGCAGTGGGAATTGGCATTTTAACCTTCAAACTCTCTCTCTTCTCTCCTGGGGGGCTGGTGAGGAGCCCAATCCCCCCTTTCAGGGCAGCAGAGGCCACGTGTGTGGGCACTGCAGCAGAGCCAGGGATCAAACCAAGTCACATTCCAGGGCATTAGACAGACGGTGGGAATTAAGAGCTTTACCTGGAAACTGGCTTTGTATCTCCAAGCCCTGCTTTTGTCTTCCAGCCCAGCTCTCTATTTTTGTCCCTTTTACCTTCGGTGTTGTCATGTGTGACCGTGTGTGGTGCCAGCCCCAGCCACATCTGGGGAGCTCTCGGTAAATATGGGGCTGTGCAGCCCAGGAGGAAACAGGCAGTGTGAGGAGGTAGGAAAAGTGTATTTTATCAAAACCAAGCAGCTTTGGGACTCATTAAAAGCTAAGAAAAAGCTCCAGCTGCTTTCAGTGGGATTGCTCAGGGACTAGAAAATCCCATCTGGGCTATCAGCAGTGAGTCTGGGGGTTTGTTTCAGTCTATAAGGCTGCTGATGGGGCCTCCCTTGGGGACCACTCCTGCCCTGCCTCAGGGAGTTTGTCTGCTTCAGCTCTGCCTTTTTGGTCCCCTTGTTGCATCCCTGGGTGAGCTGAGCATCTCTCAGTTGGTGCTGCTGGGCCCTGAGCCCGGCTGGGGGCTGTGGGTGCAGGAGGAGGAAGAGCTCAGAAGTTCAACCTAATTCCCAGAGCCTTGCTTGTCTGTCCTACAAAGCAATCCTGGTCTATTTGGGTCCTGTGCTCTTTGAGGAACAATTTGAAACGATGACGCTTTTGTAATGGCAGTAATGGCATTAGGCTCTCACACGTAACTTGATTTTATTTATTTATTTACTTGCCCTTTCTTAGAGGAAATTGCTGCTATTTTCTGGGCATCAGGCCCAATTTTTGCTTCGTTCTGTCTGAGTCCACACCACATCCTGGATGCTGCACCCTAAGATGGAGCCTGGGTGGGTGAACGCACCCAGGCTGCTCCAAAACCAGAGGAAACTCCTTGTTCTTGCCAGGATATTCCTACCTGTGAGATTTTCGGCCTCCATGTGCAAAGCAGGTGGCATTTCCAACTGAATTAATGTCCTGGGAGTCCTTGGGTATGGGAAAGGGGTTGAACTGTCTAAGGCTGGATCTGCTGTTGGACCTGCAGCAGGCAGGAGCCACCTCGGAGTGAAAATACAGCAGGGACACAAAGGAGCAGTGAGCTGTCTGCTGTTCTCCCAGGTCATTAAACCATCCATCTGCATCACGTCTAAGTGCAGAGCAATGACAAGTTTGGATGCTTCAGGAGAGAAACATTCACTTCCCTGTGTGGAGTAAATCAGGTGAGTTTGCCTGGTGTCAGTGTGTTATGAGTCAGGGATGTGTGTTAACATTTACCAAAATCTGAATGAAAACTGAACTCTGCATTAGGCAAAAAGGTTGGGTGTCATTTTGTTGGGATTTGGGGCAAATCCTCTGAAGAAGAGAGCTTTGTTTTTAATAGACACGTGTGTGCCAGCCTGCAGGAAGGAGACTGCAGCTCTGTGTGCATGGACAGGGGATCTCTCAGCTGACCTGGTGGTCCTGGCTGTGAGCAGCTGGCTGCGGTGTGGGTGACCTGAGCACACCCTGGGTGCCAGCCCGTGCCAGACCCTCCAGGGGTCCTGCCAGACTGAGGGAGCTGCTTCTCCAAAACATTTTAACCCATTTTCCTGGGCAGGGTGGGTTCCTGGGCAGGGTGAGTTCCTGGGCAGGGTGAGTTCCTGGGCAGCATTTTGCACCATTTTCTCAGTGTTTCTCTTCTGGCACTCCTTGCTGAACAGTCCACTTCCAGTAGCTTGCAAAGCCACAGATTTATTGACTTGAACACAGGGGGAGATGAGTAAAAGCAGCAGTTTGAGAGCAACTCCCTGAGCAAACCACAGCTCAGCATTTTCCAGGGAGCTGTGGCAGGAGCCTGGCCCTGTCCCGGCTGGAGATGGGGCCCTGGCCGTGCCTGGGGAGGGGCTGGAGGGCTGCTGAGCATGGCCACGCCGGTAGCAAGCCCTGGCCCAGCCCATCCCTCGCTGCCGGGTGATGCTGGACCCGCTGCATCCCTCCCCGGCACAGCCCCACGCCGGCTGTGCCACCCGGGCCGCGAGCAGGGCCATGTGTTGCTTCAGTCCCCGGAACATTCCCGGCCCCAGGAGCTGTGGGCAGCTCGTCCAGTGCTGCTGAGCCCCGGAGGGGGCATTGCCGTGGGCTGGGGCAGCCGCGGCCGCGGGGCTGTCCCTCGGATGGCACCCAGTGTGCCACCCGTGCCCCCGGCTGTGGCACAGCATCTCCCTGGCACGCCTGTGGCGATCCGGGAGGGCACGGGGGCTGTCCCGGTCCCCGGGGGCTCCGGGGTCCCTCGGGAGCGGGGCAGCCCCGCATCCCTGCCCGAGCCCGGCGGGATGCGGCACCACAGGACGGCGGCTCCTGGCACCGCCCGGTGACCCCAAACCCGCGGAGGGGTCTGGCAGGGGCCAACCCTGCTTTGGGCAGGGAAATGGGTCCAATCCCACCTCCCCACACCCATCACCCCAGCTCTGCCGGCCGCCCCCGGGGAGCCCGGGCTGTGCCGGGCGGGGGGCGCGGGGCTGGCTGCCCACGCCGGTGGCCGTGTGGCCGGAGCGGCAGGCCGGCCACAGCCCTCATTCCTCCGCTGCTGGGTACCGCTTTGTTGCTAGCTGGTGACATCACCCGAGAGCCCACCCCCTGCCTCTTATCCGTCTCTCCGTCTCGCTCATTTATTCCCAGGCAGCGCTGGCAGGATCAGGGGCTGTGCGAGCGCCGGGGCTGGCAGCAGCAGCAGCAGCAGCAGCAGCAGCATGCGTGCGGCGGCTGAGCCTCAGGGCGCCACAACCACGTAGGGTGCCCGCCGGAGCCTCCCTCCTCCCTGCCTCCGCAGCCCCCGGCAGAAACTTCCCGGCTCCCTCTCCCGCACGGTCCGGGCTTCTCCGGAGGGGCTTGGCAGCGACAGCCGCATGCATGACACTCCGAAAAGGAGAGAAAATGACCATAAGTATCCAGGAGCACATGGCTATTGACGTCTGCCCCGGCCCCATCAAGCCCATCAAGCAGATCTCCGACTACTTCCCCCGCTTCCCCCGCGGGCTCCCCGCCGCCGTCGGCCGCAGCAGCAGCGCCCTGCGCCCCGCGCTCAGCCAGCCCTCGGTCAGCCCCGCCGAGCCCCGCGACGAGGATGAGGACGTGGACCAGCTCTTCGGAGCCCACGGCACGACGCCCGCGGAGCAGCCGGCCAAGAGCCAAGCGCCCGAGGAGGTGGTGGACCCCGAGGGCTACGAGTCCGACGACTGCAGTAAGTTCCCAAGTTTCCGTGGGAGTTCGCCGGGTGCTGGGGGCGAGGGTGGGTCTTAGGGCCGGCTGCCAGGCGTGCTGGCCGTGCCTGGGATCACACCGCAGCAGCGAGAAGCCCCCTGCTTTAGCCGGGGAGGCTCTCCCGGCGCTGCTCCGGGGCGGAGGGGGGCCCTGGGAGTGTCCCTGCCGCAGCCAGGCTGGCTGCTGAACCCCAACTAGGGAAGTCTCCCAAGAGCCACCAGTTGCTGTTGTGGTTGGTGCACTTCTCTGCCTCGTCCCTGCTGGGCTCCGAGCCTCCAAAGGCTGCCGGCCGGGCTCAGACCCTCCGGTGAATCCGGCTGGCTGGTGCAGCTGCTCCAGCCCCGCTGCCGATGAGCTGGCGACGCGCTCCAGCATCGCCCGGCTCCACGTCGGGGAGGTTTGTCGGGAATGACATCCTCCCGGGAGATCTGTGCCCTCTCCCTCGGCAAACTCTGGCGTGTCATCCCTCCATTCCTCACCCTCCGGCTGCGGGCAGAGCCCTGCGGGAGACAGGGGGGGGCTTTGGAGCAGCAGGCTTGGGTTCTGGTGGCTGCAGGTGTTTGCAGCAAGGGTTAACCCCTCCCCACCCAAAACGTCCTTCCCACCCGGCGCCGTGGAGCTGCAAGGCAGCTGCTGCCTGGCTCTGCCAGCCACGGCCGCCGGGATAACACGATTTCCCCAGGAGTTGGACGAATCCCAAGGGCTCGATTCAGCCCAGCCTTCAGGGGCCAGATCCTGCCAGGGGCTGAGCACAAAGTTTGGAGCCGGGAGGTGCCGAGGAAGGGAGTGGGTGCTGCTCAGCCGTGCGGGGGGAAGGGGAGGCTGAGCTGTTTACGGCCCATCCCTTTGCGGAATGTCACAGCCCGGCCTCGGCATCGCTGCCTCGCCGGGGGCACCGGGCTGCTGCCGGTCACTCCGGAGCCCCAGGGTGAGCCCAGGAGGGCTCCCCGCAGGGCTGTGCTGCTGCAGGCTGGTGTCCCCTCTGTCCCTCCCTGCCTGCCGGGTGAGGTGCTGGCTGCCACCCCACACGGACACGGCCTCTGTGCCCAGGCCGCTGGCGGGGTCAGCCCTCGGTGGAGCGGGGAGAGCTCCGGCACTGCCCGGGAGAACATCTCCGCTAAGCCGCCTGTGTCCGGCCGGGCACTTAGCGGGGACTTTAACCGGCTTTGGGTCATTTGCTGCTCTAATTATCGCATCGTCTTTGCTCGCCCTGGCGATAGAAACGGAAGGAACCGCAGGGCCAGGGGTGTGCGGGAGCCACAGCCGCGGGGTGCAGCGTTTTCTCCGGGTGCCTCGAGTGGGAATCGCTCCGGAGCGCCGCGTTCTGCGTTTACCCTTGGGCGATGCCGGATCCTGGCTGCTGGAAGCGCCTTGGCTCCGCGCCGGGGCTGGCGGCTGTTCCTCTCACCCCGGCTGGTGTTGGGAAGTGTTTCTTGCAGCGTAACAGGTGTCAGGCAAACTGCTGAGGCTGTTCGGCCAGATGTGGTGGGGTTTCGGCTGGCAAAGGCACAGCGGGGCCAGCAGCGGGGCGGGGAGGTGGCAGTGCTGCTGTCACAGCTCTGGGGACAGCACGGGATGGCCCCACACACCCTGGGGACACCGGCTGGCAGAGATGTGCAGGGTGAGATTGGCACTCCCCCATGTTTAGCAGCCGAGTTGTAAATCCAGACGAGCTCCCTGTACCCATTTCCCAGCCTGGAGCTGGGAGGGGCTTTGTGCATCCATCAGCTCCGCTGGGGAGTCGTTCAGCTCCCCCACACCTCTGGAGGGTGATTCAGGGCTGCTGCATTAGTCACCTGCACTAAATTTGCCCTGGAGAAGCTGTCTGTGCCTGTACATCGGGGCAGCGTTGGGGTTTAGGTGGTGTCAGTCCCCTCGGGTGACACACGGGGTTCAGGGAGTTCGGGAGGTCTCCGGGGATGGTGGTGTTGGAGCCTGGGTGCAGCACCCACAAATCGAGGTCTTGCTGAGCACATCTTGCCTCACTCCTCAGGGATGCTGCCAGCCCAGCCCTGGAGAGGTGCAGGGAGAGGATTTTGCCGTGGCAGGATCCATTGGGATGAGGAGGATTGAACGGTGCCTTGCTGTTTGTCCCACCTGCCTGCGGGTTTCCCTCCTCCAGCGATGCTGCTGCCTGGCTGGGTGGGAGCAGGAGAGCTGCTCCTGCCTGGAGAAATGCAGCAATTGGCTGGGTTTCCCCAAGCTCGTTCCTGCCTGGAGTTGCTGCTCCAGCCTGGGGTTTCTGGGTTTTTTCCAGCAGCACCAGCAGGGGCTGGACCGGAGCTGCCATCCCTGCCCAAATTCCGTCACCTTGGGAGGGATGTGGGGAGTGGGCAGGGTAGCTCCTGCCTGGCCCTGCTGCAGCCCACCTGGGCTGGTTGTCTGCACCCTGTTCCTTCATCCTTTGCTGAGTTGTGCTCCAGAGCCCACCAGCAAACCTCGGAGTGTCTGTGCAGCCAGCGGGAATTGCCTTCTCCCCAGGGTGGGGCAGCCCTGGGAGTGTCTGCTCATCAGTGTCTGCTCCCACCCAAGCAGGGTGGCCTGAGCCGCTGGTTTGGCATCCACAGGGAGCAGGGCTGTGGCAGGGGGATGTGTGTGTGTGTGCATGGAATCGGTGCTTTGGAAAACTAAGGATCCCCAGGCTGCAGGAAGCAGGTGGAATCCTTCCAGAGAGGGGCAGGGACCTGGCTGGGGTGGGAGGACGGGGCACCAGTCATGGGAGGCTGGTGCAGAGGTTCAGGGTTGTGGCTCTGGACGCCTCTGAAGCAGCCTGTTGAATGCAGAGAGCAGCAGGGAGCAGGCAGGGCCAGGGAAGCAACACAGCAGATAATGAGTGGAGACATCTGGGCTGGCTCTGGGATCCCTGGGAATTGCAGGGAGCCAGCTCTTCCCAGCAGACCTGCCAGCAGTGCTGCTGTGAGGATTTGCAGGGTGGTGATGGGCACCCAGTGCCATCCCGGGGCCCTGGGGACACCCTGGCAGAGGGATTCATCTCTGCCCTGTGCCTCCTCCATCCTCTGTCTCCAGGGGTGCTCCGGGAGCAGAGCCCAAGCTGTACAAAGCAGGACTCGTCTGCAGCGGGTTTGTCCTCACAGAGCTGCTGAGGAGGTGGAAGGAATGAGGCAGGAGAAGCAGGGAAATGCGTGTTTGGTGCAGAAGGGTGGTTTGGTGCTGTTGGACAGTGTTTGCTGGGAGCTGAAAGGAGCAGGCAGGAGGTTGGGAACAGGGAATGTGCTGCTGCTGCCTCGGGACACTTGGCTGTCACCTCCCCTTTGGTTCTCCTGGCTGGTGCCCTGTCACAGCAGCAGTGCCCTGGTCCCTGGAGTCCCCAGCCACCAGGGATGCTTCCCACCCAGCCGGGCAGCACAGTGCCAGGGAAACTTGGTTTGCAAGGAAAAGAAGCAAATGCCAGCTAGATGGCAATGTGCCACCTGCGAGGAGCTGGCTCTCGCCTCCCTTCTCCCCCGGTTTCACCCGAGTGCTGCTGCCCCTCCACTGCCTGAGCCCTCCCCTGCGCAGCACCAGCGGGAATTTGTACCCGAGGGATTTTTAAAGGTCCCTGAAAGCCCTGCACAGGCAGCAGAGGGGCAGAGACAGAGTCCCTGTGAGGGAGCGCTGCTTCTCTCGCGGGGGACAGCAGCGGAGGGAGCAGCCATCCTTCCACAGGCAATCAAGTTCCCAGCCCTTGCAGAAATGCTGCGTTCCCCTGAGCTGCTGTTTGGCTCTGGGCAGAGGCTGTGGTCACTCTGGAACGTCCTCCCTCCTCCGTGTGTGTTTGGCTCTGCGTTTTCAGGCGGGGAGGCAGCCGGAGAGCCGGGGCTGCAGCAGGAGCGGTACCCTGGAGTGCTGCCCCATCCCACCCCTGCCAGCCCTCCAGGGCCGTTCCCATGTGCACAGCCCCAGCCAGTTCCACAGCATGCCCGGTTTTCTTCATGGAACAGCAGGCTCCTGAGCTCTGGAGCTGCAGCAGCACGGAAACCACTTCTCCAAAGTGCAGCTGAGAGGCCGGTCCTGGTGCGCGGCGGCTCGTGACGCCTGCAGCGCCACACAAGTTATTTAGGAAGGCTCTTATTTTGAGCAAAGAAGATAATTAGGCAGGCAAAGCCGTCATGGAGATATTAATTACTGGCTGCTTGAAGACGTAAAGAAGAAGGAAGGTCTGGAGGGGTGCAGGGTTTGCGAGTCACCTGGCAGTGCTTTGGGCCAGACAGGGGGAGGCAGAGGAGACGGCGAGGAACGAGCAGGATATTTACTTCTGACACGCAGCTCCGTAGCATATGCTGCAACTGCTATTTATAAGCTTTGAATCGTCTTTTCAATCCAGATAAGGCCAAAAGAAGTAATTTTTTTTTTTTTGCTCAGGAAACTAAACAAACCACTGCTGATTTGGGCAGAGCCTGGAGCATGGCTTTGCGCACCGGAGCACAGCCCGAGCTGCCTGTGCTGCAGAAATGGGTGTGGGCGCTGGGCAGTGTCAAACCAGGGTCTCCAAGGGAGCCTTGGGCTGTCCATGTAGCCCTCCCGAGGGCTGAGGTGACTCTGGGTTGGATCCTCTCTGGCTTCCTGTGGGATGGAGGGGTTTTGGGAGGGTGGTGCTGTGGGGGAGCTCTCGCTCTTTCCTGCTGCCCATCCCAACAGCGATCCAGGAGGAGGCTGCACATGCTGTGTTCCTGGTCCTCCAAGGAGAATTTCCCTTCTCAGGGAGCGGCCAGGGACACCCTGAAGTGCTGGAGATGAACACAGGGCACCCAGTGAGGAAAGCACAGGAGGGTGAGCAGGGTCTGTGCAGGCATCCCTCCTCCCACATCCACGGCAGCAGCATATGGGCCGTGGCCTCTGGCATCTCCACTAATGAAGGAGCTCCAAGGCTGCTGGATAACGAGGTTCCCTCCTCCCACCCTGCCCAGCCCTCCACCTTTCCCAGCTCCAGGGTGCAGGAGGAGAGGCAGTGCCTGGCTGGAGCACCCAGCACCCTCGAGGTCAAGGGGTTCCCAGACCTTTCCTCTTTATATTTAACACTGAAGGCAGTTTTGGGGGGTTGCTAATTGCAATACTGTATTTCATTAAAGGAAGAGAGCGGGAGAGATTTGAAGGCCATCTCTAAATTGAAATTGCTGAAAGTCTAATTGCTGCTGACATCAGGGACCATTTAGTGCTGTAAAACATAATTGCATCTCTGAACTGTTCTGAGCAGATAAGTGTTCCTCTGAACACTCCTCCTGGAGAAGACAGAAGAGCTGATGAGCATCCATCAACCAACCTCATGAAGAAGCAGCTCCCTGCTCCAGAGCTTACCAGGGGCTGGCGCCGTGTGTCCAGAAGAAAGAAATACAAATTGCTGTCGATTTTAAGTGAAAAATCCATGGCCAGGCAGGGAGCAGTTGCAAGAAAGAAAAGTTGTGCTTGTTCCCTACTCCTGACCCTGTTGAATTCAGCCACATCCGTGGATCTCCTCAGGAGGGAAGTTTTCCTGTCCCTGTGCTGGATCTGGTCCCTGCTGGGTTTTTTGTAGGACTGGGAATGTCCTGCCCTACCTGCAGCAGCAGATCAGAGTCCTGTGATGCTGATGGGAATGTCTGTGTCCCAACATGCTCTGCTGCCCCTGGGACACGTCCCAAAACCTCCCAGAGGATCCACTTTCATGGAATAGCTCATGGTAATGCCAACTTTCCCAAGTGTCCCATTCCCAGCTGCCTCCACCACTGAATCCCGTGGTGATGCCGTGGCTGGAGGCTCTTGCCAGAGGTCAGTGCTGCCATCAGGGGCTTTGCAGCCCTCAGGGCCTGCAGTTCTTTGGCTCAGCACCCTGTGGATCCATCCCTGACTGCCCAGCAGCATCCTCAGTGGATCTGTGCATGGAGCAGGAATGCTGCAGGTGCTGGGTGGCTGCAGGGGAGGCTGCCAGGAGTGATGGTGCTGTTTTCCAGGGATAACCCTGAGGCTTTTCCAGACCTCAGCCAGTCAGCCCTCAAGCTGCCTGCACTGCCCCATGGTGTCCCTGGACCCATGGAGCTGCTCAGGGCACCAGGGGGGCAGGAGCACACACAGCCACCCACGAAAATGTTCTTCAGCAGCTTGGAAATGGCAGGAGAGAATTTCTGTTCCTCCTGAGGAGTCATTTACCAACATTTTATGTGGGGCTGTAAGTGCACAGCATTACTTGCTGCCTTTCAGGACCTTTAAAATTATCTCCATTGCAAGGGAAAATTAAAGCAATGGAAGAATAGGCACCTATCTTTTATAGTGCATTAAAAAATACCCAGTCTGAAGGTTACTGAACCTGTGCTTTCTGTAAGGGAGAGCTAATCCAGACAATCCCCAGCAGTCTTTTTACTGCTCCACTCTGATCTCCCTGGCACAAAATCCGTGAGCAGATTATCTTGGGAGCAGCAATGCTGATAAGCAGAGGGACTTAAGGCTTTTGGACTTCTTTTTAATTAGTTCTATAGTGGTTTCTTTTTGTGTGCACACCTCAACTTCTCCCAGTGTAGAGCTTTGCTGGGCTTTCTAACGACAGGCACACCACAAAAACTTCCCTGCCTTGGGGAAGTAGGGAGTGCAGTCCATCATCACTTCCAGCCTTTCCTGAAGCTGGTTCTGGGAGTGTCAGTGGCTCTTCCATGTCTTGGGATGAGAAACTCTTCCCCTTGGAGTGTCCCAGGTGACAGAAGGGCTGGATCTGCCACCCAGCACGGCCCAGGCGCCTGCAAGGACGGGGGCTGGGGAAGGCAGCACAGATTTATCACCTCATTTTGCCTCTCATCCCACAGGTATAAATAGAAGCTCCTTCAGCCTCGCCTCAGCCTGGGCACTGATGGGAAATGTCAGCAATAAACAATTCCTGTGGCTCCACGGGGCTGTGCCGGGATGGCCGCGGGCGCCACGGCCCCGCAGAGCCCACGGGCTCATCTGCTGCTCCTGCTGCCCTCCAATAATTCTGTGGCCCTCTGAATTAATCAAAATGCCCAAAGGTCAGTGGGAGAAGAGGCCATGCTCCCCTGCAAGGGGGATTTATTTTTCCTTTTAGAGCCTGTGTTAAAAGCCAGGCCCTGGCCGGGGCCTTCCCATCAATCTCTCCCAATTCGTGGAGAGGAAGGAGGGTCAGAACCTGCTAATGAGTTCAGCTTTCCTAATGGTTATTTTATCATTGGAGCAGAATAATTGTAATAATAATGATACATCCTGCCTGCTGTCTGGAGAGCGCCAAGATGCCTTTGTAATGCCTGACAAAGGCATTTATTTATATTTTTTATTTGCAGCCTCTGTGATTAGAGGGCAGTGTTCAGAACAGCCCAGTCGAGTTAAATAATCCTGGTAACAGCGCTTCGAGTCTAATTGCTGCCCTTTTCTTTTTTAGCCACTTGCTCCCCTAATTAAGATCACAATCGAGCTGCACCTCTCGTGGGAGGGGGAAAGCAATCAAAGGAGGGGGATTGGGTTGCTCTGCAGAAGATTTGGGCCCGATGCTGCCAGCTGGGAGTGCAGGATGCCCCCAGCCAGGCTGGGAGTGCAGGATCCCCCTGGCCAGGGCTGGGAGTGCTGCTGGGGCTGCATCACGGAGATCTGGGCTGGGCTGGGGGTGTTGGTTTGTCTGCCTGCTGGCTCGGCTTGCTGAGCACCCCAGGGGCACAGGGCTGGATCCCCAGCTAGGACAGAGCTCCTGGGGCTCCCACGGAGCTGTTGTGGGGTGGATCCCAGCCCTGGTGCAGCCCTGGTCCTGCATCCTCCTCAGCCCCGAGCTGGAGCTCCAGCCCTGTCTCTGCCTTCACTGCTGGCTCCAGCCTGGCTGTGCATCCCCAGGATGGTACAGAGGGTGTGGGACAGTGACCGTGTCCTCTGGATGTCCTGGGTGTCCTGGGCATCGTGGCTCTGGTGGCAGCGCTCACCTTCAGCTGCACAGCAGCACCTTGGCTGCCAAACCCGAGTTTGCCTCATCCCATTAATCACCTCCCTCCAGCCGCTTTTTAAGCAATTAGCACACGTTCTGCTGAGGTTCCCCTGAGGTTCCACAGGCAGACCCTTCCTTGGGACCTGACACTCACCAGCAATTTAAAAAAAAAGACCCTGTGTGGAGTAAAACCCCTCCAGGGCTGGAGCCTGGCAGGGCTGGGATGAGCCCAGCCCCTGTCCGTGCCCTCCCACCCCCGGCAGCTCCGAGAGGAATGGGAATTGTTGAGTGTTTGCTCAGGGGCTGCCAGTGCTGGGAGCAGGAGCTGAATCCCCACCTGCTAAACAAGCTCCTGCTGCTGTGCTAAGGTGATTTCAGGTTTTGCCTCTCCTGCTGGAGCAGGGCTCCCCGCTGCCCTGGCCCCTGGGGCAGGCTGGGGCTTTGTCACTATTTCCTGGCCCAAGTCTGTTTTCCTGCCAAGCTTTTTAATTTGTTTTATAAATTGCCAAATCCAGCAGGCTGAACCGCGGGCCCCCTTCTGTGATAAAAATAAAATAACAGCTTGAAGTCGGAGGGCCGAGCGGTGGGGCTGGCAGGAAATGCTGATTAAAGGGCAGGCGGGAAGGATGAGGCTCCCAAACCGGAGCTTTCATCTTCCGCTCTTGAGTGAAAAATGCAGATTTGGGAAGTTTTGCTGACTTGGTTTGTGCTTCACACGCTGCCATCCCCGAGCTCCCCACCACTGAGAGCACCCAGAGGCACCGGGGCGATGCTGCTCCTCCCTCCCTGTGTGATGTGGAGGGGGTTTAGCTGGGAATTGCTCTGGAAATGCCCATTTGTGCCAAACCCAGCGATGGCACACGAGGTACTGCAGGTTTGGCCTCACCCTGTAGTGTTTCCATCTTCCCCTGGCAGGTAAAACCCCACTGATTTGTGCCTTAGCCAGACCAAGAGCTAATGTGCCATGAAATTGCTCCACAACGAGGGGGGGTACTTTATTCCGGCAGAAATCTCTCTGGGTATTTACTCTGCTTTGAACTCAAGTTATTTGCTTGGGAGCAATGATTTTTTTCTCTGCTAGCAGGCAAACCTGTAGCTCCTTTACCTTTGGGCTGGGAGATGACTGTGAAATTACAGCAGGAAGGTTTTGGTCCCCTGAATATCTTCCAGCTCTGTGGGTGCTTTGCTGCTCTCACTGCTGAGGGGAAAAAAGCACCTTATTTCCTACCATAAAGTTTGTCCAACTGCCCCCCAGGCAGCAAACCCTGCTTTGATATTAAGCAAAACTGTTCTGGTTTTTATTTTGGATTTTTTTCATGTTCTGAACGCGGTGGGGAGGTGCAGTTACCTTGGAAACAGCGGTGGGATGCTGTTTGGTGGCAGGGCAGCACTCAGGGACACCCCTTTTGGGAAGGTGGGCATGGAAAAGTGGGGTTTGCTGGGTCCAGAGCCACCCTGGAAGTTCAGGGCTGGTAGCAGGGAAAGCTGAGCCAGGAGAGAGGCTGCTCCATGCCCAGGCTTTGGTGTGCAAATCAGGCCTGGGAGCCCAGGAGAAGGTTAAGCCACGTTTTTGGAAAGCCTGTCTTTTTAAAGCTTTTCCTCTGCTTTGGATTAGTGAGACATGCTCAGATCATCCAACAGGAAAGAATTTCTCAAATCAAATGTACTTTTGCTGCTGAGGCTCTTCTGGTTTTGTTGTGGTCCCCTGCCCCACCCCTGTGTCCCATCCCAGGAGATGCTGCCGTTCCTGGGCTGCGGATGCCATAAAGGAACACTGTGCTGATTAAAAGCTCTTGGTGTTTTTCATTTTAACCATAAAAGTATTTCCATCCTCAGTGGGTTTAATTTACCGTTTGCAGCCAGATTGGAGCTGGGAAGGGATCCCACTGGTGGCTCATCTGTTTGAAGGTGTCACTATACAAATACGTGTTCTGGGAACGCCAGCGGTGCCGGGGAGGGGGAGATGTGCCAGCAGCAGCTCTCAGCTGTGTCCCAGCCATTCCCAAATCCTCCCAGGGGAGAGCCTTCAGCTCCTGGGAGATGGAAGCTGCTGGCTGCACTGAGGCTGCTGAGGGATGGATTTAACTCCTGTGAAAGCCACGGAGGCAAAGCCTGTGGCTGCAGGGTGTGGGGGAGCTGTGGCCATTCACCCCTCTCCCTCCTCTCCCAGCCCCACCAGCCAGCCTGGGCAAGGCCAGCAGCCCCCAGCACGAAGCCACGTTTCATAACAGGGTTCCCAGGAGGATGCTTTATGTTTCATAACGTCTGCAGCCTGTTCTTTAGCATCTCCTTTCGTGCCTGGAGGGCGAACAGCCCGTGTTTGCTGGGTCCCGCAGGTTAATGACATCTCCTCTGCCTTGCAGCCACGCTGGGGACGCTGGATTTCAGTTTGCTCTACGACCAGGAGAACAACGCTCTCCACTGCACCATCAACAAAGCCAAGGTACGGCCCAGCCTGGGTGACAGTGCCAGGCAAACACAAGCTGTGCCCAGCAGAGGTGGCACTGTGGGGACAGCAGGTGTCCCTCACCCCCGGGCTCCATCGGGGGCTCTGCTCTCTCCAACCCCTCCATCCCTGTGCCAGCTCCGCTTCCATCCCAACACCCAGCGCTGTGCCCTCTCCTTCCCCTCCATCCCTGCCTCTCGGGGCCTTTCCAGCAGCAGGGAGCCGCCTGCTCATCCCCCGTGACGAGATGGTTGCAGCTATTGATGCTTTTTAGAGCAGCCCATCCCCATGTTGTTATTTACTTGACGCTGTGACCGGCTGTCAGTTTATAAATGGCTCTTTTAAATGCTGCTAATCACGGCCACAAAGTGCTGCGCCTCAGCGCCTTTGCCGTCTGCGTGATTGAGGCAATTAGGGGCTTTTTGCACATTTTGGAGCAGAAACAGGGAGCTGAGGTCCTGATTCTCTCTCCGGGCATGTGGGAGGTGCTGCTGGGGGCTGCTGGGTTCCTCGGTGCTTCACCCAGAGCGTGGATCAGAGGGCTCCGGGTGGGATGGGGGGAAAGACCTCAATCCCTGCAGATCCTGGGAAGAGCAGAGAGATTTTACAGAAGGCAGGAGAAGGGGCTGAGCCCCAGAGGGTCAGACCACGCTGTTTGTCTTCAGAGGATGCTCCTCTCCCCTCCATGGCAGGTTTGCACCCCCACCCCAGCACCCATCCCGGGTTCCCCCTGTCTGGAATGTGAAGTCCAGCAGCAAACTGGGCTTTGGGGTGAGCCTGGAGGGATCTGCCCCAGCAGCCCTGGAGCTGCTGCGGGCTGGGGGACAAGGGCAGCACCCCCAGATCCCGGGCAGCCCTGCCAGGGCAGGGATGAGGCAGGAACAGGGCTGTGCTCCCCTCCTGGCGCCGGCAGCCTCTGGGTCAGGCTTCCCTTGGTGCCCGCGGGAGCCGTGCCAGGCAGGAGATTTCTAATCGGGTTTGGAGTGGGTGGGAGACAGGGAGGAAGGAGAGCAGTGGGCAGCAATTGGTAAATCTCACACCAGCGAGAGCACGGGCAGGGCTGACAGGAGAGCTCTGGTCCCTGCCGTGCCCACCCAGCTCATCCTTCCCAGCAGAACCCCCTCGCCACCCTGACATTCAACACCCGAGTCCTGTTCATTTCCATTCTGCTCTCATTCTCCCATTTTTCTCTTTTATTTACATTGCCATCTGCTCGCTCTCATTTCATCTCTCGCCTGGGGAAAGCTGCCAAAACTTGACTACAGAAAGGTAAGGGCCAGGGCCCCGCTGCCGGCGCTGCTGCTGGAGCTGGCACCAGCAGAGCTGGAGAGGAGGAGCTGGGGAGAGCCTCAGCAGGGCTGGGCTGTGAGATGCCCTTGGACCTGAGCTGGGTGTCCTGGGTGCCTCTCTCAGGCCTCCAGGGAATGCCCTCAGGATGTGCCCAGCCTCAGTTGCTGCCAGCAGCCCTGCAAACCTATTTGAGCCATGTGAGACGTGTTCTTCTTTCTCTCTGATAACCCCACACAACCCTGTCTCTCTCTTTAGATCCTTTTGCTTCTCTCTGTTTGTTTTTTTTAATCTCCATCACTTTTTTCTCTGCTGATGTCCTTCACAGTCCTGCTGTACTGTGCACAGGCTGGGATGGTCTCTCCAGGTGGGAATGTTCCAGGTGCTGTGCCTGGGGATGTCCTGGGGGGTTTCTTGGTGCAGGTTCACAGCAGGATCTGCGAGGTGCTGGGGGGTACCAGACGGCCACGGCACCACTCTGCAGAGCCTGTGCTGGCAGGGGCTCAGGAGCAGGTGGGGACAGGCAGGAGCAGGCAGAAATAAGCAGGAGCCTGCAGGAACGGGCAGGAGGAGATAGGAGCAGGCAGGAACAAGCATAAGACAGGAGAAGGCAGGAACAGGCAGGAGAAGATAGGAGCAGAGAGGAGNAAACAAGCAGGAGCAAGCAGGAACAAGCAGGAGAAGGCAAGAGCAGGCATGAACAAGGAGGAGAAGACAGGAGCAGGCAGGAGCAGGCAGGAGAAGACAGGAGCAGGCAGGAGAAGGCAGGAGCAGGNGGCAGGAGCAGGCAGGAACAGGCAGGAGAAGACAGGAGCAGGCAGGAGAAGCCAGGAGCAGACAGGAACAGGCAGGAGCAGGCAGGAACAGCCAGGAACAAGCAGGAGCAGGCAGGCTGCCAGCAGCCACCCGGCCCTGGTGACTCTCCATGCTGGCAGCAGCCCTGCCCGTCACACTTCAGGCTCAGCCACGGTGTCGCTGAGCTCGGATCGATAGCAGGAGAAATCAGGGCAGTGTGGAGGCTCATTCCTGGACTGCAGCAGCACCACGTGCCCGGCTGGCAGGAGGGCTCTCCCTCTCACCTGCTGCCCTGCACGAGCCCTGGGGTGCTGTTGGTCTGCCCTCTCACGCTTGGGAAGGAGCTGGGATGTGCTGGGCATCACCCCCTCCTGGAAAATGGGTTGGAAAAGGATTTGATGAGTGTGCAGGCACCTGGTTTTGTGCCCTGCCCTGCCCTGCTATGGCTTTGTTGAGGGTCTCCCTTTGTGGTCAGTGCTACGGAGCCCAGCCTGCAGTAAGGATCTGTAGGGTGTGCAGCAGCACAGACACAGTGGGCTGTAGCTCCTGTAGCTCCACTGCTCTGCTTTTGGGACAAAGATGCCTGGGCCAAGCCCCAAGGGTCTGTAGGGCAGTGGTGAAGGAGCTCCTGGCCCCACACAGCTGCTGCCTGCTGGAGCATCCTTGGGCTGCTCTCCCTGCACCTCTGGCCAGAAAACACCCAGGAGTTTCCACCCCAGTGAGCATTTGGCTGCTCCCTCCCTTCCAACCAAGCGAGTTCTGGAGGTCTGCACTGAACATTACTTATGTATTGACTCATAAATATTTATCACTGCAGGGAAATTCCTCAAGCTGTCTGTCTCCCCTGGGCTGTCAGGGTGGAAATGCAGCTTGCCCCATTTCAGGATTCCTTGGCCTGGGAATTAGCCAGGCTGGACTTTGGGCAGCCTCACTGGGCAGGCAGCTCGTTGTGGGGTGAATGATGGAATGAATCCCTCTCCTGTGATTTCTCTATGCCACCAGCATGGCATTAATTGGCAGCCCGATTAGCCCAACTTGTAATTAAACCCTATTGATTAGCTAAATGTCACTGGCACGGGGAGCAGCTGGCAGAGGCTGGGATGCAGGGAGCTGTGGGTCTCTGTAGGATTGCAGCAGAGATTTTGGGGTTGGGTAGAGGAAGGGGAAAGATGCAACTGAGTCTCAGCACCATAAATCAGCCCAGCAGCAGGAACACTTGGAGAGGTCCCAGCTGGATGTGAGGGGAGACTCTGCCTCTGTGCCTTGTCCTTCCCTGCCTCTCATCTCTCTCTGAGAAGCTCCAGCCTGGTGGTCCCTCCACACCCTGTGGGCCCTCCCTGAGGGAGGGATAATCTCCCAGAGGAGCAGCTTTGCAAGGCAGAGCCCTGTGAAATTCAGCTGTTTGTGCCAAACACGGATCGAGTGACACGGGAGGGAGGTAGACGTGACATTAGGACCCATTTTCCAGGCTCCTGTCACTCCATCTCCCATAGCACATCTATTAAAAAAGCCTTTAATAGCCTCCTCAGAAGGTAATTTAATTGAGCTGAGTTGATGGGTGAATTACAGAGCTGCCTGTCATTCTCCATCCATTTTCATGGGAATCTGCTGGCTTGGCTCTGATCTCATTTGCTGTGCAGCCCGGGCAGCTTGGGCACCTCTGACCAGGGAGCCTGGGGAGGGCACGAGTGGGTTGTGCAGGCAATTCCCTCCAGAGTCTGGGGACAGCCCAGCCCCTTCCTGCCCTGTCTGCCCATCCTCAGCACCTCCTGGGCCAGGGACACCACCAGAGAGGCTGCAGCTGAAGCAGAGCCATGTCACCTCCATTCACTGCTGGTATTTTTATCCTTTTGGCTCTGCTTTAGCAGCACAATCCTCTTTGCTGGGCACCATTTGGCCTCCCTTGCCCTAGGGCAGCACGTTTGTGTCCAAAGCAGAGCCCTTGCCTGCGAGGCAGAGTCCCTGCTCCAAATCAGAGACATTCCCAAGGTCAGGAGCATCCTGGACCCCTGAGCAGGTTGTGCAGCTCAGCAGGGTTGGGAAGGGGCATCCTGAGAGGCTGTCAGGCTGCTGTGGGTTAGGCTGGGTGAGTTATTCCTCACATGTGGAATATGGAAGAGATTTCCCCTTGTTGATTTGCCCAAATCCTGGGTGGTTGCCTTTCTCCTGCACACAGCCTTGTCCCCAGCAGTCCATACAAATGTTTCCCTGCATCCCTGGCAGCTGCACACACTCATTATCCAGGCACTGAGCACTCTGCTCCTCACAAAAAGGGTGTGGAAACTCTTCAGCATCCCCCAGCCTTGTCTCCATGCCCGGGCTGCAGCCAGGATTGGATGGGTACCTCTGCAGAGAAACCCTCCTCTGCTCCAGGCACAGGATTGCCTTCAGCCAGCCCAGCAGTCATTCCTGCACGGATCCCACAGCCAGGCTGGAAATAATCCAAGGAATTCCACCACGGAGTCATTCTCATTTCTACTTAGGACTGGTGAAAATTAAACTCCATTTTTCATGCTCCTGCATTGCATCCCTGCCCCGTGGAGCTTTTTGCCATGCAGTCTGTGCAGGTGTGGCTTTGGGCTGGGTTTGTGCATCACCCCTGGATGATTCTCAGGTGGTTTAGAGCAGGAACAGAGGCACAGCTTGTGTCCTCCCTCTGCCCAAACCAGGATCAGCCCCAGGGCATCATTACAGTGAGCATGATCCACATCATCCTTTCAGAGCTGTGAGGGCCTTGTAGAAAATCCATCAGGAATGGCCACAGCCAGAGTTTCCTTGGATTTGTGCTCCTATAACCCCAGATTTCCCTGCACACAGCACAGCTTTTGGCTGGCACCAGCCTCCCACTGGCCTGGAGCTGTTCTTCCTTACTCACTCGGAGGAGGTAGGTGCTATCACACCCTCTGGGAGCGCTGGGAAGTAGCACCACAACAGCAGAGGTGTGTGTTTGCTCAGCAGCAATTATTAAATGACAGAACCCTGTAATTTCAAACCTGGCAAATCACTGCTGATGTGCTTCACCCCCAAATTAATGGTGATGAGGGTGGCAGAGTCGGCTGCTGGAAGGGAGGAGTGGATGATGCCAAGTGCAGCTTCCCACAGCCCCTCCTGGGATGCACAGCCAGCCTTGGGATGTGGAGCTGCAGGACCCACAGTGCCCTCCTCCCCCAGCCCTGGGAAAGCCACAGTGCCTCCAAGGACCAGCAATATCCCAGGGAAGCAGGCAGCAGGGGATGGGCTGATTGCAGCCTCCCTGCCTGCCCAGCACCCTGCTGCTCCTCACTCCTGCTTTTTGCTCTTCCCTCCCCAGGGCCTGAAGCCGATGGACCACAATGGTTTGGCTGATCCTTATGTCAAGCTGCACTTGCTCCCTGGAGCCAGTAAGGTGAGAAACCTTTCCTCTTCTCCTTCTTTTCCTGGGGCTGCACCTTTTCTTTGGAAGCCAGGCCTGGGAGAAGCTCCTCACCCAGGGGCTGTTGGCTGCTGCACCCAAACCTCAGGTCTCCTGCGTGGCTCTTGAGTAGAAGGTGCTCAGAGAGAGCAGGAGGTAAGAACTGGGGCTGAATCCATCCTTGTAGGGGTAGAAAATGCCTTTCTGGGAGCCAAGTGCCAGCCCTGATTCCTTACCTTGGGAGCAGGAGGTATGAATGCTGCACTGCAGGAGCCCCGGGAAGCACCAAATGAAACAATCTCAGCTATAAACAAATCAGACCCTTTTAATTTTCTTTTTATTTTTGCCCTTTCTCTTTTGCATTTAAAACCCCTCAGATCATAATAAAACAGAGTATAAATCATAAGGGAAATATTTCCATCTCCTTAGGTTCAGCACTTGCTGGAGAGAAGAGTAATTAAAGATATTGATGTGTGGTGAGAGCTCGGTGTAAGTGACGGGGATGTGGAATTTAAATGCTAAACGTGTGTGTTAGGAATATTAATTGCATTTTTATTCTGCACGAAAGGAAAGACCTTTTTTTTGGGGAGGTGTATTTACTTGCTACGGTTCAGCTGGATTAATTCATAATGTTCAGGGCGGCAGAGGGAGTTTGTAACCACGTTCTGCTGCAAACAGAGCCGGGAGCGCTTTCCTCAGCGATATCATCAGCCATTCCCCTGGTTTGCAAATCCATTGATTAGCATTTCTGCTGGATGGAGAGTGGAGAGGGGGTGCACAGGAGCTGCAGACTCCCCAAGCCATGGGGGAACCCTCTCCTTGCCCCCCCATCCCTCTGGATTGCTCTGGCTCTGTGCCTTGTTCCAAACAGCCGGGATCTGCCCTGGGAGGGTGGGATTGTGGAGCTGTCCTGGGCTGGATGTTCCTGCACAGTTGTTGCAGCAGCAGGACGGCCCCTGAGTCCCTTGGGTGCTCCTGGCCCAGTTTGGGCTCTCAGGCCCCTGTGGCAGAGCTGTGGGAAGCAGCAGAGGTCTCCACATGAGCTGCTTGCTGACTCCTGACTCATTCCAGATGGGAGGAAAAGGCACCCCCAGAGCTCAGCTCCTCTGATCTCACTCGTGTCCCCTCCCAGGGTGGCTTTAGCTGCTTCATTATGTCCATCCTGTCACCCCCCTTGGCTAAACCCCCTCTCCTTCCCAATCCCCAGATCCCAGCCCCAAGGTTTGGTTCCCCCAGCTCTGAGCAGGCTGTGGGTGCCATCGGGGGCACTTCCCCTGCTGTCCTTGTCACCCAGGGCTGCTGAAGCCAAGGTGGGGACTGCAGCAGCTTCCCATGAATATCCACAGGAAAACTTGGAGGTATTGATGTCCTAAGAGTTTCTTATGCCCAGCAGCAGCTGAGGCAGGGATTGAGCTGTCTGACACCTAATTAGAGGGAAAATTGCTGCTCTGCCAGACTGTGCCAAGCTGGGAGGCTGGTGGAGAAGCTCAATCTGCAGCCTCAGCCCCTTTTTTTTGCTCTCTTCAGAAGTGGGGGGGCTCAGGGAGCAGGGGGATCAATGTGCCCTGAGCTGGTGTGTGCCAGGATGTCCCACCCAGGCAGGGGACACACAAGCCCTGCTGTCCCCGTCCTCCCACTCAGCTGAAGGAGCTGCTGGTGCTGACAAAACGCCTGTCAGGGAAGTTGTTTTGAGTCAGGCAGGATCAAGAGCTGTGCTGGGAGCAGGAATGCAAACAAACAGCCAGAACAGCAAATTGGCATTTTTTATTGAATCCAAAAAGGGATTTTTTATTGCCCCCCTCTCTTGCTCTCTCCTACTGCTTAAATGAAATCCCGGTCTGTGCTCTGCCAAGGTTCCCATTTTGCTGGCAGTCCCAGGAGGGAGGATGTGGGCTTGGATTGCTTTGGAAAGGAGCCAGTTGCTGTGTCCCTGCCCCTCTGATTCATGCTGGGTTCGGGCTGGATTTGGGCCACCCCATCAAGGACCAGCCAGGTCACAGCCCTGGGGCAGAGGAGCGACAGCACCCACTGACCCTTCATCCCCAAACTGGGCTTCCCCTGCTGCCCAAACGACCTCCTGGGACTGATCCCACTGACCCCACCTCCTTTGCTTGTCCAGGCAAACAAGCTGAGGACCAAAACGCTGCGCAACACCCTGAACCCCACGTGGAACGAGACGCTCACCTACTACGGCATCACGGACGAGGACATGATCCGCAAGACCCTGAGGTGGGGCTGGGGCTGAGGGGGGCACTGGGGGTCCCTTCCCCTCCCTCAGCACGGTGCCAGGCATCCCTCCCCAGCCCAGGGACACCTTCCCACAGGCCCAGCCCCACGGGAGGGTCGTGGTGCTGCTCACAGCAGAGTTTGTGCTGTGCCCTGCACAAATCCATCACCCCTGTGGTGAGCAAAGCACGATGTACAGGCAGCCTGGGCTGGGATAACCAGGGAGGAGCCTGTTCCTGCTGCATCATTACCTTCAGAAGCCCCTGGCTGGCTCCTGCCTGCAGAGGTGCTGTGCTTTGGGTTTAACATCTTCATGCCCAGCTCTCATTGTCATATTTAAGGCTTTGTGGTCGTGTCTTGCTGAGAAAATATCCTCAGGGTGGTTCTGGGCCCCTTTGAAGGCTGAGCTTTTTGGGAGAAAGCTGGAGGCATCGTGAATTACTGTCTAACTGAACGAAGTGTTGGTATTTATTCTGTTATTCTATTCTGTGGGTCCAGTCTCTGTGGCAGCATCTCCTGACAGGGGCTGGGAGAGGCTGAGTGAGACTGGAGACGGGCAGGAGCAATGTGGTGAGGCTGGGAGAGCTTGGAGTGCTGCTCTGCAGGGAACAGACACCTGTGAATGCCAAGATTTTCATGTCTTGGCCTGGATGAGGGCAGGGAGTGTGGGCAGCCTCAGCTGCTCCATCCCTGCACTGATCTGGGACCATGCTGTAGGATTTGCTGTAAGATCCGCTGTCAAACAAAGCATTTTGCATCCCTCTCCAAGGACTCAGGGCTTTGCCAGCTCCATGGCTGGAATCCCACCCTCCTCATTTGCAGGTTCCCTGGGAATTTGGGATTTTCCCCACGCCAAGAGCACAAAGCTGCCTTGTGGAAGGTCCTGCTCGGAGGTGCAGCAGGGCAGAGCCCACCTGTTGTCTGCAACGTGCATGGAGATGGGAAATTTAGCACCATGGATTATTATTTCACTTGGAAAACATTAGTCATGCTGAAAGTGCTGCAGGCTGGTGGGGCTGGAAAGCCTCTGGTTTGTTGTTATTATTGTTGGTGGGTATTTTTTCACTCCAGGCTTTGAAGTTTGCAGCCTCCTCAAGCGTGGAAATCAGTTTGTAGGGAGAGGTTGGCTCAGTTGTTTGCTGGAAGGTGACAGGGAACAGGAGGGCTTGGACCCCACCCCTGCAGGGCCCTGGGAGCTGCATCTCCCTTGGGAAGATCCCAGAGGCAGCAGGGAGCTGTGGGATGAACGGGGCTGGATCTGCCCTTCTCCACACAGAAATCCTGCACTGCCACATCCCATTCCTGCCTGCCAGCCTGGGTGTTGTGGGGCTCCTTGTGCCCTCCCCAAAGCTCAATGCTGTGCTCAGACCCCTGTACCCTCCCTGGGACCCCTCACTCCGTGGGGAATGTGTCTGGATGGACTTTAAAGATCATCTCATTCCTGCGACAGGCAGGAATCATTTCCACCATCCCAGGTTGCTCTGAGCCCCGTCCAGCCTGGCCTTGGGCACTGCCAGGGATGGGGCAGCCACAGCTTCTCTGGGCACCCCGTGCCAGGGCCTCCCCACCCTCCCAGGGAAGGATTTTTCCCCAATATCCAATCTAAACTGACCATCTTTCAGTATTTTGCTGTGGCTTGTGCAGCCTCCCTCCTATGAGACGGCCCTTGGCTCTCCCAGAGCCGCTTCCCTTCTCCCTGGATTTTCCTGCCTCGGGTGCTGTGCTTCACCCATTCATCTTCCCCTCCAAACACCTCCTTCCCCACGAGGAAAAGCCAACTTTAAAGCCAGGAGCATGCTGGTTTTCCCCGTGCTGACCAGGGCAGGCTCCTGCCAGGCAGCTGCTGGGGCTTGAAAGAGCATCAGTGATGCTCCCCCTGGTCTGGGCTGTGACCATCCCCGGTGCTGAGCTCCAGGGAGGGCCAGGCAAGGCCATTCCAGAGTCTCTTTCATGTAAAAATAAAGGCAGAGATCAAAGCTGCCGCCAGCTTTCTCCTCCCTGCAGCTTGGGGATGTGTCAGGGAAGCTGGGAAAGCACCCAAAAACCTGCCCTGCCCACCTGGGGGGACCCAGCACGGATGGGTGGGGTGGGGCTGGCACGGGGCACTCTGGCAGCCCCCTGGGAGGGGATGGGTGGCATTGTCAGAGCAGCTGGGGTGGGGACATCCTGGAGAATTGGGGGATGGATCCCCCCCTGCCCAAACCCCCAGCCCCAGGTGGTGCCCAGGCTGCCCCTGCTGCCCCTGTCGCTGCCCCTCCTGTCACTGCTGCAGTGATTCTGCTGTCACACACCAGGGTTCACCTCCCCAGGCAGGGCCACCCCCAGGGTGAAGGAGAGGTGAAGGCAGCCCAGCTAATTGCACTGGCGAGCAGCATTTTGTTAATGAAGCAACCCCCTCAAAGAGCAGCCGATATTTGGGATTTCGTGGAGCGCAGCAGGTGGGAGGATCTCGAAAGGTCTCATCCATTCATGGAATTAAACATCCCTGAGTGTAGCCCAAGGCTTAGCAGGGATGAAACCACCCACCCTCCTGGGAGAAGGCGAGCTCAGAGCTCTGCAAAACACACTGGGCTCAGAGTGCACAGATGGGTGGGTTTGGGGACAGTTCCCTGCCAGCACCAGGGGGAAATCCCACCCTGCAATCCCAAACCCCACCCTGCAGTCCCCAATCCCACCCTGCAATCCCCATTCCCACCCTGCAGTCCCCATTCCCACCCTGCAGCCCCCAATCCCACCCTGCAGTCCCCATTCCCACCCTGCAGCCCCCAATCCCACCCTGCAGTCCCCATTCCCACCCTGCAGCCCCCAATCCCACCCTGCAGTCCCCATTCCCACCCTGCAGCCCCCAATCCCACCCTGCAGTCCCCATTCCCACCCTGCAGCCCCCAATCCCACCCTGCAGTCCCCATTCCCACCCTGCAGCCCCCAATCCCACCCTGCAGTCCCCATTCCCACCCTGCAGCCCCCAATCCCACCCTGCAGTCCCCATTCCCACCCTGCAGCCCCCAATCCCACCCTGCAGTCCCCATTCCCACCCTGCAGCCCCCAATCCCACCCTGCAGTCCCCATTCCCACCCTGCAGCCCCCAATCCCACCCTGCAGTCCCCATTCCCACCCTGCAGCCCCCAATCCCACCCTGCAGTCCCCATTCCCACCCTGCAGCCCCCAATCCCACCCTGCAGTCCCCATTCCCACCCTGCAGCCCCCAATCCCACCCTGCAGTCCCCATTCCCACCCTGCAGCCCCCAATCCCACCCTGCAGTCCCCATTCCCACCCTGCAGCCCCCAATCCCACCCTGCAGTCCCCATTCCCACCCTGCAGCCCCCAATCCCACCCTGCAGTCCCCATTCCCACCCTGCAGCCCCCAATCCCACCCTGCAGTCCCCATTCCCACCCTGCAGCCCCCAATCCCACCCTGCAGTCCCCATTCCCACCCTGCAGCCCCCAATCCCACCCTGCAGTCCCCATTCCCACCCTGCAGCCCCCAATCCCACCCTGCAGTCCCCATTCCCACCCTGCAGCCCCCAATCCCACCCTGCAGTCCCCATTCCCACCCTGCAGCCCCCAATCCCACCCTGCAGTCCCCATTCCCACCCTGCAGCCCCCAATCCCACCCTGCAGTCCCCATTCCCACCCTGCAGCCCCCAATCCCACCCTGCAGTCCCCATTCCCACCCTGCAGCCCCCAATCCCACCCTGCAGTCCCCATTCCCACCCTGCAGCCCCCAATCCCACCCTGCAGTCCCCATTCCCACCCTGCAGCCCCAAATCCCACCCTGCAGCCCCCAATCCCACCTGGACTCCAGCCACATCAGGGGGAGGCAGAGGAATGCAGGAGGAATAGGCAGAACACAATCTCCTCCATTTAAATAATCCATGTAATATGCGATAAATAAATTGTATTCATAATAAAATCAGAGCTGGCCAGATATTGGATACAATTATTCATATCCAGATATATTGGCGAGTTGTTGCATTATTCATAGGATACTCAGCTAGCCCATGAATGCCAGGAATTCTTTGTTTAATCATGTGTTTGACAAACATCATGACTCATTAAATACATTATTCAGAAAATAGTATTTGATCAGGACTAATAAGGCGTAGTGCAGACACTTCAAGGTTTGGGGTCCCAAATTGCTTTACTCTGGATGGATGAGGTTTGCTTGGAGTTGCAGGTGCACCTGTAATTATAACTCACTTCTGCTGTGGTCTCTGTGCTCAGGCTTCGAGGTGTTTTGTGATGGAGCTGGGACAGAATCCTCTTTTTGTTTTTTCAGAGAACTGGACAGTCCCAAGACGTTATTTTTCCAGGATGTTATTTTTCCAAGATGTTATTTTTTCAAGATGTTATTTTTTCAAGATGGTATTTTTTCAAGATGGTATTTTTCCAAGATGTTATTTTCTCTCCTTGCCTGGTGTTGCCTGTCCTTAAGCCAAGCCAGCATCACCTGCACATCTGCTCCTTATGCAGAGCCTCCCAAGTTGCCATAGGGGATTTTAGACCCAGGGATGCATCCTCAGGCTCTGCTGCCTATCACCCGTGTGTGTGTTGTGGAAAAGGGTCCTTGTTGACCCTTTTTTCCCCTTTTCCATGCTGGGAGAGAGGCCTGAGGAGCTTGTGGGAGAGCAGGAGCCGTGAGTCAGCTGCTGGGGCTGCACAGTGAGTCAGGGCTGTAACCCAGGAGCCCGGGCTGAGTAGGAGGGAGGAGAAGTTTAATGAGCAGTGATTGTTCATTTGCTGCTTCGTTTTCTTCCAAGGTGGTTTTCACAGCCCTTCAAATAAAGATCAGGACCCCACAGTGAGGATATCAAACCAAACATCCAGCTGGAGGTGCTGGGATTAAAAAGGAGAGGTGGGAATGCCCCAGTGACAGGCTGGGGATGGAAGGTGAGGCTGCCAGAGGCGTCTCGTGCTGTTTGTCAGGGAGATGAGTTTCCAACCCAGGGCATAAAAATTCCATCACATCCATTTCTCCTCATAAAATTCCAGCTGCTGTGGTTGCATCCTGCCTTTTTCCAAAGGAAGGGCTGGGGCTGGAGCTTCCATGTGCACTGATGGGTCAGGGCACCGCCAGCCTGCCCCAGCTGGAATTCCATTCCAGAGCGGATGAACCACTGAAGTTTTCCACATCTTCTGGAGCTTCTGCCCATCCTGAGGCTCCTGGGTCTTCACAGCAAGCAGAACACTGTGTTTGGGATCTTGCTGCGCTTCTGGGGTGTATCTGGACACTGCTTGGAGAATCCTTACTCACATTTTTAAGAGGCAAAGCCATCCCAAACCCTGTTTCCCTGAGAGCACCGCTCCACAAGTGCTGGGTGTACACACAGACCCTGAGCTGCCAGAGCCCCTCCTGTCCCCCCCAGCTTTGCCCAGAGGGACAGGGGCTGCACACTCCTGGCCAGTGCAGTGTTGGCTCCAGAGCTGCTGCTGCTGCTCCTTTGTTGGATTTGTTCTTTGCAAGGAAGACGAGAGGAAATGGGGAATATCGTGCCTGCATTTGAGATTCTCTTTGAGGATTTTACTGTTGTGGTGGGGCTTTTTTTTTCGTGGGTATCTATAGTAACGCTGCATCCAGCCACAGCTTTCTGGAGAGCAGCATTCCCTGTTTTCCTGCTCAGATTATTTTTTTCCCCAAATATTTTTTTCCATTCTTTTTCCCTCTGCTGCTCCCCAGCTCTGATGATTTTTGTGCTGTGGCACTGAGCCATCCCCAGGGCTTCCTCACTTCCCTGTTACTCACTTGTGAGCATGAGGGTGGTCAGACCATCCTTGGGTGAACCACCAAACCATCCATGCATAAACCATCCTCAGATAAACCATCCATAGATAACCCACCCATGGATAAACCATCCAGATGCTCAGCAAGCCAGAGGTGTGGTGTGCAAGGAGTTGCTCTCAGGTGGGATCACAAGGCACTCTTTAATCACTTTTTCCAATCCCTGTGTGGTCCCTGGAGGCAGAGGTGGAATGGACACCAATGGGAATGGGTGGAAGAGAAAAAAATCAGGTACAAGAAGGATGAGAAGACACTGCAGGAACGTTTAATAAAGAAGGAGAAAGGAGAGAAGGGAAGGGAAGGGAAGGAAATGCCATTCCTTTATGGGCAGGGAGCCCAGCCAGGCCCTGCATCCCCAGTGGGGTGCAGGATGCTCCCTTTGGAGGGGATGGGATGGCTTTCCCTGTTACAGATCCAGACAGCACTGCTGGGAACAGCTGCTCCCGCACCACACCCTGCTGGCCCTTGTCTGGGATCTCGGGAGCTGCAAGCACAGGCTCCCTGCAAGCACCAACTTTGCTCTTCTGCCATCTCTCCTGACGCCCAGAGAGGGCTGGGAAGCAGCAGAGAAATGACTCACGAGCTGCCAGCTCAGGGAAAGGCATTCAGAGCTTTTTCATGGAGAACAGCCTTGGCTCAGCAGCGCAGACTGAGCCCACTGCCCTGGGATGCAGCCGCTGCCACAGGGTGACCCCGGGAGAGCCTCACCTGGCCGGGCTGTGATGCTTTGCACAGCCTGGGTGTGTAAATCCCTCCTGCTCCTGTCTGTTTGGTGGGAGAGGAGGGGGCAGAGCCTCTCTGTGCCCAGCCAGGGTCACCCCGCAGCTGCCACGCTCCGAGCAGTGCCCGAGCCCCTCGGGAAGGAGGGAAGGAGCCATGTGGGAAGGAGCCTTCTCCCAGCCACACAGGCCAAAGAAGGCTTCAGGAAGAGCCTCCGTGGCTGGGCAAAAAGCAGCTGGGCTGGCAGAAACTCCAAATAATTTTGCTTTAGTCACTGATGGCTTTGATGTTTTAATGGAAGAGTCATTAGGAGAGGTGAGGCCCCAGCTTTCTTTCCCAACAGTGCCTGGGCTGGAATGTGGGTTTAGACACAGGGACTCGCTCCACGAGCTGCCCTGGCCAGGCTGTGCCAGCACTTGGGAGGATTCCAGCTGCATTCCAGCTGTTTTCCAGCTGCCTGCAGAGGAGGTGCCCTGTCCACGGCCTGGGGAAGGGTGGCCTCAGCTGTCCCCTCGCTGGGGGGACCTGCAATGCAGAGGAGCAGCCCATCCCTGGTGCCAGCAGCTCCCCATGACCCCGTGCCCGTTGCAGGATCTCGGTCTGTGACGAAGACAAGTTCCGCCACAACGAGTTCATCGGGGAGACGCGCATCCCGCTGAAGAAACTGAAGCCCAACCAGACCAAAAACTTCAACATCTGCCTGGAGAAGCAGCTGCCGGTGAGTGGGGGGGTTCAGAGCCTCATCCCACCCTGGGAGCACGGACACAGCACCTTCTCCCTGCAGCACCTGGGAGCACGGAGTGGTTTGGCCCCTCAGGGACGGGGGCAGAGCATCCCTTGGAGGGGGATGAGTCTGGCTGCGGCTGTAACCCGGGACAGCCCCCAGACTGGGTGCATTCCCTCCCCAGATAGATAAAACAGAGGACAAGTCTCTGGAGGAGCGTGGCCGCATCCTGATCTCGCTCAAGTACAGCTCGCAGAAGCAGGGGCTGCTCGTGGGCATCGTCCGCTGCGCCCACCTGGCCGCCATGGACGCCAACGGCTACTCCGACCCCTACGTCAAGATGTGAGTGTGCCACGGCCTCCCCAGCCCTGCTGCCCAATCCCCTGCATGGGCAGCTCATTGGTCTCGTTAGGAGAAGCAAACGAGGGCGGCAGGGCAGCCCTGGCCTCGGCCTGGAGCGCGTTCATCCCACGCGGTTGTTGCAGGTGGGCTGGGTGCAGGACCTGCCGGGGCTGTGGGGCTGGCCCGGCCATCTCAGCAGTGGCCAGGCAGCCTGGGGAGGCTGTGCAGCAGGGACACGGCCCTGGGGACAGAGCTGGTGGCCCGGAGCAGGGAGGTACGGCCGGGTTTGGCTCTGGGGTGTCGGGTCTCCAGCGGGACGGTGCCTGTGCCGATGGCCCTGGGTGTCACCCAGCACCTGCAGCCCCCTCTGCTTCTCTTCCCAGGGACAATCCCAGCTGGTTCACTCCCTGCAGCCTGTGCTGTCCCTGCCGGGGTGGGGACAGCTGCTGGGTCAGCTCTGGGCCTCCCATCCCAGCCCCAGGCATTCACCCCCTTCCTCAGGTCCCCAGGGAGAGGAGAGTCCCAGCCCAGTTCCCAGCCCAGCCCCCAGTTCGCAGCCACCACCCCGTGCCTGGGAAAAGCTCTAATTACAAAGTGTGTGTAATTAGGCCAGACAGCACTTTAATGGCACCCCCTGGCTCCCCAGTGCAAATGACTGGGAGCACCTTCCTTTGGAAAAGCACCAGCGACACAAACAGAGTCATTCCCATGAGGGAATGCTGCTCCCATACCGGGCTGCTGCCACCCAGCCCCACCCCAGTGACCTAGGGCAGGTGTCACCCAGGGATGCTGAGGAAGGTGTCCCTGCCTCACCACAGCTCCCGGGGGTTTTTTGGGGGGGAATAGCATTTTTCAAATTCCCTCTCTGCAAAGGAGTGGCCACGGCGAGGAAGGAGCCCGTGCCTGCCCCACCTCCCTGTGCCCACCGTGCTGACTCAAAACTGGGCACTTCCAAGGATGGTGTTTGCTAAGGCAGAACTACAGGGATAAACCACACCTGGAAGAGCAGTAATGGAGTTTATCAGCAGCACACTTTCACTTTCTTATTTAATTGTTCTTTAGGGGTGGAGGTGTTTGTCTAAAAATCCCCTCTTGCTTTTTTAAACGCCCATTGGAGGCTCTGCCCCCTGAGCTACACAATTCCCACTGTACCCAGCTGTTTTTGGGTGTCCCCTGTGCCATCCACAGGAGATTTTATCTGCAGGGCTGGGATCAGAGCAGATAGACAAGTGATGCTTCTTGCTACAAGCCCTAATTTTTTAATTATGAGCAAGATCTGGAACGTGTGCCGAGGAAGCAGAACTGATGTTTAAAGGCGCAGCAGCAGCACAAAATTGTGATGGGCTGGCTTTGGCCTGGGCCATATTTCAGGTCCCCTCTCTGCCTGGTGACACTTGAAGCTTGTTTGCTCTGGTGCTGTGCTGCAGAATATCTGCAGGGAACAGCAGTGCCCGAAGCTGCACCACACTCACTCCTGCTCCCTTTTGCACAGGGATGTGGTTCCTGTCTCCTGGAGAGGCTCTGGGTGAGCACAGTCACACAGTCCCGAGGCTGGAGTTCTCCTGGGCTGGTTGTGATGGGTTTGGGGAGCATGTGCGTGGTGCCAGTGTCCCCTATGGACTGGAGAGGGGATAATCGGTGCTCTCTGACTTGCTTGGTTCTAAGGTGGGGAAATGCTGCCTCCTCCCAGCCATCCCCAGCATCCTGGCAGGGGAGAGCAGGGAGGAGGGAGCTGGAGCTTCAGGGAGCTCAACCACCCACCCAGCTCCCCCTGGCTCCCCTGGGGAGCTGCTCCTGGAGCCTCAGATGTCCCCACCCGTGGCCTCCTGCCCTCCTCCCTGGCACCCACTGGGCTGCCTTGGTCTCGTTGCAGTTACTTGAAACCGGATGAGGACAAGAAATCCAAACACAAGACAGCGGTGAAGAAGAAAACGCTGAACCCCGAGTTCAATGAGGTGGGTTTGGGCTGGGGGTGGCTCTCACCCAGGGGCTTTTCTCGGTCCTCAGACTTAAAAGATAAAAGCCCCCACCTCATTCAGGATGTGGGGGATGGGGTTGGGTTCCCTGTGGGTGGCAAAGCCCAAGGAGGAGGATGGGCAGCTCCAGCCCCTGTTTGATCCTGACCCTGGCTCTGCTCCCCCACAGGAGTTCTGCTATGAGATCAAACACGGTGACCTGGCAAAAAAGACCTTGGAAGTCACCGTGTGGGACTATGATATTGGGAAATCAAACGATTTCATAGGTGAGTGGCAAAATCCAGAGGGTCTCCTTGGCCTCTTTCTTATTTATCTTCACTGGCTGTGCCTCTTTATTTTTTCATCTGCTGCTCTTCTGCATCTCTGCAGTTTGTTCTCCATCCCCACATTCATTCTCGTTGGGTTTCAGTTCCGCTTTCATCCCTCTCCCGCACCTGAGCCTCTCCAGGAGCATCCAAGCAGGGAGAAGACGTGTCTGCCTCTCCCCTTCTGTTTTCAGATGTTTTCCTCTGAGCAAAAAGCAGCTTTAACAGGGAGGTTTCATTTATCTCCGTTGGATGTCTGGGCTTGTTGTGATTTATCACTACAGAGTGCCCAGCCCCTCCGACAGCCTGTGACTGCAGGGAGCACAGGGGACAAGGGACAGGGGGCTGCCTGGGACAGGAGCCACACCACAGCCACGAGGGCTGGGAGGATGGGCTGTGTTTGCCCCTGTGCCACATCAGGCTGGATGCTGTGAGGGTGCTGAATCACCCAGCTCCATCCTGCATCCCTCAGCATCCCCTGGAACCCCTGGCAGGGCTGACACTCCCCCCCACCTCTCCCTCTCTCTGTCTCTCTCCCAAGGAGGAGTCGTGTTAGGAATTAATGCCAAAGGGGAGAGGCTGAAGCACTGGTTCGACTGCCTGAAAAACAAGGACAAGAAAATCGAGCGCTGGCACACGCTGACCAACGAGCTGCCCGGCGCCGTCCTCAGCGACTGAGCCCCACAGCTCCACAGCCTCTGGACTTCTCCCAGCTCTGGACACGGGGGCTCGGGGACAGCTGGGACAGTGGGACACCCCCCACCACGGCCTGGCTGCAGGGGACCCCTCCCCAGGGAGGAAGGTGGGGGAGGTTTGCTCCCCCCATCCCGCCCCGGCTCCCCAGGCTCCTCCAGAACGCCTCTGTGCACCCTGCCACACTCACAGCCCCACTCTCGAGCATGCACGTGCACACACACACATCCCCAGGTGTGCACCCCTGCATGCACTGCAGTCTGCCTCCTCTCCCACACCCCGGCTCTCCTCAGTTACCTTCTCGCTGCCTTGCAAGTCCGTGGCGACAATGACCGCGTCCGTGTGCGTCCGGCCGAAGGCGTCCCCAAGCACACGCTAAACCCAGAACTGTCTCCTCGAGGCAGCTGTGCCATATCTCTGGTGGTTTGTCAGTCTCTGTGGTTTGGGCCTAACCAGTCTTTTCTGCATTTAAAGCTCCTCTGTTGGAATGATTGTGTCCCCGGTCACCTGGAAAGGGTGTTTGCTTTCCTTCCAGGAGTGTTGTGCTCGTCCTCTCCAAGAATGTGAAATCAGCACAGCAGTGCAGAATGCAGCTTTCCTCCTGGGATGGGGCAGCTTCACGTTTGGGAGGCAAAATAAAAAGCTCAGTGGAGCACCCTGGTTGTTCCTGCTTCCCAGGATGGGCAGCGGCCGCTCTCCCAATGAAACCTGGCACGCAGCAGCACAGCTGTTTTCCCAGCAAGGCCAGCTTTCAGGCTAAATTTTTCTATAATTTTTTTCCTTTTCCATCCTTTTCCAATTCATCCACTAAATAATGAAGATGCTGAGCCTCGGCGCTGAGCTGGAGTTGTGTTTGTAGAGGTGCTTGGCTTCGGCACGGCCGTCAGGTTGGTCCATTTGCTGCCTCAAACAGCATCCAAACCAAATTTCTGTGTATGGCACAGTAATAATCTATTAATATCACAATAATAATCCCAGATATCATCCTCTGTGATCCACCAGTCTCTGCATCTTCATCCCACCAGACATCCAGTGGGATGAGTTGAAACTTTCTACAACACACTGCGCCTTTCCCCAAATTTTGAAGCCTTTAAATGATGATTTCTTAGGAAGAGCTGCTCTTTCCCCACAAATCTCAATTACCTTCAGCCTCCAAGCCCTGTGCACGTGTTGCCAACTTCTTTTTTTCCTTGGGAAGCAATGGAATCTCGGGAAACCTACGTTTACTTTTCGAAGGTCGTGTTACACCTTGTTTGATATGGGGGGGGGATAAAACAAAATACCAACGTTCATAGGGGGTTTTTTTAATAACTTAATATTTGTAATGCACCCTGCAGATATGCATGGATTTTATTTGAGTGCTGGCAGCCTGTCAAGTCGGATGTTCCCACTAATCCTTTCTGGTCCAGCACCTTAAAACCTGGTTGGAGTGTGAGCTTCCAGGAAAGCTCCAGGAGCACCAGGTTGGCTGAGCCTCCCTTTTCTCACCAAGTTCCTTCCAATCCATCCTTTGTTGCAGCATATCTTGCTGTGAAACTGGTTTATGGCTGAGGTGGAGCAGGACATGTGTGTGTGGGTTCCTTCACTTTGTATCCCAGTCTTTTCTAAGTGGACACTCCGTCCACCCATCCCAGCTGCATGCAGAGTTGGTGGTTGTCATGCCAGGCCTCGTGAAATGTTTGATACCAATGTTTTGCTACCATGTGAAGGCTGCAGAAACCGTCCTCACCTGCATCCTGAAAGACTTTTGTATTTCAGTATTACCTATCTGTGTACTTTTTGTCAGATTTGTTAATATTTATAATGAGAACCGAAAATAAAAAGGTTAAAAAATAAAGAAAAGAAAAGAAAAAGGTTGGTGCTGGTGGTGCAGCTTTTGGATTTGGGGTCTGGCAAGGATTTGGGGGAGAAATGGTTTTAAACCAGAGCATTGGGGGCTGCTTGCCTCAATGTAGGATAAGTACTATATAAATACTTAGAAGTGTGTGTACATATATATATATATACTTATACACACTTATAAGTGTCTGTACATAACAATATACAGAGAGAGAAAATACATATATATGGCCCAATGTAGTGTATATACTACATTTATATTTATATATATTTATGTTTATATATGCATTTAGTAGCCTGCAGCCCAGCAAACCCAGGGCACAGGGAATGATGTCCAGTCCCAGGTGCCGAGGCCGGGCTTACAGGAAAATACAGCTGGAAAGCACAAAGAAAAAAAGATTTACTCAATTAAATGATGCTCTGCTCAGTCATCAGATTTTTGTTTAAGTCACCCTTGATCCCCTCCGGAATAAAGAGCTGATTATAAAAAGGGAGGGAGGGAGGACAAACCCTTCAGATTAAAATAAAGCTTAAGGTGTTTGAAGGCCAAGCCGCTCCGGGGCGCCTGAGCCCCTCGTGCCCTATAAAGAGGCCGAGCTTTGGGGCGCCTCACCCGCCCAGGTGCCTCAGCTCCATGGACAGCACCCAGGAGCCCCCCAACAGCAGCACCCCGGGGCCCTTCGATGGCCCCCAGTGGCCCCACCAGGCCCCGCGGGCGCTCTACGTGGCGGTGGCCGCGCTCATGGCCCTGGTGGTGGCCGCGGCCTCGCTGCTCAACGGGCTGGTCATCGCCGTCTCCGTGCGCCACAGGAGGCTGCGCTCGCCCCTGAACTACATCCTGCTGAACCTGGCCGCGGCCAACCTGCTGGTGACCTTGTGCGGCAGCTCCGTCAGCCTCTCCAACAACATCAGCGGCTTCTTCGTGTTCGGGCGGCGGCTCTGCCAGCTGGAGGGCTTCATGGTGTCCCTGACAGGTGAGCACGGGCTCTAGAGAGCTGCCTGTGGCTTTGCTGGGCGATTCTGGCTTTAGCAAAGGGGCTTTGGGGCTGTTTCGCTACTTAACGCTTCCACATCGTGACACTTCAGCTCTTCTTTAGCACAGGGAAGGCTCGGGGAGATGGTTGGCTGTGTCAGGTCCCCTCATGCTCTCTCTTGGTCTTCAGAGAGTGGGAAATGCCACTTGGGCACCCAGGGAACCCTTGCTTGGGATGCACTTGGTGGGTGCTGGGTGCTGCTGAGCACCCCCGGGGGTGGGTGTGTACCAGGGACAGCAAACTGCACAAAACCTCTCACTGAGGACACTGCTGGTGTAACCACGAGGCGCCACAGACACCCATTGCCAGCTTCATTTCCAAGGGCCAAATATCACAGTCGTCCCTGCTGTGAGAAGAACAGTGCCAAATATCTCCGTTTTTAAGGGCCAAATATCACAGTTGTCCCTGCTGGAAGGAAAACACCCAGCTTCTTAAAGCAATATTGACTTGAACGGCTCTAAACCATCATCTGCTGTCGCAGTAACGACACAAAAGGAAGAGTCAGAGACACCTGTTACTAGGATCAGAGAGAAGGAAGAAAAGGGGGGCAAGACCCGCCTTCTTCATTTTTTATATCCATTTAGAAATCACTATTCATTGGAGGAAATCAGTAGTTCCTCCCTCAATCACAGTGGTCAAAGGAAATGTTCATCAAAGTTCTGTGTCCACGAGAAAGGAATGCAAGTGATAAAATACAGTTACAATAATCTGCCACATCCCAGCACGGGCAGCAGGACCTGTCCCTGAGACACAACCCTTCCTTGTCCCCCCAGGCATCGTGGGGCTGTGGTCCCTGGCCATCCTGGCCTTGGAGAGGTACCTGGTGGTCTGCAGGCCCCTGGGAGACTTTCGCTTCCAGCACCGGCACGCTGCCAGCGGCTGTGCCTTCACCTGGAGCTGGTCCCTGCTCTGGACAACCCCCCCACTGCTGGGCTGGAGCAGCTACGTGCCTGAAGGTAGGGGAGGTGTCAGACCGAGCTGTGCTCTCTGCTTGCATCTCCTTTGCAAGCACGGGGTAAGCGGAGAGCGTCGGTGCTGGAGTTTAAAGGGTGAATCTCTCCTGCTTGCTCCGTCAATAATCCTTTCCCACAGGCTGTTCTTTGGAAGTTCCCCACCGCAGGACACTCTGCAGCTCTTCTTACACATCCACACCAGAGCCAGGAGCTGCACCCAGCCCAAAGCTGCTTTTGCAGGGGCTTGGCACAGCTCCCCAACCAATCCCCCTTGTGCAGAGAGCAGCCAGCCAGCCCAAACCCCGCAGTGCCTGATCTCCAGGCCACAGGGGATGGCAAAGTGAGCGGTGCTTGGGTGGCACGGCTATTTTGGAGCCCGTTCCTAAGCCCTGATCCCATCCTGTGACTGCTTCAGGCTCATTATTCCCAACCTTCATTCCAGGGCTGAGAACCTCCTGCGGGCCCAACTGGTACACGGGGGGCAGCAACAACAACAGCTACATCCTGGCCCTGTTTGTCACCTGCTTTGTGATGCCCCTCAGCCTGATCCTCTTCTCCTACACCAACCTGCTGCTGACCCTGCGGGCGGTAAGTGCGGCCGGCGCGCCTGAGCCCGCGCTCTCCCGCTCCGGCGGGATGAAGAGCCTCACCACGGGTTTTGGGGCTACCAACAGAGCTGACAGCTCCTGGTACATAAATCGGGGCGCCCAAGGGATGGAAGTGCCGTTGCAGGTGCCCACAGGTATCTCCCCCACGCCCCCAGGCCGCGGCGCAGCAGCGGGAGGCGGGCACGACGCAGCAGGCCGAGCGGGAGGTGACGCGCATGGTGGTGGCCATGGTGCTGGCCTTCCTCACCTGCTGGCTGCCCTACACCACCTTTGCTCTGGTGGTGGCCACCAACAAGGACATCGTCATCCAGCCAGCCCTGGCATCCCTGCCCTCCTACTTCTCCAAGACGGCCACGGTTTACAACCCCATCATCTACGTGTTCATGAACAAACAGGTGAGCGAGGAAGCGCCGGACAAAGCAAGTGGCAAAGCACAGCTGCGCTGGGGATGCTGGGGAACTCAACAGCTCATAAAACCTGGGGGAACCATCTATCCTGTCTGGGAGTGTGGCCACAGAATCGGTCCTGGGGTTGCTGTGTAAGCAGCAAGGATTTGGGGAATAAAATGGAAAGGGAGGGAGCAGCCTGTGAGCCCGAACAGGAGCTCATTTTCTGCTTCCGTGGTTTTATGGGGTCAGGCAACTTAATGTTGGATCACAAGCTGCCTGTTGAAGGCACAAAGCAAACAGAATGAAACTTTTATTGTCCATAAACCACCGCGAGTTGGGCTGGGAATAGAGAGAGATCATTCCCAAAATACAACCAGCCGAGTCTCGGGGTGACGCCAGATTCCTGCTGCCACAAACAACCTGCCCCTTTCCCTGCCACAAACAACCTGCCTCCTTCCCTGCCACAAATAACCTGCCCCCTTCCCTGCCACAAATAACCTGCCCCTTTCCCTGCCCAGTTCCAGAGCTGCCTGCTGAGCATGGTTTGCTGTGGCTCCCACCCTCGGGGCACAGGGAAGACGTCTCCAGCTGTCCCAGGTGCCCGTGTCGCTGCAGAGGGGCCGAGGAACAAGGTGACCCCGTCCCCCCCCGTGTGACTGCTGCCAGAGCCTGCCTGTGCCACCCCCAGCAGCACCGAGGGCTCAGGGTGGGGCTGATGGGGGCTCTCAGGGGTTGGGGATGCAGCCCACAGCAAAGAAAGGCAGGGCAGTGTCTCCACAACCATCCCAGCATGGGAGAAACTGCAGATTTTCGTTATTTCGCACTCCCAGGGATCTCCCTCCCTCCCTTCCAGCCCCTCACCTCGGGGAATTGGGAGCCTTCCAAGAACACACAAAGAAAAGGAACAGTCCTTTTGTCCTCAGTGCAAAACATCCCAAGCTGCTGTTTGGCCCAGAGTCAGGTGGAACAGGGTCTGTCACACAGATCAACCCCTGTCTGCATGGCCTGGTCCTGCTGAGAACTTCAAGGTGATGCTGTAACTCTGGCATAAATCCAGCAGGAATGTTTAAAAGCCGACTGTGTTAATAAACACCAATAAATACCAACCAGTTCATCTGTTTTACTGGCTGATAGAGGGTTTGACACAAAACACATCCCCTCCTGCTACTAGAGCTGGCACATCTCTCGTGGCAAGTGCCACATGCATCACAGCAGAAACCCAGAAAAAAAAACAGTAGAGACACGGAGTTAATTTTTTGATATATTTAAGGCAATAAGGAAAGGTCTTAATCCATTGATTTCCCAGCAAGGGTGAAAACACAAGTGGTAACAGGCCCCAAGGCACAGCAGAGGCAGCACTGCCCATGAACAGCAAGCAGAAGATGCCAAAGCCTGGAAGAATAAAATAAAAGACAAAAAAAAAAAACCTTCACAGGGCTTTGCAGCTTCACACCTCATCTTGCACCTCAAAGCACAACGTTTATCTACCCCAGCTGCAATCACACTGCTGGGTTTGGAGGCACATTCTGTCATTTAGGAGCCCAAGGAAAGGATTCCAAAGACAATATCACCGACAGCAGGTCCCTAAAACTGGGTCTCACCCAATTCCTCTATCTCCAAAAAAGCCTGGCTGCCTTCAGAGTTAACTGTCTTGCAGATTTTGATCCTGAACTCTCGAATTGCTTTCCAAATGCTGAGGTGACCCCCAGCATTGCAAGGCTCCCTGTGCCCTCCGTGGTCAGCAAAGCCCCAGAGTGAGAGGGGAGCGAGGCTCCAGCTCCTTCAGCACCTCCCGAAATTGCCTGAGTGAGATGCAGCCCACAGCCCGGGCCTGGCAGGCACAGCAGCAATTTGCACTGCCATGGAGGATGAGGAGATTTGGGAGACTGAGCAGCGTTTTTTTTTTCCTTTATCTGAGATTCTCTGCTCCAAACCAAAAGCAAAAATCCCCAAACCAGCCCAGTACGAAGGAATAAACACATTGGATGGGGCTTGGAGCAACAAAAAGTGGAGGGTGTCCCTGCCCATGGCTTGAGGTGGAAATAAATGATTTTTATCGTTCTTTCCAACCCAAAGCATTCCCAGATTCCATGACCTGCCATGCCCCCTTGCCCACCCCATCCCTGTGTCTCAGCCTCCCTCTCTCCACTCACTTTCCTGCTGTGCAAAGCAGCTCAGCTCACACTGGAGCAGCTCAGAGAGGAATTAGAACAGCTCAGTATCGCTGTTTTAATTTAATTAATTGGCCTTTCATACGCTGGGAAGCTGAAAAGCAGCATTAGATGGGCCCCTCTGATCTCCTCTGCTGTCTTGCACTGGTCCTTGTTTAATTGTTCCTGTTAATTACAGCTTTTGTGGCCGTGCTTTACGTTATCAGGATGATTTAGGTTCATGCTAAACTTCAATCTGGGAAAGTACAAGCAGCTGAAAAACTGCAATCTCTGTTGTGTTCTGGCCTCGATAAGGAGATCAGACAGGCTATGGGGCTGCTTGAAAGACTCTCCACCAGCAGAAATAAAAATTCTCCACATTAAGATTAAAAAAAGATAGGGAAATGGTTCACAGTCTGCTCACCATTTGGTCCCACAGATAAAATAGAACAAGAAATGCAAGAGGCTGAGGAGATTTCACATGTTGCAGCCCAGAGTGATGGATAATTATGGGCTTGTAAAAACTCACTGCTCTCCACCACCCTGCTGCAGCCTGAGCTCCCTTTAATCGACCTGAGCAAGCCTGAAACACAACAAGGGCACTGCCCAGAGCGAGGGGCATGACCCTCACTTATGAGTCAAAGCCACCAAGGACAGGATCACACAATTCAAATTTGCAATTTCACTTCTGCACAGGAGTCTCTCTGTTCCTGCAGGTGCCCCAGGGCCACGAGGAGCAGGATCCTGCTCCAGCAGCTCCTGTCAGGAACACAAACCCCTTCTGCCTGCAGCACTGAGGTCCCACACAGAGAATCCAGGCTGGCACAAGCCTGGGTTAGAAAATATTCAACTTTTGCTTGGCCAGAACTGTGTCACAGCCCAGGGTGAGCCCTGTTCCAGGCACTGGCCCTGCTGTGATCCTCAGGCACTTCTGCTGCAGCTCTGTCACAGCCAGACATGAAAAACACATGAAAGGTTGTTATTTGCTCTTGATCTTTCCTAAGAAAGCTCCCCCACCTCTGCAGCATCCCCCCTGCAGCAGCTCTATCAGGATCTATCATGGCCTGATGGTGGGCAGCAGCTTTAAAAACAAGTCAAAAACCCAACAAAACAACCCCAAAAAGAACCTCCCAGGCCAGAAGAAGAATCACAGAGCAGCACAATAACCTTGGAAACTTTTATTAGTGTTGTCAAACCAGATTAACAGTTAGAGATTGAGAGCATTTCCTTCCAAAAACAGGAAGGGAGATGCAAAACTTGGCACACCCAGATGCACAAAACCAGCTAAAATCCCTGTGGCTGTCAGACAGGGAACAGGACAATCTCCACTCCTGCACCTGAAGAGTATTTCTCATAAGAAATGTGAAATATGAAGCTGCTGTGCCCACCAAAATTCTAATCCAAAACTCAACTATATCCAGAGATTTTTGGGTTTTTTTGGACAAAGCCTAGCAGAAATGTGGTTGAATTAAACAAAAGGTATCCTCATAACAACCACATGTTTTCATATTCTTGTCTGATGCTGGCAGGGAACATATTGCTGCACTTGCAATCTCTGGAGAACACTGCCTTTTCCTCATTAGCTTTTTGCACAGCAATTAATCCCTTTAATCAGTCAAATCAGTTCAACACTAGATCACAAAAGCACTAAGTAAAGAGAAAACAAGAAATTACCTTGTTAAATTTAATGAGCAAGGAAAAACAGACACTACATGGGCTCTAACAGTGCTCCACACTCCAGCATGGAAACATTTCAATGCCTGAGCAGCAGCAGCAACCCACAGAATTACAATCATTTTGTCTTTAATCTGGAAACTGCATAATGCAACAGAGCAAGAAATTCTTTAGCTTATGAAAATGTGCACATGCAGAATGAAAACCACCACACAGCCAGGTTCATAAGGAGGTGACAGTCAGAAAACAGTTCACTTCTGCAATATTGACACTGCCTGTGCATGCAACAATGGCATAAAACCACTACAAACTGTATTAAAACACAGAGCATTTGATTTTCTTCTGTACTTGCTGCTGCAGCTAAAGGAAGTCTGAGCTTTTCAATCGTTTATGTGGCCAAAAAGGGCTGTAATTCACAGACTAAACACTGTACAAGCAGCAGCAAGGAGGAGATGTACAGAACTTATTAACTATCTGTTTTAATCATGGAGAGAGTTCTCATCCAACACAATTCTCCTGTAGGGGGAAAAGAAAGGAGAAAAAAAAGTTACATGGATGTTTTTTCTTAGGCCAAATTACAAGGGAATGGGATTTCATGCTGCCTCTCTTCAGGACAAACAGGAATGCAGCTCATGCAAGACAAATTTCTCCCCCAAGTCCAGCTGAACTCACAGGGAGCCTCACCTGAAGGGTGGAGCTGGAGCCAGCTGCTGCTGGGACTGCCATTTCTGATCCTTGGGGTCTGAGAAACAGGGAAATGCAGCTCAGACCAAGAGAACATGAAAGCCACACACCAACCCAGAGAAAGCTCTGCTCTGCCAGCACATGGACCAAGTGCTACAGAGCTCCTGGATTCATTCTTGAAGCCCCACTTGGCATCAGGACCCTCGTGGTGATCAGAAACCAACCCTGATTTCAGCCCCTGGAGCCCTGAAGTCTGACAGAAAAAGGGACAGGCACAGTGGTGTCACCCCCCAGGCTTCTACAGTTAAAAATGACCATCAATATTTCCAAAAGTAACCAGAGATTTGGGGGTATTTCCAACTCTGGGTGCAGCCAGCAGCTCTACAGACAAAGAGCACCTGCTGAAGTCCCTGCACAGCTTCCTGGTGCTCTGCCTCCAGCACAGGCTCCTCTTTCCTCCACTCCATTCTTCCTTCCAGCAGCTTCTGCATCCTGCAGGCTTGCAGCCCTTGAATGACAGAGTTTTGTGTATCATCCTCATTATTAAGACTGGATGAAACAGAAAATTCTGATGCCAAACACAAGAATGTTCTTTGTGCCTCAGTGAGGCAGAGGTTAGGGATGACTTATGACCACTCACTGTGGAGTTGTTCAGAGCTACTGGGCTCTGATCTTTAGTTCTAAGAAGAAAAAACGTAATTTGGGATATGAATCTTTTCCTTAAAATGATGTTTAAATTACTTTCTGCCATGTTCTTCAAATTTCCTAACACACTGCCATGAAAGCAGAACCCTTTCCACAAACTCTTCTTTATGAAGAGCTTTCATTATTCAGTTCTCTAAATGCACTTTCTCTACCTCAAAAAATCCCCCATTCTGCCCAATTATTTCTGATTTCTGTGGAGAGTAAGCACTGCCTTCCAAGCCTGCTGCAGTATTTGCTTTCCACCTACAGGAAATTGTATGAACAAAACATTCTTTTCCCTCTCCATTTAGTGGGAGAGTTCACACTGATGTCTCCAGGCAAGTTCCCTGACACTGCTCCCTAAGGAGAGCCAGCCCATTTCCTGCAAAGTCCTGCACAGATCTGTACACACAACACAAAATAAACTCTTGAACACAACATAAATTCTCAGCTCACCCAGGAGTGTGCCCCCAAGGTTGTTCTTGGAGCTCCTCATCTCCAGGAGCTGCATGAAGCATTCTTTCCAAAATATCATCAAGAGTAGAGTGAGCCCTGTTAAATAGAAGATTTTAAAATGATGGTGACAAGGTTCATGCTGCATGGGAGTCTTAATTATCAGGGTATTTAAAGTTTCTGTAAGTACAGAATCTTGTTGAAATGTGCTGAAAATAAAATTCTAAATCTTTGTAACTCAAAGCCAAACCTGCCTTACCATCCTTTTTTTTTTCCCATACCTTTCTGTTTCCTCTGCTAGATGAAATGAGTCCTTAGTCCATAAACTCTCATTCCTCTCAGATTCCTTTTCTGTCTCTCTGTTTTTCATTTTAATTTGATGGGAAACTGTTTACATAAAGAGAAAGATTTTCACTTCAAAGGTATGAGGGAAGATAATAAAGAAATGAAAATGTTGCTTTCTTTGCTACACTTGGGAGCCTTCCAGTTGCCCACTTCTCAAATACTCTTCCCTCAGTCACCTGATTTTCTACCAGTTAAGCAAATTCCCATTATCTGCAGTCAAAGGCGGCCAGCAGCAAGGCCCAGATAAATATTTCACTCCAACACATTCCCAGATTCACAGGACTCACCATTTTGCTTCACACTGAAATGAAAAATGCATGTGGAAATTAATCTTTCATCTCTCCCCTTGCAATCCCAGATATGGGAGGGAAATCAAAAGGGAACCTGTGGATGTAGGCTTGGTCAGCCTATTTAACAAAACCCAGTGATCCCAGACTGAGCAGCAAGTGCTGCTCCCCACACATATCAGGGTTAGGATTTGGGTTGAGAGGCACAGATCCTACAGCTCCAGGAACACTGGGGCTGGGAAAAGCATCCCAAGGTGATCCCAGCATTGCTGCTGCCATCTCTCTGGGCTGCAAACCCCTGGGGATGGGGCTGGGGTTAGGGTTAGGCTAGCAGGGAATATTTCAGCACCTTCTGCTCTGCTGTGATGAGCAGGAAGGAAGCAGGAGGCTGCCACAAAACATGGGAGTCTGAAATAGCTGTACTTTATGCAAATACAACAAAGCCCACAGTGCCTGAGCAGCCAGCAATAGCCTGCTGCAGTCCTCTCCCCCTAAACACAAGATGCTCCAATGGATAAAGCCATGGGAGCTTCCATCCTTCAGGAAAACATCTAACAAATCTGTGGGATAACCAAACAAGTGCCAGCATCATTCTCAAGTGACTGAGCTATTTAGTTTTTTCAGACTTAACTCATGTTCTGCCTTTTTTTTTTCCCTTTTTTTGTCTGTTTTTTTTACTGCTGCTCACTTTGTGACTCATTGGGGGAAAAAAAAGCACAGCCTATAAACATTTAGGTTTTCTGCTCCTCTGACACGACTTGTTGTACATCTAAAAACGATTCCCACTTAGCACCATTTGCATTTGCAGAAGCACAAAGATTCACCACTTTGCTGTCTTTGTAACAGAACAGGAAATACAATATTCATTACCCCAGTGGAAGCTATTTTCTCACACTGTGAGATCAGAGGCTTTATTTCATGCTGGAGAATGAGGAACATTGACAGGTAGGGTGCAGTGGCCACTCTCTGAACTGAATCACCCTCCCAGAATGGAAACTTCAGCTCAGTTTGACATCACCTGCCCACCACCCCTACTTTTGTGGGTGTTGTCACCTGTGTTTGAACACAGCACAGGCCACAGTGGCATAATAAAAGCAGAAAATTAATTCTCTCCCACCCCAGCTCCCCCTGGCCTTCAGAGGGAACACAAAGGGAGAGGCAGCAAACAGTGGTGGGGGCACAAAGCTAAAAATTGCAGTTTATTGTTACAGCTGAACATACAGTGACAAGTACCCAGAGTCATTCTGCAGCAATGCAAAAGGGATTTTCTATTTTTAATCTCTACATTGGGACTATTATCAACTAACCATTCATTTGCACTCCAGAGTCTTGCAATCCCATCCCCTCGGAGTCTGGAGCAATGGAATCTTGCTGCTTGAGGTGTTCTGTTAAAAACAGCATTATTTCCATATTGATCTGGGTTGACTACACACTCCCAAGTACCCTATGGCTTCATCCCTCCAAGCCTGGAGGGAAACCTTTACAGGATTTATGATCAGTTGGTATTAATCCTACAAACTGCCCCAACCATCATCAGTGGCATCACTGCTGATGCCAATCCCCACAGGTTCTTGTTTTAGTGCCTGAGGAAATCACATCAGGATGTGTCTGGGTGTCTCATTTCTGGGAGAGTTATGGACATTTAATTATCCCAATGTCTGGTGTTAATTAAGGAAGAGCTTCATGATGAATAAGCAAAGCAACCTTTTTTGTGACACCCTCCGAATGAAAACAATGCAGAGTTTTTCCACTTTGACTGAAGATGTGTGTGAATACCAAAAGAAATGCAAATCACTGAGCTCTGCACAGACACTTGGGGGGGTGCAGCTGCCTGTTGGAATGGAGAACACGAATTGCTCCAGGACACCCTTGAAAAATTCAGTGTACACAAAACTCCTCTCTGTGCTAAACTCCATCTGCACTCAGTGTGCTCTCAGCAGCAGCAAGGAACCAGAAAGTGAAATGCAGAGGCTTCCAGGAGTGCCAGTTATTTCAGCTGTTGATGCCCAACTTCCTAATCATGGACTGCAACTAATTTGGGAGGCCTTTTGTGTGTTTTGGCAGTGAATGGTTTGGGAGAAATCCTGAGGGAGCACAGCTGGAAAGCCTCCCACCTTTTGGAGCTGAAGGGCCTCTTACCAATTTCATCCAGCAGCTCTTGGGCTGGGGGAGGCAGCTCCTCAATGGAGGGGTGAGATGCCTCTGAGAGTGCTGAGACAGAGGGGAAAAAAAAATCTAGTTAATTAGCAGTGATTAAACCTTAATAACTGTGACATAGGCTTACACTCTGATAGCATCTTGCTTACATTTAACACCCTGCACGAGCCTGGCTCATTCACACTTTATCAAATATCCTTAAATCATTCCATAATGGAAAAATCATTTTGAGGCAGACTTGCACGTTCAGCTCTCAATGCTGGATCAGAAATTTGAGGCCAGCAATATTTACACTTCAAACAGGGGCTGATTTAGAGGTCAGAGTTCTTAGTCTGCAGGTGTAAACACAAAATCCATAACCTAATTAGCACCAGCAATACCTGGCTGTGTGCAAAGCTATTTATCCCTATAAAAAGAGACAACCAGGAACAAAAATGAAGGGAAAAAATGGAAAAAAAATTAACTACAAATTTTCCTTTCGAATCTGTTTCTCTGTTTATTGATCCATTTATTTTGGCTGGGGCTGGGATAAAAGACTTACCAGGGGCCTGCCTGGTGCTTCTCAAGGATGAAGCAACTGGTGGCAAACCACCCTGTGTGAGACAAACAGAATGAAACACAAGAAGGTGAATTGAAAAACTGCTGGTCTACCATCCCCCCCTTCAACATATTAAATCCAAAATGAGGCAGAGCCTTCAATTAAAGCCTTAGCTGAACATTAAATTTTAAACCAAGCTTTTCAATCAGTTCAGGAAATTAAAACAGAGTAAAAGTCACGTGTCAAAAATTTTGCTCAGGCTGCTGTGCACTCATCTTTTAGCTGGCAATAAGACATCTCAGTTGCATCATTTTTATCCATTCCAACACTCTGAGTGGACAATTGGTTGGGAATTCTCTGACAGGACAGTTCCAGAACCTCTCCAGTTCCCATTCTCCTGCTTGGAACCTTTCATTATTAAAGCCAGGCACACCCATTCACCAGAGGAACCCCCCAAAACCAAGAATTTGCAACCAGAGGCAAGCCCTCACTCTCTCCAAAATGGAAATAGGTGCTTCTTATTCTAGAATAAGGTTTTAGACAAGGAATTGGCACAATCAGCAGAGCCAGCCAGGGCAGCTCTGCCCTGCAAAGGGATTTAATAAACTCCAAGTGTTGTGGCCCAGGAGCAGAACGACACAGAGCTGCCTGTGTCAGCTCAGGCAATGAGCACTCACTGCTGTCCTGCCTGAACAAACTCTGATTTCAGCTTTAATGACAACCCCACCAGTGAAAAGAAAGGTGAAAAGGCAACTATTTCAAACAAAACTGTCTGCAAAGACAGTTAAGATAATGCTGTGCCTCGAGGACACCTTCAGTTCCAAAAAGATCAGTGGAAATCATCACAGTGACCTTGGAAACTGCACTGCAAAGAGGATTTTTGATACAACAAAGCTGATGATATTGTGCACATTTTGTGTGCATAAAAAGGACAAACCCCTGACAAAAGGGCTCATTTATCTTCCCCCACCAAGTTCTGAGAGCTCCTCACGTTCACATCAGGACTTACACACTTGCATTTATTTTCATTCCAGTTTATTCCTAATTGCCACTCAAAGCCCGTGGTTCCCAAATCCCTTGGAATTCTGAGGGTTCAGACAAGCAGCCTCTTGTGGCCTCACCCACAAAAACAACTTCAAGCCCTCCCTCCCCAGCCCAAACCCACCTTTTCAACCCCACCTTTTCATGGGTTTTTATCACCTTGGTGTTCCAAGATTACCTGATGCAAAGGCTGGGAAATGGCAATTCCTCACAGCCAGGGAAGGGAGGGAGGGCAGGGAAGGGTCACTCTGATAGTGGCCAACATCTACACACAGTCAGGTGCAAGAAAAACAATTCTTTCTAAAATCAGTGGCAACACTGCCTTGAAATCAATCAGAACTTCTGTCCTTGTATCAACAGATCCAGGATCCCAAAATACTCACAAAGACCTGCAAGCATTTCTATGCTTCTCTACTTGCATTTATTTTTAGGGGAAGTATTTTAAAAATATTTTAAAGGATTGCTGGCCTAAGTTACTTTTTGACTTACAGGCTCTTTCAATCCAAACGGGCAAACTCTTGAAGCAGCCACTGGACTTTCCATGCTCCTGTCCCCTTCACAGGCTGTAGTGAAAGTCTTGAACACACTGCAGGAGGTCTCTTGAGAGCCACAAAAGGAAGGATCTGAAGCTAATTCATGGTAGTGTTTGTATTTCTCAGAGGCCAGTGGAATTTTTTCTTCTAAAATTAAAAAAAAAAAAAAAAAAAAAAAAAAAACAGCAAANATCAAGAGAGAGAGTTATTTATTCTTAAAAAAAAAAAAAAAAAAAAAAAAGAAAAAAAGACAGCAAAGCCAGAAAATTATTTTTGGAATTTTTGTATCTTTATCACATTTCAACAGAAGCAGAAGAAAGTCTAAAGAGAAGAGGCACCTGCACAAAAAATTCCTAAGAAACTTATCCATAAAAGACCAAACTGATAACCCAGGACTTCCATCTCAGAGCTTATTTATGCAAAACTTTGCCAACTGAGAAATTTCAGCCACTGTTAATGAAGCACTGTTAATGATAATTCATTGCTCTTAAGCACTTCAGTTCAACAAACATTTATCACATTCTTTAACATTTATCAACACTCAAACCACACTGAGTGCTCCTGACAGTGCCTTTCAAATGCTCAAATCCACAGCTATCGCTTCCCTTTTCAACGTCAAATTTCTGATTTAGGAAGGCTGCCGTGAATTACCAAGCAAATAACTTCCAGGCAGTGGCTTTTCCAGCTGTGCCCCTGTAAATTCTCCTTTAATTCCATGTTAGAGATGCCTTTTGACACGGAGATTTCAAACAGACCCAGCATTTCTTGTGGCTACTCACTCCAAGCTGATTTTTGTGCCCTGGCACTGTGTGAATGGAGCTTCCACGGCCCACCTGGATGATTTTTCCATGAAAAAGCCTCGGGAGAAAGGCCTGGCTGGCCTAGAAAGGTGAGGTGCCTGCATTACCTGAGGCCAGGGGGGTGCTGACACAGGGGGGAGCAGGGCCCAGCCTGGGTGTGTGACATTCCACCTCCCTCTGGAAGTTCTGCTCACAGGGGATGCTCGACAAATCCTGAATATCTGCCACGGATCTGAAGGATGGGAAGATGTTCTGACAGTTACATCAGCCACTTCTTGCACCTGTGGAGCACTAGATCCTGCTATTTTCAGCTCCTTGAAATTTTAATTTGGTTCAGTCTTATCTAGTTCGCTGGAATGAGGAGAGATGTTCCCTTTGGAACTTCCCAAAGAAATCCTTGAAGGCCCAAAATCACCATCTTCAGTAATGGTGCAGAGGCAGGAAAGGTTAATTATTTGCTTTCCCTTCCTTTACAGTATTTCTTAAATAATTCTCCTATGAAACAAGCTCAGGAAGCTGCCTCCAGAAAGGGCAGGAATTTCAAACGTGAACCAAAAGGTAGAAAAAACTCTGCAAAGGCAAGGGAAGGCCCCAAGGGTTAACAAAATTTAATGAGCCATTAATTAAGACTAAATGTAGGTCTTGGGAGCATTTAAAAGAATGACTCTGATAAACTGAGACTTCTAAAGATCTGCACCGGCACTGACACACACCCCAGTCACAAAAATGAAATCAAAATTTAATCAAACCAACATTTGGGGGAGATATATCCAGCATTCTCTCATCCTCAAAGGCCATGAAAAGAACAGACATCTACTGTAATCAGTAATTTGATGCAAATCTCCAGTAGCTGTAAATAAAAACTAACTTTATTAGTTGAGTCACAAACACATTCTGCACATTTTTTTTCCCCTGAAAATCACAGGACTATTTTGGTAATAAAATTTATTTGGTTCCACACTAACGACTTGCTCTTTAAAGTGATTTTATTTCCCCTGTGCCATATGGAGAGAAGAAATGAGGAATCCTCACACTTTCATGTGAAGAAGCACACCCAGATTAACACCCAGTTAATTACTTATGAATATGAAAATATTTCAAACTAAGGACAACTCTTTTACCCCAATCTCACAACTTTCCACAGGAAAATACTCTCTCAGTACCCTGGGGAATTTTTTCTTGCTCTGTCTCATCTCCCTGTTTTGCACCAACACAAAATTTTGTGGTTAATGACCAATTTGCTGAAGTTTTGATACAAAATGTGGCTCTTACACATCTTTTTCTTGGCAATCTTCCTGTGGCTCCCACAGAGTCGCTTCTCGTGCTGCATCCACACTGAAACGAGGGAGGAAAGGTCAGATTCACCCTCAGAAAATGATGGAAATAGAAGTATTTAGATTCCTCTCTCTCAGAATGCTTAAAGGACTCCCTTCTCTCTGAGGGAGACTGCACCTCATAAAAACTTTTTACTTAAAACCTTAGAACCTGGAGAGTGCTAGGAGAAAAATGTCCTTTTAAACAGATGATGGATTTGTTAAAACTTCTAATTGACAGATGCAGCTTCAGAACAAAAGTGAAAGAAAACAAATAAAAAGCAGTGAATACACATCACTACATTGTTTCATCATCCTTTGCTCTGTCTCAAATGGTGACAAGCCCACTCAAGGTCGAAGAGGATTAGTCAGATGCTCAGGGAGCAACATCCTCTCTGTCCTGCTGGCAAAAGCTCAGCTCCTGATGAAGGGAGCAGCCCAAACCAAGACCTTTCATCCCAAAGCCAAGGGATTTCCTCTCCTGGTGCCTCCCTTGGACCAGGGAACTCAGCTCCTGGGTGGGGAGGAGGCAGCACAACCCTGACAGCCACAGCACTCTGGCCAACTTCTCTGCATGCTGGCAGAAAATCAAATTTTCAGGAATACTGGCCATAAACCCTCCTGTCTGACAGAGGAGACTGCGAATCTCCAAGCACAGGCTGCTGTTGCCCCCAGGCAAGATCCAGTGAATATTCCTGCCCTGGGCTGGTCCCATGGGAAGGGAAAAGGAAGGATCTTCATGGCACTTGAGCACTAGAACCAAAGCACAACGAAATTAAAACAGATGACTGAAGCCTTAATTTGAATTATCTTTGCTCTGTTTGAGGCTGTGGCTTATCAGTGTAAAAGGAATTGTGATATATCCATGGCTAATTTTTCCTATTTCAGCTCCTTCATTAAGGCAAAAAACCCCACCAAACTCTGTGAAAGACAAAACCCCTTGAGACCTGTGAAAGCCCTTTCAGGATTTTCTTGGCAAGGAGCTGAGATATGTAGATAATCATTAAAAACCACCACTGGCATCTTCTTTGAATATTAGATATATAAGCAGAATTAATGAAGAGAGCACACTTTATAAGCTAATTATGCCTGAAGGAACAATGAAAATGACTCTCTCTACCTGGCTGCAGGCATTTGGCTCAGCTGATTCACTCCCAGCCTGTTACTGCCACACTTCTGTGTTGTTGTGCTGCAGAATAGTATTTTTCCTCCTGAATACAAATAACAAATGTTCCCTGTTACTGGGTTTTGCAAGTACAAAAGAAAACAACACAACTCATCGAACAGGAAATTGCAACTTTATTAATTTTTTTTTTTTGTTCTTGTGACCTTTGTTGTTATCAAGAGACAAATGTGTTTTAAAGATGTATTTTCATAAACATGGCACAGCTGCCAGACACTCACTGAAGCACTGGGGAATATCACAACATTTATAAATTTGAGCTAAAAGAGACAACGGAGCAGGGAAACAACAATGATTCTTCCATTATTCTGCACACGCACTCTGTCAGCTCTCACTGTTTTTAAGCCCAAGATCCTTCCAGCAAAAAGAATATTAATGTGTAAATACAACTCTAATTCAGTTTTCAGCACCACAGCAAGTTGCATAAAAAGATTAAACTTAGCCCCAGGGTAAAAATAAAAAGGTTTCAAACAAGTTTTGTTTTGGCTTTTTAACTGAAACACACAGCAAGTACATAAACATTGCAGCCAAAATTATTTCAGGCACTTGCAATGCCCAAAGCTCATCTCCCAAAATCGTGAACTCTCCCCAAAATAATGAGGAATAAGAGACCAATTGAACCTGGAGAATGAAGGCCCAGCCTTTTGACAGGAGTGCAAAAATATAAATGCAACAACTCTGTCCCTGACTTAGAAGGGCTCCAAAGGAAAAAAAAGGACATTTACCTGAAGCCTGAATACCTGATCCTGCATCCTCAGGTGGTTTCTGCAAAAATCCTTCACAAACATCTTCTGCTTTGCCCTCAGCATCTGAGGTCTGAAAGGGGGGAGAGAAAAAGGAGTAAATTCAATTTCTGCCAGAGAAGCTGCAAAGGGCAGGACAACCCTCCCAGGATGAGGTTCCCAGTAATGGGAGTGGAGAGAGAAACCTTCCAGGAGTTCATCAGCAAATGGATTTAACAGTAACACAGAATCTTGCATCACCTCCAAGAAATTAATGAAGATTGTTTTAAAGCTATTGAGTCCTACAATTGATAGAGCTGGGAGGAAAAGGCTGAGATTATCAACAATCAAAATTTTTTCTCTGCCACAGATTGTGCAATGACCTGGTAAACAAACTAAGAAAACAAACCCCTGCTGTTTTGTCTGGGTGTTTGTGGGGTTTTAATTTGGGGTTTCTTGAAGGGGGCAGGGATATGTGTTTTAAAAAACAGGGTTAGAGTTTTCTCACTGTTACCTAAATCTTTATTTACAGGTAATACTACAAAAGAATAAAAAAAATTAATTCTCCAATATCCCCCAGCTCTTTCCAAACCAAATGGGAGCACAATTAAACCACATGTTGTGTAACTCAAGTGTTTTCTGTTATTTTTACCTCTGGTTCTGAACTTCCTTCACTAGCAGGAGGAAGGAAATAATCAGCAGTGAAGAATTCTTCAGACACATCAGGAGGTGAATGAGGGGAACAATGTAACTCCCTTGAATGTCCCTGTGAAAGACATCATCACCTGAGGTGACCCCCCTCTCTATTAATAAAGAATACACATTCCAGCCAATTATAAACACTGAAATTCTGCTTAATTCATTAACAAACTGAAAATCTGCTTAATTTGTTCACTGAGTTTCAAACTACCTCCTGCTTCTTGCATTACTTTGGTGGTTTATAGAACAAAATAACAAAAAAAAGGGAGAAGGAGGAAGGGAATTGTTACTACGATCAGCTCAGGGTGGCTCAGGATGCAACACCAGGCTAAGCTTTTCCACAGATAAGCAGCTGCAACTAAATTCCTTGGATTTCTGTACATACTCTAGAGAGATTCTCAACTTGCTGAGGAAGGACTGAACTCTTATGAATGGCTATTCCAGACTCTGCTTGCTCATCTGGTGCTGGTGGCTGGCAGCTCCTCCCTAGGATGTCAGAATGGAACAAAATTATTAAGCAAAAAAAAACCCGATAGGAAGTGAGTGATCTGAGCCACTGTTGGAATATCAATGGGAGCAGACAGAGACTCTAATTGTCTGTCAGGAACACGGAGAAATAATGACATTTAAATGCTCACCTCGTTAATTAATCTAAGCAGGGGAAACTCTCCCTGTTCCTTTGTTCATTACTATTTCAAAAGCTCTGCCCACTGAGCTGCTACAGAAAAAGCATCTCCGTGGCGAGACTGGAAGAAATAAAGTGTGAAAGCACACCCAAGGGGCTGAAAGCTTCGGGTCTCTCGTGCTGAGAACAACAATCAGGGATGATGAAGCTCACTGGACACCTATTAACACCTGATTTTCATTATTTATGTTCATCAGGGACTGAGTGATCTCTTGGGACAAGCTCTGGAAGATAACCTGACAATTCTCCTAACAAAATCACAGAAAACTGATTGGAAACGGAGACAAACAAACAGAGAACAGAGTGGTTTTGGTTTCTCAGCCTCACCTCGAGGACTCCTTCGTGCAGACTGCAGCTCGCTGAGCCCAGATTCAGTTCTGTCCTCACTGCCCAGACCCCAAGGCTCAACACCATCACCTGGCCACCCCCACCTCTGCTGCTCTGGCGTGGTTTGGGCTCCAGCAGGGACAGGGTGGAAGGTTTCCTTCACACTCTCTGCTTCACTTTCCGATGTGCATTCAGTGGCTGGGTATGGGCAGCCGAGCCCCAGCTGTCCCGAGGCCACTCTCCGGGCCATTTGCTTCACTTCAGCTACACAAAAAGAACAAAATGACCACTTCACACAACAGAACCTGGACCTTCAGAGCATTTCCCGTGTTTCATTGTGCCTGCAGACTTGGAAATGCTGAATTTAGGACTTGTAAATGCTGAATTTAGGACTTGTATCATGATAGCCTTTGTCATGAAAAGAAATGAACGCTTCCTTCTATTTTAAATAAAGCTTAAAACCTGTATGATTTCCATTTTAAATACAGCTTAAAACCTGCATTCCTTCTCTACAGGAAGAGTTTTTGTTAGTTTAATGCTCTATTATCCATGCCCGTGCTGCCATCCACTGGGCACTGCCATCCTGCCCTCCCTGAACTCACACACTGCCCAAAACCAGCCCAGAAATTCCTTCAGCTCCATAAACCCAATCACCTCAGCGTGCCTGGGATTATTTGATGCCCAGGATGTGCAAGACAAAGGATCCTACTCACTTGGTTTCCATCCAAGAACAACCTCACAGAGCTTCAGCAAGGAAGGCACACAGACCTTCCCTCGTGTTCAGGTTTAATGCACTGCACTGCAGCCAGATTTCTGATATTAATGCTGAGTTAACACTGAGTTAACACTGATTTAACACTGATTTACTCACTCCTCCATCCCGATTGCATCAGCCTCCTCTCCTCACTTGATTTTTTTCCCTCAGACCTCGGTTTTGACTGGCACCTGCAATAAATCATTCTGAAATGCACCACCTCCCTTAGAGCACGAGCACATTGTGTTAAGTATTCCCCAGTCAGCAGAAGACTCAGAGTTGTTTTAACATGAATTGGAGCACGTGTGCTCTCAGCCTTTTGACAACCCAGCAGAACCAGCAGATTGAGCTGCCAGAAGCTTGGGAAGCACAGACAATTATTTAGGTTTATTACAGATTAACCAGACAAGCTGTACTTTCAACTCTGCATCTCAGAGCTGTCAGCTGCCTTCAGGTGCTGCAGCTCTGCAAACACACAGTGGAGGAGGTGGGGATGGTTTTATTGAGGTGATCAGGGCACAGTTTCAGAGCTGGACAACAACCACCCTCCCATGAATCAATTTTAAAACTGCACCAGTTTTCCTGATTTGACCCAAACGCTGAAGGAGGTGTCTGTCCCCCTTTTTCCAACAGACAAACACAATAATTTGCACGAGTTTTGCCAAGTAATTTTAACCTGTGCTTTCCAATCATGCTTAGAAACACAAAGAGATGACAACTGAAGTATTTCTCCTGGGAACTGAGTGAGGCTGTGCCCAGAGAGGAGAACCACCTTTATTAATACCTTCTCAGGCTGCTCTCCTTAGCCACTGGTACAATTTTGGACCCCTGGCCTTCATCAGAGAGCATCTGAAACCTTTTTAACACCACTTTTGAAAACCAACTGCCCTGTCACAGCAGCTCTGCAGCTGACAATGACTCACAGCAGGCTCCTCTCTCTACAGATGGCTTTTGGCTTACTGAGAAATATTTAATGCCAGCCTTGATCCTGATGTGTCTCCTCCTGACAGTGTCTCTCTCCAGATGAATCTGGTAGAATTAACTCTTCTATGAATAAGATCAAAACTCACCACTTCTCCTCTTCCCTTCTTGCTGCAGGATGTGAATCACCTCCTCTCTGACACTGCAAGTTGAACTTTTTTTGGCATCTTGCAGACACGTGTGGGAGTAAATGCTGAAATGAGTCCAACAAGCCATGATTCAGCACACACTGGGCACTCTGCTAATTACTGGTTGAGCTGTCTGTGAGATATCCTAAGAACAGGACTGTGCAAACTTTATTCTCTGGGTTCTATTTCAGCTGCTCTGCTCAGGAGAAAGGATGACAGCTCCAGGTCTCAGCCCAGCAAAGCCCTGCCCTGGATTTACAGCAGGTTCCAGATGCAGACCACCCAAACATGCAGTTTCCAGGGGGATGAGTGGACCTGAATAACTCAAGATTATCCCCACAGCAGATACATACTTGAATTCCTCTTTATCTTTGGTCTATGTATTTCATAATGAAAATGATCCAGAAGCCCTTGCTAATGACAGCTTAGACCTGATTTCAAACAAATCTTTCTCCACTTGGCTTCTCCCTGAGAGTCCCATCCCCATTTTAGTCCAGGATTTGGATTTTAACCCCACCCTGAGCCACTGGGTTAGTATTTTCCTGGGAGGAGTGGAGAGAAAGAGGAAATAATATTATTGCACTGCTGAGCTATTTTCATTCCTATATGTAATGCACATGGACACATTTTAAAGGATAGATTCACCCCTCCTCTTGGACACCACCCATCCCTGCATCCCTCTGCCTGCTCAGGAACACAGAAATGATAAACAGCCACCCTGCCCACACTTCACCTCATGGTTTAGGCTCCCTTGATCCTGCAGGCCTCTCCCCCCGCTGCAGCCAAGATCAGGACGGTTGTTTGCAATTTTACTCTTCCACTTTTCATTTGGAATTGCCTGTATTTCCTTGGCTGTCTTTGGAACAGCCTGGAAACTCTCTCTGCCTGCTGCCTGACACGTTACTGGTGGTGGGATGTAGTCCCTGGATGGTGGAGCTACAGCTTGCTGTAAAAACTTCTCAGCTCCAGCAAAAGCGTTATTGGTTTTCTGGGAAGCATCACCAGGCCCATCCCAAAGTCTTCCTGGAAAACTTTGCTGAGGAAGAAGATTCACCATGATGTCCTGGAGCAGCTTCTTTTGCACCCCAATGGCCTTCAGCCTGTCCAGCTTCTCCTCTGTCCTGCACAGGGAATCTCCTGCCTGCTGCAGCAGGCTCTGGATAATCTTCAGATTCAGGACACATCTGCTGATGTGCTGCTCGCTCTGGGAAGGGCTGCTCAGCCCCCTGCAGGCATCTCCTCTCACCTGGGACAGGGCAGAGGCCTCACTCAGCCCTTCCTCCTCTTCCTCATCCTCTTCTCCCTCCTCCTCTTCAGTGAAGCCCGTGCTGGATCCCGAGGATTCACTTCCCTCCTCACCCTCCCACTGACTCTCATCTCCTTCCTCCTGCTGCCCCCTGGCTTCCTTCAGAGCTTGGCCTGATCCACGTCCTCCTTCCTGCCACTCTTGGGGATCCTCTGGACAACTGGCAAAGATTTCATTCATTTCAAAGCTGCACAGGCTCCCATCCACATCACTCTCACTGGAGTGGGAAGTTCTTGTCTGGAGTTCAGAGGAGACATCAGGACTTTTGTCCTGTGCTACTGGCTCTGCACTGGCTGATACCCCCTGGGCCACCAAAGCACTCTTGTCCTTGGGAAAAACAGGGTCTTTGAGGGCAGAAAAGCCACCTGAAAAATTCAATTGTAAGCAGGAAATCATTTCTCCAGAAGATCAGCAACCATGCTGCTTTAGCACACTTACGAGTTAATTCTAGACATTTAGAAATTTCATGAACAGCATTTAACACCTCTGCTGAAAACTGTCCCTGAACAAAGCAGATTCAGAGCCTTGAGTCCACATTAACAATTAAGTGGCAGCTAAAATCCAAAGGCAACTGCTTTCTATTTTCAACCCAAGTCATATAATCTGTGAGTGCTCCCATTTTAATGATTTATGTCAGACTATTGTGCACTGAGGAACACTCCCAGTGGAGGATACACAGGCATCTTCCTACAAGAAACTCACCAGCCTTGGTTGTCTCTTTTTCCTGGAATCCCACTGTTCTCTTCTGGAAGCTAAAAGCTGATGCCCAGCAGATGTTCACATCTGCAAAAAGAGCAGGTCTCTGTGCTTTGGATGTTCCACCAGCATGGCCACTTTGAGACTTAACCAAGTCCTGCAAAACAAAAAAAGTGGATTAAAACACAACTGTATTTGACATTTCAGTGTCTCTGCCTTCTCTGCTGAGGGTGGTTGAGCTCCATGATCAGAGCTGGATCACCTCCCACCTGGATTTAAGCAGCACAACTGGAACCTGAATGGCCACAAACCCCTGCTGGTTTATACCCAGTGCTGGGAGTCACCTTGAGGTCGTTTTTGAGGATATACTGAATATCCTGCAGCTTCATGGAGCGCTTCCTCTGCTTGGGCTCCAGCCCTGACTTGACAACATCATAATAGAGCAGAGGGAGCCTCACATCTGCTTCCAGCTGCTCCCCTGAAAGGATGAGCTGTTTAATAGCTGAGTCCTCCACACCTTTCCAGGGAGGGCTCTCTGCAAAACACAAGCACAGAATTTATGTCACCAGCTGTACATCGATGTTAATGGAAAGAAAAATTTAAAAAATTACATTATTCCCTGTCCATTCCCTAATTTACAACAAGAAATGAGCAGTGGCATCTTCTCCCTGCCTTATTCCAACTGGATGCTTTAAAGGGAGCAATATCTAGAGGACAGTGACACTGCAAACAATCCTGCTCTGGATTCTGCCCTGGGATTAATTTTTAGGGTAATTGTTTATCCCATTTCACTGTCCAAGGGAATACAAAACATACATTCCATTATCTTTAAAAACAGTAACAATGCATTATCTATAATAACAATAACTTATCTCTAAGTTATCACAGTGATCAAAGATATGAAAGCTGCAGAAACTCATTTTGAACTCTGCAAAGAGTTAACTGAATGTTTTGCTGTCCTGGCAGGAAGAAGAAAAATAAACAGCAGAAAACCACTGTCTCTCTTCAATATCCACCAGTAATCTCATCCCTCAGCCACACAACTCCAAGTCTTCTGACCACATTTTACAGAAGTTTCCAGTAATCTTTGTTGTTGCCATTAACATTTGGGTTTTGGGGTTTTTATTTGGTCTGGTTCACTTTCTAAGTTCAACCATCACAGCCCAAAGCTGTAGCTTCACCTGTCAAGGCCTCCTGCAGCACTGCACAGAAGCTGAAAACATCTGATTTGACTGTTCCAGGTTTCTCAAGGATTATTTCAGGGGAACACCACCGAAACAGCTGGGCTGGGACAGGAATCCGGGTCAGATCACTGTGTTCTCCACTGTCTTTGCTGCAAAAAGGGGGAAAAAAATGTAAATTAGGATATACAGCACACTCAACTACAAGGATATATTTAGGAATGAAACACCTGAGTGTGTTACAGCTTTTAAATACCTAAAAGGTCCAGACAGTGTGCAAATAAAAATGTGCAGTAAATGTCTTTTGGCAAAGACTTTCTGGGGAAAGCAACACCTCCTTTAACGATTTTACACTCAAAAAGAGCTAAGAAACAACTGAACATTTCCCAACAGGAGCTTTACATGCTCCTGTAGCTCTGGCCATGGATAAAACAGAGGAAGCCTGTCAAAATCTATTTTGCAGTGTGTCTAGTCAGTAAAAATTCCCTGAGATGAAATGAGTGGGTCCCTCATAAAAGAAATATCCTTTGCCTCAGTGCTGGCACTTCATTCCCAGCAGCCCAACGAGGTGCTGGCTCTTCAAGCAGCCAGTTAAGAGCAGCACTGAGGAAGTTCTTTACCTCTCTATCATGTACTCCAGGTTGCAGAGCTTGGCCTCCCCAGAGGACACGATTTGGATGGCAAAGGAGGAGAGGGAGCGATGGATGAAGCCCCGGGAGTGCAGGAAACGCAGAGCATCGCTGATCTGCAGCAAAAGGTGCAGGATGGTCTCTGTCTGCAGCACTGGGAACTCTGCACGCTGGAAAAACAACCCCAAAAGCACCACATTTGCATTGCAGGTCTTTAAATTTGATGTAGAAGAAAGTTATTGTGGTGCAGAAGGCAGCGAAGAGAGCGAACGTGAATTAGATTGGAGGAAAAAGAGGAAATTCATTTGGTTGTTCTCATTATCAAACCAAATAACAACACCTCACAAAGTGATTAACAAAATAAAATATATTGGCCAAAATGCTGAACTCTTATAATTCTTTGGCTAGGACTGCAATTCCTTCAGTAATTTAATGTCTGCAATTCCTTCAGTAATTTAATGTCTGCAATTCCCTCAGAAATTCAGATGTCTGCACTCAAACGGTTAAAAAAGTCAAATAACTCAGTAACTGCCAAAAAGAAAAAAAAGGAAGAGAAAAAATGTCAAGTAACAATAAAACACAGATAAGTTGATTTAAAAAGTAAGAAAAAGAACCATAACAGAATTTGAGATACAGACTGAGGATTGTGTCTTCTTGCTGTTCGAGTGAAGATGTTAAATGCCGTCACTAAACTCCTAATTAATTACTCTTTCAAACCCCAGCATTCCAGTTACCCTTTCATGAAGGATGCTGTACAGAGAGCCAAAGTGAACCCTTTCATACACCAGACGAGTTTTCTCCAGGTTGCTGGACAGACAAACAGACATCAGCTGCAGCAAGTGAGGGTGGCGGAGTTTGCTGCAAAGGGAGAGGGGAAAAGCAAATTTGTAGGCAAATCTGAGACTAAAAGCAGAAAAGTCCCAGCCTTCTCAGTGGTTTTATCAACAGAACATGGATTTTTCACTGGCATATATTTTAGTGTAAAGGTATTTTTCACTGAAATTTTACAAGATAAGGAGTGGAAAGAGATAGGAGAGGAGAAAACCGCATTTTGCACTTGGGGAGGAAGTGCAACCCCAGCCTGTCACTCCCAGGGTTGATCCCATTGCTCCCAGCCCTGCAGACCCCAAAGCCCAGGAGCTCTGGGGGCAGCTGCAGCCCCTTCCCCACCTGCTGTGCTCCTGCTCTGCCAGGAGGAGATCAGCCAGGCACAGCTTCCAGCTCTTCTGCTGGGGCTGCAAGCTCAGCTCCTTCACTGTCACTCTGCTGCCTCCCCACATCAAGCTATAAGAAGGAAAGGAATTTCTTTCAGATGTTTCCAGCAGTATTTTTTATTGAATTTTCACTACATTTGTATTATTAATCCCAGTTATGTGGTTACTGACAGAGGATTTTGTGATGTTCTGGTGCTGCCTCCCACTGTCAGTAAGTTTAATTGGAGGATCCTGCTACAGCAGCTGCTCTTTCAAACTGAGAAGAAACTCACCCTGCTAAAGAATTAATAGCAGGGCAGGTTCACTGCCCAAAAATATCCCCCTTCCACAACAAGGACACTCCAAAATTCCTCTCACCAAAGGCCATCAGCCCCCTCTGACATAAATCAGAGTTTTGGGGAGATTAAATCACCAATTTATCAATTCTCTGGATGCCTTTGAGACACCACCACTTGCTTAATACACAAGAATTAGACAACACCATGTTATTATAATTATCACCAATAATTACAACAATTACCCAAGACCAAAGATTCTAAATAAATGTTCAGCCTGCCCTTGCAACCCTCATTTCACCACAGGGCAGACACAGATATCCAGAGGACATCCTGGGCCAGCATTTGCAAGGATGAAATGCTGAACAGCACAATCTGTGCAACCCCAAACATTATTTCCCACCACAAAGGGATCAGTGCTGAGACACTGCTGTCAGTGGTGGGTTAATAGTTAATTAATTGGGGTCATATTGCTTGTAGGTTGTTTTCAGTCTGACTTGGGTATTAATCCATGAGCAGCAGAAAACAAGGGGCAAGCAGGAAAGAGGGAATAAACACAGAATAGACATGAAAAATGATCCAAACAAAGCAGTGCTGCAACAATTTGCTGTGTAATATGAACAGATAAACACTGAGAGGGGCTAAAATCCACTTACTTGGTCATGATCATGTAGGGTCCAACAGGGTAGGAAAATGTGGGTTCATCATCTGCCTGAAGCAAATCTTTGTCCCCAATAATGGGGAGAGAGGCCAGGTAGCCCAGGTGGCCACTGCCTGCCAGGTGGAACTGAAACAGGGCACAACAAAGGATGATCCAGCATTTCCCCAAAGCCAGGCAGCTCATGAACAACTGTTCTGAGAGCATCAGCCCAACAGGAAATGGAAATGTGACCTCTGCTGTGAGAGCATCAGCCCAACAGGAAATGGAAATGTAACCTCTGCTCTGAGAGCATCAGCCCTACAGGAAATGGAAATGTAACCTCTGCTCTGAGAGCATCAGCCCTACAGGAAATGGAAATGTGACCACTGCTCTGAGAGCATCAGCCCTACAGGAAATGGAAATGTGACCACTGCTCTGAGAGCATCAGCCCTACAGGAAATGGAAATGTGACCACTGCTCTGAGAGCATCAGCCCTACAGGAAATGGAAATGTGACCACTGCTCTGAGAGCATCAGCCCTACAGGAAATGGAAATGTGACCACTGCTCTGAGAGCATCAGCCCTACAGGAAATGGAAATGTGACCACTGCTCTGAGAGCATCAGCCCTACAGGAAATGGAAATGTGACCACTGCTCTGAGAGCATCAGCCCTACAGGAAATGGAAATGTGACCACTGCTCTGAGAGCATCAGCCCTACAGGAAATGGAAATGTGACCACTGCTCTGAGAGCATCAGCCCTACAGGAAATGGAAATGTGACCACTGCTCTGAGAGCATCAGCCCTACAGGAAATGGAAATGTGACCACTGCTCTGAGAGCATCAGCCCTACAGGAAATGGAAATGTGACCACTGCTCTGAGAGCATCAGCCCTACAGGAAATGGAAATGTGACCACTGCTCTGAGAGCATCAGCCCTACAGGAAATGGAAATGTGACCACTGCTCTGAGAGCATCAGCCCTACAGGAAATGGAAATGTGACCACTGCTCTGAGAGCATCAGCCCTACAGGAAATGGAAATGTGACCACTGCTCTGAGAGCATCAGCCCTACAGGAAATGGAAATGTGACCACTGCTCTGAGAGCATCAGCCCTACAGGAAATGCTGAGGTATCAGTGCCAAAACCCAAACCCCCAGTGGGGCTGCAACAGGGAAAGCAGAACCAGCCCCAGGAACTCCCAAAGGTGACATTTACAGGAGTAAAATGTTCCCAAACCTCCCTCTGACAGGCCCTGTGAACCACCAAAGTTCTGGATATTTGTGCTCTTCACAGGGTTTTTTCCCCCATTTTTTCAGTAGAATAAGAATGCATTAAAAGTTAAAAATGGCACGGGTGGGATAACTGCTGTGAGGAATATGTGACACTGAAAATCTGCTTTAATATCATTAAAAAAAACCCCTAGCCATAGCATCTTACCTTCCCAAAACCAAAGCTGTAAATGTTCTTGGCCACACTGGGGTCTCCTTTCAGCAATTTACCCAGAGGACTGTCAACACTTCTAAACATCAAAAACAAAAGCAGGAAGAGCAACTCACATGCCAAGGCTTGGAGTAAAATACAAATACAGAGAGAAAAAAAGCAGAATTTTTGCCAGAACCACGTAATTCAAATGATGCATTTGACTGGTCACACACATGTAATGTGGATGTTAAAAATCCAAATTATTGTGCAACTTATTACAACTTTTTAGAGGCACTGTTATGATATGTATTTGTTTAAAGCAAAATAGACTATATATATATACATATATAAAAATACATAAATATATAAATACATAAATATAAACTATATGTATGTAGTAGTATATATGTACGTATGTACTATATATGTAAATAAATAAATATATGAATATATAAATACAGAAATATAGAAATATATATAGATAGATACAGAAATATAGAAAATATATATATAAATGTATAAATAAATATATAAATACATTAATATAGAAATATATAACTATAAGACACAGGCATCCTGCATTACTTTTTGTTCACAAATCTGTATTTTTCCCATCATGTACCTGACATAAAAAACTCTTGAAACAGCAGGAAACACCCCCAAAAAGATCTGTAGTGAGCTAAAAAAATCAAAAACCAAACTACTTCATGCTACCATTTTAATATTACTAAAATCCAGTGCTTCCTGTGCTGGTTTCAAGAATATCTCTTAATATACAGATATTTCTTTATCAACTTTCTATTTGGAACTATCACAAAAGAAATAAAATGTACCACAGTGGATTTAAATCTGCAATTGGCAAAAAGACCCAAGAACTTGCTGATTTTTAATAAACAGGAGATGGAAGTGGAATCTCTGGTTACCCTTGGACAAGGCCACCAAACCTCGAGGGGCTGCAGATCAAGGCCTTGGAGGAGCCAACTCTCCTGAGCAGATCAGAGGGAAAATTCCAGAGGGCAGCCTGCATGTGCAGCGTGCACTGCTGGATAAATTCCAGCATCTGGGCAGGAGAGGAGGGAAAAACAACAAAAAGGTGACTTCAGAACAAGATACACCATTTTATATTAATAAATCGTGGTGATGGAGAAAATAACTGGTTACTTGCAACCTTCAAATGGGCATTTTGAGAAATGAATGAACAGCAAAATTTCAAGGCAATTCATTACATGAAAATGAAGAAAAGCTGACTTCAAACAGGTTGCAAACTTTTGAAACCTCACTCCCGGAAAATCGCAATTTCAAGTTTCTTTTAAGAGGAGCGTTGTAACAACAGGAAAGAGGAAAAATTGGAGTTTAAATCAAAATTGCAGTCAGGAATAAGCCTTCCACACACCCACCTGAGCACTGCTTTCCTTGCTGGCTGACAGAGCCCAGTGCTGGGGAGTTTTGCCCTCTCTGTCGTGCACTCTGAGGTCTCCCCCTCCATCCAGCAGCTTGCTGAGGATCCACTGGTTCCCAGAGAAGGCAGCAGCGTGCACCGGGGTGCTCCCGTCGTAGCAGCGACTGGGAAACAGCCAAATGTTCAGCCCACCCCCCTCAGGGGGAAAAACAGCCTGTCTGGAATGTTTATGTATCCCCCAAATAGCAAAATACCCCTTGGAAAAGGAAAATGGTGCAACTCTGAGGTGCTCTGGCTAAAACACCAACATGCATCTTAAGCACTTCTTCATTTATGCACTCAAATATTGTGGTTTACACTGGTTAAACCCACTAAAAGAATGATTTCAACTTAAAAAAATATATATTTTATACTTAACTGATTAGCATCTGAGCCATAATCCAGCAGCACATCCACGATTTTACCAAGGCCCAGCAGTGCAGCAGTGAAAAGAGAAGTTTGGCCCATGGAATTCACAGCATCCACAAAAATACCTGCAGGGAAACAGAGGATTCCGAGGTGGTGCTTGCTCGAATAAAAGCTGGTGGTTCATTACCACTGGACAGACTGCTCTGAGGCACTGCAGATATGAAAATATACTGGCAGAAATTGAGAAAAAAGAGAGAAAAACATTTATTGTGACTTTCTGCAAGTATTGAAAGCAGTGCTTGTCCACAATGAGTTCAAACAATGATGTTTAAACACCAGATGGCAATTTCTGTATTGTGTAAGGAAGTAGGAAGGACTTACTATGTGCTGTTTAAATTAAAGAGATGGATATGCAAGTACAGGTGGTCGAGCAGAGATAACACCAGAGAACATCATTAATAAATAAGTAAATTATACTTAAGTAGTAATAAAGAGTTAGTCAGAGAATGGTGCTAATAACCCAAGGTTGGGGGTTTGAATGGGACATTCACTTAAGAGTTGGACCGGATGAGGCTTTTGAGTCCCTTCCAACAAATATTTTGTTACTTTAGGCAATTTAATTCAAAGTAATTAACTCCATTCTGCATTAAAAGGAGGGCGGGGAGGGCGATTGAAGGGAAGGGCGATGAGCACCACACTGCACTGCTGGGGGGATGCAGTTTTAAAGGAATGTATCTATTTTAAATAAATAAAAATGGGTCTGACCCCTGATCCTCAACACACCAGCACCACTAACATACACACACACACACTGGGTCACACAAAACCGCTCCCCCATTAGCAAAACTAACACTATACATTTTCACAAAGGTGTCAGCATTCGCTGGTTATGAATTGCAGAGCTTTATTAATGAGCACTCAACCCCTTATTTACTAATTGTACCTCTCGCTTCCCATGCTAATTAGCACGGAGTTATTCCCTCCACTTGGGCCACAGGGTTGTTACGAACAGGGGGTCAGGGAGTCGGTGGCTGTGACCTGCTGCTGGAATTACCTTTCCCTCAATCCTGCTGATTTGTCCAGAGCCCACTGCTGTCGGGATCATCCCTTTTCCTTTAAATAAAACATTAGCCAAGCCTCCGAGGTACAATTGTTTAATCTTAGCTGGCTGGCTACAGCTACTGATTAACATCGATGACAAAAAATGGGGAAAGTTTGGTGAGTGTAGAAGCTCTGTTTCCCGGTATGGACGGATGGAGACAAGAGATCTCTTGCTTCAGGTGTTAGAACAGGAGGTTTATTGTGAAGGACTTGGGTACAGAGGGCCTGCGAGGGGCTGCAGAAGCAGCATGAGGCAGGCCAGAAAAATAAGGGGGGG
>VZRZ01001374.1:567158-592112 GCA_013398175.1 Climacteris rufus
TGCCCGGCGGTGTCCGGTTGGTGGCCGGTGCCGGTGCCGGTGCCGGGGCCGCCATGCAGCGGGAGGTGGGCTCGCTGCCGCTGGCCCCGGCTCTGCGCGCCCGCCTGGCCGCCGCCGGCTTCCAGACGGCGCAGGAGCTGCTGGACACCGGCCCCTGCGGCCTGAGCAAAGGTACCGGCGGCCTCCGGCCCCGCACGGCCTCCCCGGCATCTTCCGGGTGCTTCCCCCTTCCGCTTCCCGGCCCCCGGGAAACGGGCATAGTGAATTTAAAAAAAAGGATTCTGGTAAAAGGTCGGTTTACACCGAGTGGTGGATGTAAGTGGGATGCAGGAAAACAAAAGGATTCTGTTAGGCTCCTTCCTCTTCTTTCGCCAGCTTCCCTCTTCTTTTTTCTATATGATTTAACCAAAATAAGCTTCTGTGAAGTCAGAAAATTGCGTTTTTCAAGGAGTTTGTTATGATTCCTGTCCTGTGAGGTTGGTGAGGCCCGGGCACAGGGTGCCTGGAGAAGCTGTGGCTGCCCCATCCCTGGAAGCGTCCAAGGCCAGGCTGGACGGGGCTTGGAGCAACCTGGGACAGTGGAAGGTGTCCCTGTCCAAGGCAGGAGGTGGCACTGGATGGGCTTTAAGATCCCAACCCAAACCAGTGTGGGATTTTGGTTATCAGAAGCTTTATTATCTATGTTAATAAAAGTTTGAAAATCACATCATTAGTGCCAGGGCTGTGTGCACGTTGTACCAAGAGGGTGAATATGCCTCGTTCTGTGTCATGCTGCAGAATCAAACACTGCTTATAAAAGTAAGGTGGTGTTCTGTGGTTTTGACTTTCCTAGAAATTGGAATCTCCAGGGAAGAGGCGCTGGAAGCATTGCAGCTGGTGAGGCAGGAATGCCACGGGGAGGCAGCAAGGCCGGCTGGGGGATCAGGTGTCACCAGGAAATGCACAGCCCTGGAGCTCCTGGAAGAAGAGCAAAGCCAGGGCTTCATCATCACCTTCTGCTCAGCTCTGGACAACATCCTGGGAGGTGGGGTGCAGCTGACAAAAATCACCGAGATCTGCGGAGCGCCCGGCGTTGGGAAGACGCAGCTGTGGTATTTTGTTGTTCCGTGGCTTCTGTGCAACCAAAAAACCACTTTTTGTTTAGCTGAGCTATGCAACGAGTTCGCTTTTCTTGTTGTCGTGACTGCAAACTCTGATTCTTCTCCAGCACTATGATCCTAATAATGGTTGTACCTGTTGCCTGTGTTCCTCAGCAGAAGCAGCACTTCAGGAGCGAGCTGGCACGGCTCTGTGGTGTCAATATTGCTCTTTTTCTGTCTCCCATGGCAGCATGCAGCTGGCAGTGGACGTGCAGATCCCGGAGTGCTTCGGGGGCGTTGCAGGAGAGGCTGTGTTCATCGACACTGAGGGCAGCTTTATGGTGGACAGGCTGGTGGATATTGCAGCTGCCTGTGTGCAGCACTGCCACCTCATTGCTGAGGCTCAGCAAGAAGAAGGTACAGTGATAAATCGTTTCTCTCTGCCCAGGAGGTGAGGGTGGAGTGAAATGAGTGTCTTGGAGGTTGCAGGTTTACTTTTGGGGGTTTCAGCAGCAGGGCTGGCTTAGGGAGTGTTTGCTGGCAGCCTTTTGTTTCCACCTGTGTGTATCAAACCTCCAACAGCATCCATATCTGGAGCTGTGCTGCAGACTGAGCTGGTCTACTTCAAAAATAACTATTTTTCTACATGATGATTTGAGGGAGTTTTGGTGTTTGCCCTCCCTGCCTTCCTCTCTTTCTCACTTCCTTTCTTCATTTTTTTAGCACCTTAATGCTCAAATTTGCAGCAACACTCAAACTCAACTCTGTTGAGCAAAACTGAAGTGTTGTGTTTCAAAACACAGGAACAGGTGGGGAAAGAGAAGAGGAACAGCAGAATTTTTTGAGGCAATGTTGCTGCTGAAGGTCCATGTAGTAAAAGCATAGCTGGAATTCAGCTCCTCCCTAAAGTCAGTATAGCCAGGCTGCATTTAGTAAGAGTTTTCTTCTCTAAGTCGTCAGTCTCTTGGGGATAAGGACACAAGTTTTGTGTTACTCTTGGAGAATTTATGCACCAAACTTCTGTTTGAACTGAGGTAAAAAGACACTGCATTAGATGAGCTACTGCCAGTATATTAAACAAAGGGTGATTAATAGTCCCTGATGTCCTCTGCTGGTGTTCTGGCTTGAAAATGATTTACTGGAGAAGTTCTTGCTTCAGAAATAAATTTTTCATTGTTAGAACGCTCCCTTGGAGGCTCCGGTGTATCTGTGTGCAAGTGCTGGGATGGCATCTGCTCACCACCTTCTTGACTTTCAAACCAGATGGAAAATGTGTTTCCCCAGTCCTTACCTTGCCTGTTCTGTTTCTGGGGGCTTTGCTGTTGCTATGTGTGGAGGGCAGAGTTTGGTGGGATGATGAAAGTAACAATATGCTCGTACAGACTTCTGACTCATTTACTCGTCTGTTTGTTTTGTTCTCAGACCATCAGAAAGCTCTGGAGACTTTCTCTCTGGAAAAGATCCTCTCTCACATCTATTACTTCCGTTGTCGTGACTACACCGAGCTGCTGGCCCAGGTCTACCTGCTCCCAGAGTTCCTGGCAGAGCATTCCAAGGTGAGGGTTTGTCAGGAGCTGCCACTCATCCTCACTCTGAAGGGTTTTGTCTGCTGTGGTAACACGAGTGAACACCTTGGGAGCTTGGCACTGCAGTGCTGGCTGCTACCAGAGTACAAATGGAAAGCCTTCTGCTTGTTTGCTTTTTCATGCCCATCCCAATCACTCTGAAGAGTGATTTGCTTTTGCTGCTGCTGCTGCCATCACCCTGAATTCCCACTCTGAGGTGAGGACGCTGGCTCTGTGCTGCCACATGTGTCTTTTCTGTAAGCACTGAGTTGTGAACCAGCACAGAACTGCTCTGCACAAGAACCTCTGAGCCAGGGGCTCTGTGGTGACCACCAGAAAGGCTCAGGGCCATTTTTTTTGTCCTAGAAGCTCACTGAGGACCAGGAACATCCTGCACCATCCACAAAGTGACTCTTCTCCTTCTTTGCAGTGCGTCTTCTGTTGCTACAAGCAACCAGAGCCTGCAGCTTGACTCTTGGGTGGACTGCAGCCAGAAAGTTTCCTAGTACCTAATGTCTTAGAGAAATGCTATTGTAAGGCAGATTTTCACCACCTCCCCTCCAGATTTCTGGAGTCTGCACTGCAGATCACTCCCTGTCAGGATCTGGGGGGAATGACTGTGCCTTGTTCTATCAGAGCACAAATCAGTGTGGTTTAGTTGGATTGTCTTTTGCATATATTCCAAAATTTTTCATGTATGGAAGCTGCTGTGTTCTTGAAAATGCAGATGGGAGGCTCACTTTTGCTTGTTGTAGTCTGGTAGTTCCCTTTCTCTGCCAGGTACTAAGGGTGCCCTGTTGTGTTTGCTCTTGTGGAAAGTACATGGCTTCATTAGCACAGTTCCACTGGGCTGCAGCTCCCTGCTACCATCTGTGCTGATTATCTGTGCTTGGCCTGCAGCCTGAAGTACTGAAGGTTGCAGGAGAACCACAAGACCTTCTGCTGATTCCTTGGACAGGCTAGAAGTGACTTGACAGATTGCTCATTGCAGTCCAGCTCTCATTAAAATTAGTCTGATCCCCCTGGAGCCCAGTCTGGGACCACAGGAAACCTCCAGATTTTAGTTGTTTTTTTTTTAGAGAGAGATAAAGTTGTAGAGATTTAGAGAGATGTAGAGTTAGAGATCCAAGTGTTCCATTTGGAAAGATGAATTAGTTTGAGATGTTGTTAATAATATGAGAAAGACTGATAGAAAATAATCTTGTCATAAAAAACCTAATTCTTTAAGGTCTAGTAGAGCCAAGCTGACATGGAGAAGGCAGATGTTACCAAGCTCTCTCTGTACTTTAAATACTTCAGTGTTCCTGTCTGCCATCTTAAAGTGCAACTGGAAGAAATGTAACTGAATTGCATCTACCTGGACATATTCATGATACCAGGTTATATAACCATTCCTTCCTAGCATGAGTCAGATTGTGCTGTTAAACTGATTGTCTGAAAGTAAAGAGATTGTACATGAGGAAGATGTACAGCCTCAGGGAAAAGAATTTGTAGGAAGGAGGAAAAATGAGAATACAGATGAGTATCTTCTTTTAATTCCAGCTGTTTAATCTTCTTTTGAAATGTAAGATTTTTTTCAGTTGGAGGTCCAGGAGCATTTCACAGGGATGTTTGTGGAGGCTTGTATGTTCCAGTCATAAAGAGACTTCCCAGTAATGAGTTAATAATGCAGAAAATCAGGGGTTTTGTGTGGTTTCCAAGTTGTTATCTGGTGCAGTAATGCCAGAATTTGTAGACACCAAGGATCTGAGTGACATCTGAACATGCAGGCGCTGTAGTACCATCCATCTCCCTCATGTATTTCAAACTTGGGTCATCAAAACAGCCACAACAAATGAAGTTAGAATAAATCAAAACCCCAGACTAATGTTTATACAGTGTCTTGAGGGTGATGAGCCAGCAGCTGCTTCGTGCTCTGACTCCAGCTAATGATTGCTATAAAAGAAATAATTCAGCAAAGCAAACATCTTGAGGCAAGATAGAGCCTCAGCTCCAGTGCAGTGTGTCTGCAATGTCTTTAGGCATCTGTTAAACTCTGTGTTTCCAAGACAGATCACTGATAGGAGCTGAGTTATCTCAACACTGGCTCCAGGCAGCAAGTATTCTGATTTAGATTTGGATTTAATTTTTGAGGGAGAAGGTGTAATAAATTACAGTTTGTGGAGAGTTGACTGAAGTACAATTCTGATGTTTAATGATTATTTTCTCCAGCTCCTCCTCTGCAAGGCTTTAAGCCCAGCTTTGTTATTTTGTACTGAAGTTGAGGGAGCATTTGGGAAGGCAGCTCTGTGCTGAGTTAGCTCATGGGGGAGCTGTGGCCTGGCTGGGACCTGTGCAAAGTTCAGCCCTGAAGGATTTGGAGCTTGAGGCTCTTCAGCTGCCCTCCTGTGAGCTGCTGCTTGTCCCTGCAGTTGAGAGAAGTGGCTGTTCCTCAGTGCTGCTCACCTGAGCGTGAAATAAAACATTCCAGTGCACTTAAAGAGAGGTCTTGCTGCTTTTTGCCCTTTTTTATAGGGTGGTAATGGCCTTTTTGTTTCCTTTTCTCCTGCCTTGAGGTGCGGCTGGTGGTGATTGATGGAATTGCCTTCCCCTTTCGCCACGACTTCGAGGACCTGTCCCTGCGCACCCGGCTGCTGAACGGGCTGGCCCAGCAGCTCATCATCATAGCCAACGAGCACACAGCAGCTGTAAGGGCAGCTCAAATCCCAAAAGATGCTGCTTTGGCAACAAATACCTTAAAAGAATTCAGGAAATGGGATTTGCTGTTTTCTCTAAGTAGCAAAATGCAGTGATGTTCTCTGCATTCACCCTTGCCAGTTTGGTTGGTAAATATAGATGGATCTAAACACCTAAAAGGTGGGAAATCCCTAGGCTTGCCAAAATAAGTAAAATTTGCATCAGCAGCATCCCGTGGATCTTAATTAAGTGGTAGCATGTCATTGGTAATGCTGTTTCCCATCATCTCTGATGGTTTGGCTGGACAAGGAACGCTCCTTTGGTGACTTTACCTACAAAAACATGGAGCATTCAGTAGTTCCAACACAACTTTCCACGCTCTGTTTAAAAATAAACAACGGTCTTAGTGTTCCTAGGGAGGAAAACCACTTTATCTGCTGGTCTGGCATCCATGGAAACCCAGAGCTTCCTTCCTGGGCATTGTTTGGCGTCACTGGTGCCGATGTGAGGCAGCAGACCCGCAGCCAGCAGATGGCACTGGGAAGCTGCAGCTGTTCCAGAAGTTGTTTGGGGAGCCTCTGACTGCTCAGGGAATCATTGTTCAGGAATTGGAGCTTCCCCAGCCCGCAAAATGGTGCTTGTGCCTCTGACAGGGTCCAGGTGACTCGTGACCTTGTCAGCCACAGCTCTGTGGTGCAATTGGCTTTTGTTCCGAGCTGCTAAAAATAAAACTCCCTTTGTGCTTCCTCTGGGAGCTGTGGGGAGGGAAGAGCATTCCCAAAGTCCTGCCATGAGCTGTGGAGCTCCTTCCTGCTGCTCTGGGCACCAGGGTTTGCAGTTTCCTGAGTGCTCTCACTCCCAGCTTGGTACCTGGTGACCTTGAACAGCAGCAGCTCTCAATGGGCAATGTTCTTCTTTGGGCAAGGGGAAAATAGATAAATTATTTCTTCTCAGCCAGGGAGCTGTTTGGTACAAAATTGCTAAATAAATTCTTGCTAAAGGAGTGATCAGGAACAGTTTCAGGAAGGATTTCTCTCGGAGTGGCCCTGTCTGGGTGAGCTCCCTGAGCTGGGAGCAGCTCACTGCAGCCAGCCTGCCAGGGATTGCTTCTCAGCAGCCTGGATGCTCTCATATGGCAGAAGTCAGATGCTAAAGCTGGATTGGTGTGAGGATGCCCAGCCCTTCTCCAGCAGGGAGATGAGGAGCCTCTTTGGGGCTGTTACCATCCACTTGTGATGAGTTTCTTCTCCAAAATGTGCAGGATGTGTCTTGGGCTCTCAGCTGTGTCAATGTTTTAGTGGAATTGTTTGCTCTCACACACTTCTCTGAACTGCTCAAGCAAGAATCCTCTGAGCTTGTCAAACAATGGAAATCTCTAGGGTCTGAGATGGGTACAATTCTTCATTTTTAATGAACTTTGTGATTAATATTCCTGGCTCCTTCCTGTCTCACCCACCCCCACTTCTACCAGGGATGTAACCTAGACTGTCTGTGAGCCTCCCACCCGTGCTTGGGGCTGTGAAAACACTCCCCCGCTCTGTCTGTTCACTTCCATTCTGCTTTGTCTTGTACCCACTTGTGCATTTTTAGACTGCAAGGCACAGAAATGCAGTCAATCCCCAGGCCAGTGCACGTTGTGAGCAGCAGCACTGAGGTCACTCACCCCAGTGCCTGAGAGCTGCCTCCTCACTGCATCCAAACACTGAGCCAAACAGCAGAGGGATAAACAACTGTGTGCAGTTTGCATCCCTTGGGAAGGGGGAAATTTAACTTGCTTTAAAGTCTTGAATGAAAGAAATCTCCCATTCAAACCAACAATGCATTTTGCAGGGTTCTCTTGATTTCTTTTGGAAAGATGAGGCACCTTTAGAGAGCTCCACCACAGTTGCCAAGAGTTTTGCCTCAGTAACTGCTTCATCAGTGAAAGCTTTTTGAAAATTCCCTCTCTTCCCTCCCACCAGCAAGCTGCTTTTCAGGAGATTTCCTTATTTCTTTGCTTCTCTTTCCTCTTCCAGGTAGTTCTGACCAACCAAATGACAACAAGGATTGGACAGAGCCAGTCCACGTTGGTACCTGCTTTGGGTAAGTGTCTATATTGTGACTTGAAAATTGAGGTAGGACTTCCTTTCCTTTGGCTTTATGTCCAAAGGAAATGAAATTGCTGTATCTCTGCACTGTAGCAGAATCCATGGTGAAAATAACATCTGGAACTGCTGGCATTGGGGAACTCTGCAGTAGTGCTGATCTGTGGCAGCCTTGTGGTTATAATTAGCAACTATTAAATTTTATTCTAGACTTAGACTCCTTTTAAACATATTTATGAAAAGAGATTGTAAATATGTTTAAAAGTCATGACATTTTCAGTTTGCAAATACTCACAGGTTGAGAGTGTTTTGGGATTTTTTTTTTCTGCCAAAAGTGGGCCAAGTAAGCTTGAGCTTTTTAAATAATAAATAAACTGCTGATGAATCAAGTAATTTCAACCAAAATTTGCTGGTGAATGATCATCCAAAAAATCTACCTGGGAGCAATAAACTTCTAGGAGGGATGTGGTGAGGAGGAGGTTAAATCACTCAAAAAAGAACACAGCTTAATGGTTACACACCCCAAACTAAGCTGCAATTTTCTGAATTCCCTGAGAACCATTCACTGCCTCTCCCAAACACTTTGAATTGTTTATTTTCCCATTACCCTTGAACATGTTCCATTAATTATTTGCAAGGGCATTTCATATTTGCTGCATCACTGGAATTCTGCAGTTATGATGTGGACGGAAGTTCTGTGTGGGATCCTCAGGCACAGCCTGCCCAGGGCCAGGTTAAAGAGTTTTTTTTTTTCCCAGGCTGCTCAATTTTGCCCTGTAATGAGCAGATACCTCATCCAGGCCCTTCTGCTGCAGTCACAGGGGATAATAAAACAGTTCTGAAGCGGAGATTTCAACAAATTAAGGAAAAGTTCAGCACTTAAATCTAATTTCAGGTTGTAACTTTGCATTATTTTATGACTCACTTAAAGGGCAGAAATTCTTCCAGTTTCTGTGAGCTAAGTAATGATTCCCCTGCTCTGGAGAAGAAAGAGAAGGGGACAATGCAAAGGCAAAGATGTTCCCAGAGCCTGTACAGGAACCAAACCATTTGGCACAGATGCAGGGCAAAATGAACAAACAGAGCCCATCTCCTGCAGGAATGTGCAGAATGTGGAGTTTGGAGCTGTGCATGCAGACCCAGCTCCAACCATCTGACCCTCTTTGTCAGTTTTGCCTCTTGCTCTCTGATGGATTATTTTTGGCAGCCTCTCTGGCTACAAACTCAATTAAAGCTAATAGAGTCTGTCTTTTTTCACTGGCCAGCATTGTTTGGGAGCTGTTGTGTTTATTGAGTCATGGGGACAGTGAAGAATGTGAGGACATTCAGGGGAGGTTATAACTCAAAGATATCCTGCATTGTCTTGTGCAGATTTTCTGTCACAAGCATTTAATTTGACATGACCTCCTGTTGAGCTGGGACTCTCCCCAGTGTGTGTGACCACAGAATTGTTGAACTGAGCAGTGTGATCTCTTCCAGAAATGCAACTTGGGTGAAATATTTAAGCAAGTGATTTTTATGCCCTCCTCTGAAGAGATGGTATTTCAAAAGTCTCATCATAAAGGCTAAAAAAACTTCTCCTCCTCCAAGGCTGGTTGTAGCCAAAGGAACTTTTTAAGGAGGGCTCAGCAGCAAACCCCCCAAGTAAAATCAAACAATCCCATTGCCTCCACTAAGTAGGTTTTTTTCCCCATTTATTAGTAAGTCTGAGAAACAGCTTTTTCTAAGATTTCATGAGAGCAGTAATCTCTAAACTCTTACTCAGCTCCTGAGCAGAAGGAGAGATCTTAATTATGAAAAGAAAAAAAAAAAAAAAGGAAGAGAAAAGCACAGATGCTGCAAGGTATTAAGTCAGGAGCTTTATGAAGGGGACAGCTTTCTTTCCCACTAGTGATAGCTAAGCTGGGTGTTCCTAGACATTTCTACTAAATATATTTAGAAAGGAGGTCAAATATTAATCTACAGGCAGTTCAACTCAGAAATCTCTCATTTTACAGCAGCATTTTTCACTCAGATTCAGTACAGCTGGAAATGTGTGGAATTTGTAGCCATTGTAAAATGTGTTTTGATCTCTGCCTCCGAGCCATATCTGATAGCCAAAATCTTTCATCTCAACTCAGATATAGTGGAGCAAGGCCTGGCAAGATGCCCAGAGGGTCTAGGTCTTCATTACAGTGGGATTCTTTTCTTTCCTCTCTGGGCTTTGATGAACACCAGAGCACAGGGGGCACGTGGGGCTGGAGAGGTGGTGGGGAGCAGAGAGGGATGGACAGGAGAGAGCAGGTGGACTGGAGAGCCTTGACTGGTTTCAGATGAAATCCATCTTTGGACTGCTGACTGTTCCCTGGCATAAACAGAGAAAAAAAACCAATAAAACTGTCTATACATTGACTGAGCTCGTGGTCTGGTCTGAGCTGAAACAGGATAACAATCCAAACTTCTCTCTTTCCACCACACCTCCCTGCTCCTTGCTTTTGGTTGTGTTATTTTGCATTTTGCTGTCAGAAGCAGAAGACTGCTTCAGGGGCCTTTAATACTTTTAATAATCATTGCTTTTCTCCCAAAGCTGGTATCCCAAGGGGATTGATGTTTGCTCATAATTATGCCTGAGAGACAGCATATTGCAATTCTGAAGTAGGATTTAGACCTCCTCACTAGACTTCTTCAGTAGTAATTAGAAAAATCTCTTCTTCAAGCTGCCTCTGTTTTCAAGATTTGCCTAGTACCTGTCCTTTATTAGGCATCCATCAAATCTTTCTGCAAATACAGAAGCATTGCCTCAAGATTTCTGTAGAACACCCTGTGACTGCAGAGGTTATTCCTTGTCTTGGTGTGTTTGTTGTGAAATCCTTGCAAGTATGAGAAAGACGTGATTCATTACTGCAAGAAAGGCATATCTGTTTTCATCAGGGGGTTTTTTTGAAGATTAATTTCAGTTCAGATTGCTGCTGGTGGTGTAGGAGGCCATGGTCTGTCATTTTGTGTCCCTCAGGAGAAAGCTGGGGCCACGCTGCCACTGTCCGCTTAATCTTCCACTGGGACAACAGTCAGAGGTGAGTGAAACTGGGAGGAAAATCCTTCAATCACAAGTGTGCCACTGAAAAATCTTTCCAGAGTGGCCAAGCAGGGGTTTGAATTTAACTCCTGGCCTTGGTTTGCCACGTCCCAGGCTGCTGAGGCTCAGCAATGTTCTCACTCAGGCTGGGACAGTGTGGGCAGAACTGTCAGGCTGCTCCTCCCACCGTGGTGCTGCTTCCTTTCTGACAAGGTGCCACATTCATCCAGGTGTAACATCCTCATGGCACTTGTTCAGACACAGGGATTGGCTGGTGGCTAAGTAGAAAACTTCTTTTACTATCTGCATTTTGCAACATAGAGGGTTTTTATTGAAAATTTTGGAGTGGTGCAAAACTCTTTTCATTTTAATGTCAATTTGTGCTGTAAACTTGGTGCAAGTATTGAGCTGGTGGGTCACAAGGTGGTTTTTATGCCCTGCTCTCAAGAGATGCTTTTTCAACAGTCTCATCCTAAAGAACCTCCTACTCCTCCATGGTTGGTTGTAGCCAAAGGAACTAAAATTTCTTTGAGCAGAATTTCTTGGCTTCACTTTTTTTTTCCACCACCAGTCAGTCCCAAGCCAGAGGTGCCAAGGAAGGCTTTAAAGCCACCTGGGCAGTGCCCCTCAGGACAAGCTGTAGGGCTGATGACCCTGCACCCTTGGGAATGCAGCAGGATCCTGGAGAGCTGCAATTCCAGGTCATGGTGACCTGCAGAGAGGCTGCACTGGTGGCCAGCTCAGGGCTGAGCTTTTTTTTTTCTAAAAACAGAGTGAAATTCTGTCTTCTGTCTGTTCAATGAGATTTTTTTTCCTCTCTTTATATTGCAAGGTAATTTCTCTTTCCTGGTCAGTGAAATGTGTCCTGTATATAATATCACCATGCAGCAGCTTGAGATTAAGGAGCTGTGTTTCAATTCCCTAATCTTCTGCAAACAGTGAGCAAAAAATGCTGCTGGAATGTTGTTGTGCAGAGTTTTGCTTGTTGAATTTGAAAGAGAAATGCAGTGACACTTTCTTGGGGAGTTTTGTTTTTAAATTCTAAGTTTGAAGGCATTGCAGAATGATTACAGCAGGCTGTTTAATTTGGAATTAAATTAACATCACTGATTAGTTAACAGTCTTTTTAGGACAAGTTGCATCAACATAATGATTGCAGAGTGAACAAAAGTTAATTTTATATATGAAAAGAACTTTTTTCTTCTGCAACAGAGAGCTAAGAAGGATGCAGATAGAAGTTCCAGAAAACAAGCCAAAGATAGACAAACATGGCTTATTTACTGATCTAAATCTGCAGCTGAGGTGGAGTGGGGCCTGCAGAAACAGCAATTCTGGTTACAACTGTAAGAGCAGAAACAGCTCCATGCTGTCTTATTTTTGCACAAACTGCCTGATCCATCATGGTTTTGTTGTTTTTATATCAGGTTATTGAGGCACAAAGATCATTGGAGAATCCATTTGCCTTTTTGTTTAATTTTTAAAGTTGCTTTGGCCAGCTCTGGTACCTGTCTCCTCCTTTCCCTCTACTACTGGAAATGTCAGAGCTGAATTCTGAGGGTTCTGTGTGCTGGGAGGAAAGATGCTGTTGAGTCAGAGGCTCCAGCTGAGCTCTTGTGAGAGCCTGCCTTCTGCAGCTCCAGATTTGGGCAATTTTGTCAAGTGTAACCCACCACTTGAGTGTTCTGAGGAATTCCCTGTGTAGCTAACATGAAGTGGCAGTGTTCCTCAGGCTGTAATTACGTGCTCTCTAATAGAATGGCACCTCAGGGAGGAAAAAACCCCCCAAAAATAATTAACAGGATTTCTGGCAGGGTGTCTTGATCCAGAGAGCAGAACACTTTCTAGATGAGCTTATGTAAGTGTGAGTTTTGGGGAGGTGGGCACGGTGCAGAGCAGCAGCCCTGGCAATGCTTGAAAAACCCTCTGCTTTTGAGCTGCTTTGCAATTTTTCTCTCATTATTGTGCAAGCATTTACTGGATAACACAAATCAAGGTGCATTGCTTGGAGTCTAAATGCACAAAATCAGGGAAGTGTCAGAGGAGAAATGAAAGGGAAGCTATTTTCTCAAGGTTATGCTGTGTGTCAGTGGCAAGGGCAGCCTTAGAAATAGAACATCATCTTCTCCAGCCTCTGGGTTATATTGACAGGCTTGTGAAATCCCTGGAAAAAGCCCTCTGGAAGTATTGGAATTCTTGAGGGTCTCCCCCACTTTTGAGAGGTCAATGAACAAATGAGTAATGAAGTAGGAAAGAGTTGTGCTCAAAACCTTCTTTGTTTGCATTTTAAGAAAGTGACATTTGGAATTAATTCATAATGAATATTGTTCCAAAAATGTCATCAAATACTGTGATGAAACAAGGCTAATTAATCATTCACTCTTTTTAGTAGGTCTAGATTGTGTTTGAGCTGACAGGTCATGTAAGGATGGGAATCCACAGTTTAAATGACCTATATGAAAATACATCCATAAGAATTCCACTGGTACTGTGGGAAAACTTGGGCCTGGACACTGGGCTGTTTGGGATTTTTATTACTGTATTAATTAACCATAATTATCTGGGTTTTGTTGTACCAGGTTGGCCACGTTGTACAAATCACCAAGTCAGAAGGAGTCCACCATAGCCTATGACATCACAGTGAGTGTTGCTTTTGGGGTGGAGAGTCAGAGATGGGAGCACACTGTGAGCTCTAAAGGAATGGTCAGACAAATCTGGGATGGCCTTTGCTTTCTCAGTGCTGCTTTCCAGCTACCAGTAATACTGGGATATCTCCACATTTGTGGATGTAAAGCTCCTTTTCTCTTTAGAAAAGTGACCCAGCATTTTGTCCTGGAAATGAAAATACTTTTGATTTGCAGACCAAACTTACAGGCAGCCTGTCCCCATCTGTTCTGGTGCTGATGCTGCTTGTTTTATCTGCCCTTGGTGTTAACTTTTGGCCTAAGTGCAGTTACCAAGAATGATCTGAGCCTTCATTTTGGGAGAGCTGAACAAGCCAGGCTGTTTGCTCCCTGCTTAGGTGGGTTCTTGTTTCTCAGGTGACTCTTTGCATCTCTTCCAGCTGAGTTCATCTTTTTACCATCAGGGTGACCAGAATTAAACCTGGTACTGCAGAGGTCTCACCAGTGCTTTGTGCCACAGGGATTTCCTCATTTCTGCTTTCTGTGTGATATAACCCACATGGTGTTTATCTCTCCCATCCTACAGTGACCCTACACCCAGCCAATACACACAGATTTTTCTCTTCTGTCACTATCATATAAGGAGCTTCCAGCTTATGGCTGGAGTCCTTATTCATCCCTAGTTAAATCCTGTGATTATTTCCTATTGTGGACTGCTTAGATACATATTAATGAGAAGAGATGCTGTCTAAGCTGTATTTAGGTTTAAAAAGACAGCAGCACTCAACTCTTACATGCTCAGATGTCAGATCCATAGGTTCATGCCATCACTGTTTGCTGTGTGTCCTCATGGAAACACGTTGCCATAGCATTTTCTGCAGATTTTAATGCTGCCATAGGATGAGATCCTCAAACTTTCAAACAGAAATCAGCATTTTTTCTTTCCACTCATGAATGTATTCACCTGGACAGAAGAAATACTGCAAATATGTACTTTTATAAAGACTGGAAGGGGAAGTGGGACTACATGCCAAAGTTGTTTGGATCATGTTATGTGAGTCCTTTCTCTCCAGCTGACAAACAGATGGATTTCATCTCAGACAGTTTAATTGCCTTTTCCTTTCAGTTTTATAAGCATCATAAAACAGCTATGCTCTCTTCTGGGTGGGTACACACAATCTTGAAATAGAGTTGAGAGTGAATCCTAATCAAAGATTAGTTAAAACTTGAGATTATCCCTGTGGTTTTTTCCCTTAATCCTGATGAACTGCTTCAGCAGATGATTTCTTTAAGTCAAAAATGTATTATCTCTATTTCTTTCATGGAATTCAGGTCTGATAACAGTCTGCTGTTATCATGTCTCATTCCACAGTTCAACTGGACGATGTAAATACATGTCCAATGTTTCCAAATCAGATCTATGCATTACCAGCATACAGAAAAAAGATAATTAAAAAAATAATAAATTCCTTAAGCCTTGATCCTCGGAAATGTGCAGTGAGGTGCTTTGGTACCGTTGACAAGTGGCTGTTCAGTGCCCATGAGCTGATGGAATGTGTAAATTCATGACTGGGCTCTGGTTCTTTGTTATCCCTGTCCTTTCCAGCACCCTGGAATCAGTCCCCACTCTGAGGGGGCTGTGGAACACCTCTCCCGTGAAATCCTGACTTCCCCAGGCTGATAAAGATTCATTCTTAAATGCAGAGTATAGAAATGGATTTATGCACAAGGGAGTGAGAGGCTCAGCTGATTCACCTGAGTTTCCCAGCAATGTGACCTGGTTATTTCACAGTGAAAGGCAGAGACCCAGGGTCTAAATTCCGGGTAGGAATTGTGTTTTCCTGAGCTGTGGAGGGTCTGCCAGGCTGGCAATGGGAACACTGCCCAAATAACAAATTCTTGCTGCAGAGTGTAGATCCAGAGGACATTAAGGAACATTTCAGAATGACAGGAGACTCAGCTTTGTCCTTGGTTGCAGCAGCACCCCCCCCACCATCTAAAATCCACTACCAAGCCTCACAAATACACAGCAAATTCTTGTCTTTTCGAGGTGCCGTGCCCAGAAAGTGCCTGCCTGTGACTAAGCCCAACACATCCATCCTGGGCAGCCTACTTTATCTCAGTCTGGCCCTTACAACCATTGGAATGCTTTCACTGGGAGTCAGCATTCTGCAATAAGTGGATACTTGGCTCCAGATCCACCTTTGTGCCTCAGGGAAATAGCAGAGATTAGATGCAAGCAGCAGTGAAACATTAAACTTGAAGACTCCCCATTATGCTCTTTAGAATAACACTTGAGTTGCTTATAAATAGCAGAGGGAGCGCACAGCTCCTGCCCTTGTGGCACCTCTGGCTCTTTGTTCCTTTAAACGCCCCGGGTTGGGTGAGGTGAGGCACTCAGAAATAGAAATACAGGGAGGGGAGGCTTAAACAAGACATTTTCCTCGGGTGTGGGGTTGATCTTGGTGTGGGACAGCCTGGCATTTGGGGAGAGTCACTGATGGTAATTCTGCCTGCTCTTTCCACACTGCAGCAGCCCAAAATGTCAGCATTCCTCAAATGCTCTCATCCCCACATTGTCTCTACCGGAGTGTTTTAGATCACCAGAGCAATTTTGTGTTCTGATTAATGCCTTTTCCTCTCCGAGGCTGCACGGAGAGCCTTCACTGAGCTGTCAGCAGTGCTCTCTGCAGAGCAGTTGTCTGGAGATGGGAATTCAGACAGTAACATCTCAGCATCTCCATCGGCATCCATGACATGTTTAACTAACTGACTTTTGAGATCTTTCATATTTTAAAATGGTTAAAAATTAAATTGTGAAGCTACAGTAGCAGAAAATACAAGTGGTACTAGGCCAGATAGATGACTTCAAGCACTCTCTCGAGTAGCAGCATGTAGTTTACTACACTTCTACATTTAGTTTTTGGCAGTCAAAGGTTTTCATCCCATTGTGTCCCATAAATTACTGTGCTGGAACAGTCTTTGCAGTCTGGAGACAGATTCAGCTCTGCTGTTCTCTTACAATGTCTCATTGATGTTTTCAGTTCATTAAGTAGGTACACGGAACAAAAATATCCTAGGTTGTAGAAATTCACAGTTTTGTTTCTGAAAATGACTGAGGCAATTAATCCACTCATCTCCTTGCTTCTGTGGGAGCTGATGGATTTGCCTTTTGATTTATTTAAATAGGCAATATAAGTTAATTTACAGAGAAGCACTTCTTCATAGCCATAGGGGTGGCTAGCAGTAAAATGACAGTGAGAGCCTGGCTGGTGAAAATAAAATATCTTTACAAAACAGAATGAGGAGACATGAGTTGGCACATGTGTTGGGAAGTTTGCAGTGCTGAGCTTAACCTGGTCTGTAAACATTCTGTGGCTGCTCATCCACAATAAGTGGCAGCATCATCCCTCACTCTGACCTTCTGGGAACTGGTTGTTCATGCTTTATATCCATGCAAGCTTGAGCACTTGATTTTCCTTCCGTGTTGCAGCCCCATGGCTTCCGAGATGTGCAGCCCCCGGCTGCCACTCCCACTGCAGAGGGCACTGCAGGGAACCCTCGGAAACGGCCACGGAGAGGGGAGGAGAAGCCCCAGTGATTCCAGAGGGGAGTGGGAGAAACCTCCAGAGCTACAGAGAGCAGTGGCACAGTGAATGTGCAGCCTGAGAGACTCTCGGCTTCAATTCCTGCTCTGGACATTATTTTAACATCAATGTGCAGATTTCTGTGGCAGAAAATTCCTTTGTGTATGGCTGAATTTTAATTTTGTAATAAAAATCTATGTTTTGTATAAGAAGTGGCTTCGGCTTTGGGGTTTTTATGTTTGGTTTAGTTTGTTTTTTGGGAGGGATGTGGAGGCTAGAGCTACATGTTTTTACCCTGGGTGAAAAGACAATGGAGTGAGAGCCTCTGGCACAGCACATTTAATGACAGGCGTCTGCATCAGTCATCTGGCTCTGTGTGTACCTGAATTTTAAGGAGGTTTGATGCAGCTCTGTGCTCACCACGGGCTCAGAGCAGGGCACAGGCACTGGATGCTGGAAGAGAAATGCAGCTTTCAGTGGGGCTTTAGCCCTCACCTGCTGCAGAGTCCTTGGTCAAGGACAACCAAAGCCCTGCTTTGAACTTCTCATTTATCCTCTAGAGGGGCAACACCAGATCAAAGAGTGGATCTGAAGGACAAAAGGTTTAATCCAGCATGATAATTTTGTGTTTCTTTCTTAGCAAGTAGGAATATTTTACCATGACTCAGGCTTGAACCAAGCTGCTGCATAGCCCTTCCTGCCATGTTCTTCCTTTCAGGCTGAGATGCTGTAATCAGGATCTCTTTTGTTCGTGGCTGTAATAAAGAGAAAACCCAGACTTAGGCACCAGCAAGATCAGCAGCTCCAGAGTCTAAACCAAGAGAGTGAATGTGCACTGAAAGCACAGCAGCTTTTTGTCCTCTTTTTATTAAGAGAAAACAAATCGAGGAGATTATTAGAGGAGAAGAAAGGTGCTGCACTGCAAAATAGTAATTACTTCAATTATGAGAAGTGTTTGTACACATGCACAGAGATGACCCCTTTTGGCAGAGCACTCGGTAATGTTAGAGCTGAGGAAACTCAGCCAGCAGCTAAATGGAGAATTCAAGTTGTGGGAGTCACTATCTTTAATTTTTAATTTAGTATACACTAAACTGACTTTGCCTCGAAACAAAATTCAGTGCAGAATCTGAGTCATAAAATCCCTCTATTCAAAAAAGGCTGCAAAAAAAAAAAGTCGATGGTTTTTGCATCATTACAGGGTTTAGATAAAAATTACATAATAAAATATTAAAGGAAAAAGTGTTGAGTTGCCACGCAGCAAACTGGGCTGTGTCAAAATTTAAAAACTGTGAGTCAGGGAGAAGCTCTGAAGCAAGCAGCATGACATAGGGGAAGGGAGGCAGCGGGATCTGTGACTCAGACAAACATTTCAATGCAGGAGACAGAGGCAAACAAAAGGATCCTAGCGCATGTGATGTCAGCAAGGAAACGCTCCGTTTGGGAACGAAAGCTGCCTACGTCTGGCAGGGCAGGAGGAGGGGGGAGCTGGCACTGAGCGCTTGCCTACGTAGCCACAAGGAAAAGCATCCATCAGGAGTGCTGGAGCAGGATTTTAGGAAGCTCTGCCGGTTCCTGGTGCTGTCTAAGGGGGTTGGTAATGATGGAAAAATCCGTTTTTCTCCGTGCATTGTGTTCGGATTTAACACCCTCCACACGTCCCTCCCTGGGTGAGCACAGTAACTGTGTGTCTCCCATAGACTATTAATTTCAGCTGACTGTGGTTTTAATTTTGTTTGTAGTAGAGTAGCATCCAGAAGCCCCAGCTGAGATGCTGATCCTGTTATAACAAGATGAATGGGTTTGGCTGAGTAAATGTTAGAGCTTCCAGTGTTATGGGCATCATTATTCAAATAAAAAAAGATGCACAGTTACTGGTTAACAGTGGGAGTTACAAAATGTCCAGAGGAAACACTGGAGGCTCTCTATGCTGAGATTTTTTAATTTTTCCCTTTTTTTTTTTTCATATTGAAGCTATTGTAAAAAAAAAAAAAAAAATCAGCTCTGCAGACCAGAACTGAGAGAAGGATCTGTTGGCGGAGACAAAATTAGATTAAATGAGCCAGATTTCGTTCTCATCTGCTGGAGACAAGGAAGCTGTTCCAGGCTCAGAATTGCATAGAAAGAAAAAATTTGACCACTGCCTCACCAGTAAATCTTCCATGGCAAGTTGATTTTTTTCCACGTGTGCCTGGAATTCTCATGCACGTCACAGCCCAGCAGCAAGGGGCAGAAGAGGATTTTAGTACTGCCCAAAAAGTAAGGTTCTAACTAGCCAACCTCATGGCACTGGATCAAAAAGAAAATGGGTTGTTTGATTTGCTGCTTAAGTCCCAGTTTGCTGAAAGCCAAGAGCTTTAACTGTCATGCTGAGTTTGAAATGATTCCATTTCGTGGGGACGACATTTACTTGTGGTGGAGGAACTTATTTTGTCACCACAACAGGAATCCAGATCCCACCACAGGCCTTGGCAACAGGCAAACACTGTGGTCACAGGGTAATTCTCAAGCCCTGAGTCCTGCTTTGGAACTCTGCAGTTTGGACAGGGAAAATAACAATTTATTTACTCCTGATTTGATGTGCTCTCCACCTTTTCCATTGTGAAATACTGAGAACCAGCTAGCCTCTAACTAGAATGAGTTTGAGAAAGTATGGAGAAGAAATAAGTGGAAGTACAAAGGTGTAGCCAAGGTTCAAGTTAGGAAATCATTCTTCTATTGAAGTCAATCACAAAGTGATTGATTCATGTGGAAAGGAGATTGAGCCAGTAACCTGAGTGTTGAACACAGAGCTGAGAAAAAGTACATTTCAAATAAAACAACCATTTTCCTGTTGAATTCCAGTTACTGTTCCTTTAGTTATTTCAGGAGGGGCTAAATTTAGAATCAGATTTATTCTCAGGTATACCATGGATTAACAACAAAGGTGAAATCCTTCCTGGCTGCCTTTAGAACTCCACCCTTTTCCTGAACAAAAGAAGGTCTGGAAGTTGGAAGGACAAGTCACTGGAAGGACAAGAGACTGTCTTCACCATGCCCAGGATAACAACGATTTAGAAAGGCACATTAAGATGTGTTTTACTGTTTTACCACGTGCCAATTCTATAGGAAATATACGTGCTAAGTTTTAAAGTGTGGTTTGATGCTTTCTTGTCCTTGAGGGAAACGGAACAACCAGAGTGCTGACATCACAGTAACTCAAATATTACAGCATAAGGGACAGAAGGCTTTATTCCCAGGAGGAGAAGCAGGGAGGGCAGCCTGTGTTCCCAAAGCGGTGGAGCCCCGCTCGGAGCTCACCCGGGGGCTGCGGGGGAAGGCGGAGCTGGCAGGGGCCGGGAGCAGCTCGGGAAGCGCTGCCGGCTGCCCCCGGGCCGGCCCTCCCTCCGCGCCCCCCGGGCCGGGCGCTGCTTTGGGGCGATGGGGGTCAGGGCAGGCGGCTTCCCTTGGCTGCAGCAGCATCCATCCCTGCCTGCGTGTTCTCTGCTGGAGAGTGAAATCACCGGGAACTGGCCCCTTGCCCGGGACTGAATTTCACCCACAAATGCACCCACTGTTAAACTGTCAGCTCCTGTCTTGCTTCCCACAACAAGAAATATTCCCACAATATCCGCTGGCTGTCTGTCAGAGAGGCTGCACGTTCTGAACTCATCTATAGGAATGATAAATGGCATTAAAACCAATAGTTCAATCATTATACAAGCAGTAAAACTGTTAGATTATGTGCCAAAAGGATGCACAGAAAAGTATGTATTTTACTAAGTCATCCTTCAAGAATTATAGCTAATACTGTTCGTTTTATTACAAGAATTACTTGCCATTGATTTAAACGGAGCCAAAGAAGCATCAGGATATTAAAAAAAAATAAATCACGTATCAGTTGCAAAAAATGAGGAGGGGGAATGTTAAAAATATTTAATACCATATATAAGAGAGTCAAAAAGAAACTCTCCAGACCCCAATAAATGGTTCTAATTGGGTCTGGAGGTTTTTCTCAAAGTGTTTGAACACTTGCTCAGTTTGCATCATTTTGGAGGTTTAAATTTCTGACACAAATCCTTCTAATGCTCTTAATTTATTTAGTGTGAAGTGCTGCAATTTTAGCAACACAGTTACAATGACACTTAGTAATTCTTTTTGTATCATATATGTTACTAAAATAAAATGTTTTGGCCTAAAGAACAAGTTGCCTCCTTAGCAAGAAAATAATGCCTATAAAGTGCAGCATGTCAATATGAGATTGTAACACCTTTTTTTTTTTACTAGATAAGCTTAATGCTTACTATACTTTTGACAGAAAATGTGTTACATTACACAAATGTATCTCTTTACAAGTTATTCATTCATTCATTTGTGAAATGAACACAAATTTCTGTGGCTAAATCATAGGATTTGAGACTGCTGAAAGAAGAATCAGCTGCATACATTCTTTAAAGTCTGAGTCCTACTATTCTATTTAATCTGAACTCTTAGAACACATAAATTATAAAAATAAGGCCCAGAGTGTGGACTCAACAGTGGCTGGTTTCTGATATTCATGGAAATGCCTGATTTTTATTTTTAAATAGCCATTTCTAAGTAGGTGACTATAAAATCCAAGGATATCACAGAACCCGGAGTTCAACCTGCAGCAAGATGTTGAACAACTCTACACAGTAAGTCTGTGAAGGAGCAACACAATTTCTTTGAAACCCCAATTAGGAATCCTGAAAGTTTGTTCTTGCTTTAGGCTGAACTTCTGCTGCACCCTCCAACAGGGCAGGATGTGTGAAACACCCAGAGGAGAGCATCCCTGGGATGGAAGGGATGGTGCTGCCTCCTCTGAGCAAAGGTGGCTCCAGGCTGCGGGATTGCAGTGCTGCATTCCCATGGTGTGGGTTGGGAAAGTGCTGCAAGGTGGAAAGGGCAGAGGAAGGGCCTGGCACAGCAGCTCGGAGTCCAGTGGCCTCCAGGAGTTGTTTCCCTCATCCCTGCTGAGCAGGAACGGGGAGTTGAGGGAAGGAGGAGTGGCTGGCTGCTGAATGTCTTTGTTAGCAGAAAACAAAGCGTTCACACCTCTTCAGCCACTTCGAGGGCAGCTTCTCTCCCACAGTTTTCTTTTGCAAATCTTACTGAGCAGGCATGGCTGAATATCCTCTTCTTCACCAATTCAAAGCACAGTCTTTCCTAAACAGGGGTCTGAATGGAAGGCTGAAAATGGAATTTTCCTTTGGAATGGCACTGGAAATTTCCAGGACAGCTGGAAGTGGGATTCAGGCCTAAAATCCCGTGGTTTGCAATGGATGGGGATATTTCAGAATAATCTTTGACTATTAATCTGGAAAAGCTGACTTGACCTCAAAAACTTTTTAAAAAGTAGGAGAAAGAAAAAGAGAGAAGGACTTTGTTTAGGAACTTTTGTTTAGGAACACCCCAATGCAGTAATTATTATGGCAAAGGAGCCATAAAACTGTGGTGACAGAAGTTTTCAAAAGTGCAGTTCAACAGGCTGAACTTCAGAAAATTGACTGGATCTTGAGGGATGTTGACTCTGTCCACAAGAGTCTTCTCACTGTATTCCTTACAAATTCTTGCTGTCTTTACTCTTAAGCAAATGGAACTATTAAAACAGAATATAGCTTCTAAAATTAATTCAGGTTTACTGCAAAAGCCCTACTTTTTAAAGAGATCACCCTGCAGAGGCAATCCATTTACCTTTGGATTTTTCCCATTAACATTTTGTATATGGTATCACAACATACATCACAAGTATATTCATTATTGTCAAAGAATTTTCGTGTCCCTACATGTTTCCTATTTGTCAGCCCACAGGAATCACTTTCAAAGATTACAAAAAATTAAAAAGCCCTTCTTTTTGCCCTCCATACAATTCAGGTCACCTCCCCAAGGCCTGTTCAAACCCTGCTTATTTCTCAACAGCAAATGAGAAAGAGGAAAGCATCGTTTTAAGGCTGAAATAAGAGATTTCTTCCAAAACAACGCTGTAAAATCTTTTTTAAAAAAATAAATGCAACATGATTGAGCTGAAGAGGATACAAACACCTGTGTTTCTTTCTCACATCAGGTGCAAGCCTTCTCCTCCATATGATTGCAATGATCTCAAAATGTTGTGAATTGTGAGTTTATTCCACCCACCTCCCTTCACCCCACAGGAACCCCTCAGGCTGCTGCTACCCAGTGATACCCAGAGCATCCTAAATTTAGCTCCCAGAGTTCCTGAACGCTCCAAACATTTGGTACCAGCAGCGAGCACACGCTCCCAGAGCCCAGGGGGGAGCACATTGCACTCTGAGCTTCCTTTCCTGGTGGCTGCTCCCGGGGGATTTGCTCACCCCACAGAGAGCAGGGCCAGCAGGTTCCCCCGCCTGCCTCAGACCGTATGCTCCACGTTCCAGCTTCATGGGAATGCTTTTCCACCTTTCCCTCCCAGAAACAAATGTCAGCATGGCTGGGAGCCATCAGCTCTCCAGTTAATAGCAGGGCAAAACAATCCTGGCTTGACCGTAGTGCCAAAAGTGGACAAAGTATCCTGAGCATGGAGCTGTACTCTATTTCATTTTAATTAGTGTCTTCTGCAACCAGACAAATGATGAAAAGCACACGGGGACTGCCAAGATGAATCAAGGACATCTGGTAACTTTAACATTTCAGCAAGAAGCAGAGTAGGTATTACCCCCAGATACTCTTCTGTGCTGTTTGAAACAATTAAAAAATATAAAGTTAACACAAATTTTAGAAGAAGGCTGTCTAAAGGCTTTGTAATCTCTTCTTAGATAGTTTTAATTGCTGTTTGTCATACAGCATGAAGCTGATCTTGCATCTTGTTGAATTAGCTGTTACTTCCCTGAGACATCGACATAATAGGAATTTTTAGAATTCAGATCATATTACACTAAGATTATCTGGATTATAGTTTCTTAGAAACTCTGACTGCCTCTGGATTCCTAGTGAAAAACAACTAATCATGAAGTTAAAACTGCTTTGTGATACTTGCATTGATATGCATCCTCCAGGGGCTTGTGACTCACTGATGATGCAGAACACACAAACCTAAAAAAAAAATAAAAAACAAAATCCAGCAATGACATCGTCAGCTGCAACTGGGAGCTCTCTGCTCAAAGAGAACTGCAGTGTTTCTTACCCTTCAAACCCACCTAAATAAATGAGTGTTAAATTGAAAATATAGAAAAGGTATAAAGGAAAATATTGCTTAGAAATAATATTCCAGGAGAAGGGATGCAGTTTTCTGCCACTGTCAGCTCTGAAAGACTAAGACTAACCGTGACAATCACATTTTTAACTCTCAGGGCTTTTACATACTCACAGGATTGCAATATGATCAGTCAATGCAGTTGCCGGAAATATTCTAAAATTAGTTTGGCTCTAAAATAATTCACCAAACAGCAGACAGATTTACAGGAGCACCTGACATGCAGAGGTAATTATTACAATGCAGAGAACAACAGGTTTCAGCAAGATATTGTCCTTGTTACAGCACATCAAAATCTGAGAATGGTTTTGCATATGAGGCTTGTGATTTGGCCATTTTTCAAGGTATATCTGACATTAAGGATGTCTTCCCCTCCCATGTGTACAAGCTATTTTAAATGTGTGGCAATTATACCTGTTCATTATTGGTATTTATGGACCTGATAGCTCTGAAAATAGCTTTCCAGCAGCAATGAATAAAACAAGCCAAATGGCAGATATTTATTAGACAGTATGAGAATATTAATGACAGTTTGTCACCCACTGAATGGGTATCTTTTAAATTTTGGTTGGTGTAACACCTTCAGCTCCTCATGAGTTCTGCTTTGCCAGAACATGGAATGTGTAGATATTGTGCAATATATAATTTATCACAGCATCACGGAATGGTTTTGGTTGGACAGGACCTTAAAGATCACCTTGTTCTGACCCCCTGAGATGGGCAGGGACACTTCGCCCTGGACCTGGGTGTGCAGAGCTCCAGCCCACCTGGCCCTTCCAGGGATGGGGCAGCCACAGCTTCTCTGGGCAACCTGTGCCCGGGCCTCAGCACCCTCACAGGACAGAATTCCTTCCTGACATCCAACCTAAACCCACCCTCTTCCTTTTGCACGGCCGGTTCCCCTCACGCAAACCCGCTCCGATGTCAAACCCGCTCTGGGAGGCTGCTCCCGGCCCCGGCCCGGGCCGAGGCTCGGCGGGACAGCGGCGTCCCCTCAGCTCGGGGTGAGCCCGGGCGGGACAGCGGCGTCCCCTCAGCGCGGGGTGAGCCCGGGCGGGACAGCGGCGTCCCCTCAGC
>VZRZ01001374.1:593437-608534 GCA_013398175.1 Climacteris rufus
GGGACCCTCCTGTGTGGGGCTGAGGGACCCTCCTGTGTGGGGCTGAGGGACTCCTCGGGATCGGGCTGAGGGACTCCCCGTGTGGGCAAGAGGAATCCCTGTGTGGGGCTGAGCGACCCTCTTGTGTGAGGCTGAGGGACTTCCCGTGTGCGGCTGAGGGGACACCCCAGTGTAGGGCTGAGGGACTCTGTTGTGTGGGGCTGAGGGGCAGCCCGAACATGGGGCGGAGATCGCCTTTCGTGTGGGGCAGAGGGGAGCCCCCAGTGTGGGGCTGAGGGAGGGAAGCGAGGACAGGATTCTCGAGGCAAAAGAGTTCAAGACTTCGGTGTTGCCGAGCAGCTCGGGGTCACAGCGTCCTGCCCCAAAGAATCCTCTGCTGGTGCCCTCTCCTTCCCTCTGGCCGGGACAGGCGAAGGGAAGAGACAAGGGAGAGCCAGGGGCATCCATCTGGAGAGCAGCCTGCTGGGGAGGGAGAGTGGTGGGGGAAATGTCTCACGCTCTGGTGCCAAAGCAGGAGGGGGCTTTGCCTGTGGTTGATTGTGCTGGGGTTTGGAATTGAACCCTGTGTGAGGGTTTGTAAAGGGGGAAACCTCTGCCAAGGAGGGCAAAGAAGAAGGGGCAAGGAAAGAGAGGTGGCCCACCCTCTTCACCCTTCCAAAAAACCACCCCACACGGAGAAAAGCACCCCGTGTATTCACAGACCGGGGAGAAAAGAGGCGTAGAAAACCTTGGGAGAAAGCTATCCATAATCATGGGGGTTTTTGTGCCGTCAGCTGGGGAAAGCCGGCTATACTCGGTTCTGTACGGAGGCAGTTTCCAGATCTGTGCTTTCTAAAGGCTGGTGCATAAAGAGGAAACAGATGGGATCTATTCCCAGTGTGGAAAGTCTGTGGACTGAAACCTAAAGATCAGTTAGCAGTGCCTTGTATTGTGCTCAGCTCCGGCTTTGAAGGCTCGAAATAGAAATGGTTGTTAGCGGCGATTCTTTAGGAACCTTTTCAAACTGATGCCACAGGAGGAGACAAATGAAGCTGTGAAAATCTGCACGGCACACCGGGGAGCTCTCTGCCATTGAGCCGGTAATTGTAATGAGAGGTGTTACTCAGGCGCAGAAATAAATAAATAAAGAGAGCAAAGAACGGGGTTTTACAACTGCACACGGTCTGTTTCTATCCAGTTCTCCTCTGCCCTCCGCGTTTGTGGACGGCAGGGACAGCACAATGATCGCTGCAGAGGACAAAGCTCTCCTGTTCACACACGCTCGCCCTGCCACCTTCGGAAAGTCTCTGGAATACAGCAGCACATTCATAGGATGTGGGAGAGAGCGGAGCGGCAAGTCCCTTCCACCTATTTAGGACATGTTTTGTTGGGTTATTTTTAACCAGACTGGTGGAATCCCAAGTCACGTCAGTGGGAATAAAGTTTTAGGCATGGAGAAGGTGGTTTGAAAGGATTATTGAAAGTATACCTGTGAAATGATATGGAACTTGAATTCCTCCCCAACCCCTTCTCTCTCTGCCTGTCCCCATACCCCAGGACAAACAGATTCCCCAGTTTCTGAAGCTCATGTTCATGGCTGAAATTAATAAGCAAGAAAAAAAAAGACATTTTGAGAGAATTTTTTAATAGAGACAGCTCTTGCCAGGTTGTGGTTCTTTGGGGTTTTCAGCCTTCAGTATAAATCTTTTGATGGGCACTGAATGAAGCATCTCTTGGCTTTGTTTGTGGTGAAATCAATGCAGGCTTCCTTCTCTGGGCAAAAACCAAGGTCTACCTCAAAACTAAGGGAGCAGGGGATAATGTTATAAGAAAACAGGTTTCTAAAGGCTTAAATATTTTGTCAATGTATAGGAAATGTATTTTCAAATAGGAAATTCTCATCTTTTAACTGAAGATTGAAAGAAATTCATTGATCTGTCTTGTTAAAATTGCTGGAAAAGTAATTCTTTCAAACATTTAAAAATCTTATAAACCAAATCTAACAATTTCTAAGGCAAAGCTAAACTGAAGCAGCTTTTTCTTGAATGATGGTGAAATCTGAGGTAAGTGCAAATATGCAAAAGTATTCTTCAGTTAAGGTACTGTATTTTTAGTGACTCTCCAGTCACCAGAGAAACTTAAAATGTGACAAGACTGTAAAACAGGCAAAAGCTGAATATTTTCACCCTTTTCAGCCAAGGGTTCAGCTGGTCAGAGGGTTCCAGAGGTGGGAAACTTCATGCATATGAGTAAAGCTGCTCTTGTGCCAAACAGTTATGATAGTGTTAAAATAAATAAATAAATTAAAAGCACATGAAAACTCATGTAAAAGGGAATATTTCTTTGGTTTGTCATTAGCAGGAGAGACTACATTCCTTGCATGTTTTCTGCAACTATATATTAGTCAAATGAGTGGTTTGCATTAGATGTAGCATGAGGATAAAACCCATTGCTGTGAAAAATCCAACAGCTGTTTTTCAGCTATTTTAAGCACAGAGCTTTAGATCTTTTTGAGGAAAGTAAGACCATCTCAGAAATGAGAACATATTGCTAATCAGGAAAAATATAATGGTTTTCTGCCACTGTGTAGATCAGTATCAAAGAGTTCTTATTTATGAGATTTTCCTGCTATTTTCCAAAAGACTCATATTCTCCTTTGAGGTTTCCTGTTTCCAGTTCCTGTTTTGGTTTGGTTTGTTTCTTTTTTTTTTTTCTAGAGGCAACATATGCTTGGAAAATTAGATTAATGTAATCTTTATATCTGTCTAAATGCCACAAAATGGGTAGTGAGTGCTTTCTTAGTGACCCCCCACAGAATGAAACTCATCAACAGGAGGGGCATTACATGGAGAAAAGAATCCAAAAGGAATTGCCTTGGAACATTGGCTGAAAGTTCATTTTGTGCTTGTAACATCTCATTCAAGAGAAAAATATATAATTTACATAGTTCCTGTGTAGAAACAAACACACCAAGGCCTTAATCTATAAAATATGAGATCCCATCTCTTGCTCCTGCTGAATCAGGAGCAGACCTTGTTTCTGACTCATTCTGAAGGAAGATGTAACAAAGTTATACATCATGCTCTGTTCCCTTCCTCTTCTACTGGTACTTTTATTCAATCTAATGCATTTCAAGAGCTCTGAAAAAGAAATCAGCCAAGTTGTGCTTGCCAAGGCAGGACACAGCCAGCCTCTTACAAGTTGTGTCCCCAGGAAGAACAAATTCATCTTGCTGCTACACTTTTCTTCCTGTACAAATTGAATATTTTGAAAAATTCGACTGTATATTCTCCTTACTTTTCCTTTTTCTCTTTTTCCCCCCAACCTTTGATGTTAATATAGTTTTAATCAGGTTTACTCTCAGTGATTTTGGTGGTACAACATTATTTGCTTTCAAAGTTTCATTTAGAAATTCAAATTTCATTTGAACAAGCTTAGAAAGCAGGCCTGTTTCTGCAGTGTTGAGTTTGCACACGATGGTAAGTAAAATAAAACTGCAGTTTATTGTTATGTCATCTGAAGTGCTTAATTAAGTCACTGATGACAATTATTTTGAGGATGGCAAAAATCTTGCTCTGACTTGGACCATGAAAAGAAAAACTTCTGAGCACTGCCCTTTTAGATTTCTTCACAGAATGCTGTGCAACATTCACAGGATATCTGAGATTTCAACACATGCAGTGTTTGAAGTGAGTCTCTTTAATTGATCTTTTCTTTGTATTAAAGAGAGAAAATATTTTTGTTTATGTATTTCCCACAGTCTTGCTATGAAAAATCAAGAAAGGCAATGTAGGCTCAGCCTTTTAACGCTGGATTTATGTAAATTGTGGACAGTAAATGAGAATGGAGGTTTTGCCCCTCAACTTTCAGTTTTAAGCTGAAGAAGAAGACCTTCTCAGAGTAATTTTCCATGAACAAAAATACTTTTTTTTCATAGAGTAAGTTCTTGAAAACTGTTCTGTCTGCTGTCTCCATCTCTGTTGAGTAGAGAGGTGGAATTCTCTCCCTTTAAAGAGCAGATATTAATGTTTTTCACTTGCTCCCTTAACCCCTAATGTATGAAAGCTGGCACTGTTGTCACTTTCCGTAAGTTGAAATTCACATATGATGCTGGATTGGCTTTCCTAGCATCTTATTAAACAGGCTGTGATGTTTTACTCCTTTATAATTTGTCTTTTATAATCAATTCTATTGATTGCCATCTCAAAGCCCTGTTAGGAAATATAATTAACTACTTGCCATGTCTAATATTAATCACAAGGACCAACAAAAAAAGTCATTCCATCCTTTTTAAGCTGGTGCTTTTTTTTCCATCATCTTTTGTGAGGTTTTACAATGGAAATGATAATGTTGGCCTGTGTCCACAGTGAGTGACAGGAGGGGATATTGGCTGCACCTGCTTTGGGCATTTTCTAATGGTTCATGAGATTGGACAGAGAACATTCAATTTAGACTCAATATGAGGAATATTTAGTCTAATTGAAGTTTAGATTAGATATTAAGGAGAAATATTTCCCTGGGAGGGTGGGGAGGCTGTGGCAGAGGTTCTCAGAGGAGCTGTGGCTGCCTCAGCTCTGGAAGGGTTCAAGGCCAGCTTGGATGGGGCTTGGAGCAGCCTGGGACAGTGAGAGGTGTCCCTGCCCAGGGCAGGGGGTGGCACTGGGTGAACTTTGAGTTTTCTTGTCTTTCTTGGTTCTTTCCAAGCCAAACCAGTGTGGGATTTCCCCCCTCCCCAGGTTGTAGCTGTGTGAACATCTCACAGGAGCCCCTCCAAGGTCAGCAGTCCCTTCCAGAGGGTGGCTGTTCATGCTGACATGAGACCCAAGGGATTTTGGTGCTGGAAATCCTCATTTCTCTGGAAGTAAATACTAACTCATGCCAGGGGGTGTGTGCAGAAAGTCAAGAGAACTCCAGTGGTGCTGTTAGTGCCTTGTCACTCCTGAAAAACCCCAGGTCCTGGCTGATGGTGATGTCCTGGCACCCAGAGATGGGCACATTGCATCCCCTTAGCCTGGAAATCATTGTCATCTACAAATAGGGGGTGTTTAGAAAGAAACATTTCCAAAACACAACATTCTCTACACACTGAGGGATTCTTCATGTTGCTTTTAAGGCATATTCAACTCATGCTCCCACGCTTTTAAAAATACTGAAGGAAATCAAATATTTTGATGCTCATTTTAAAAAAGGAATATCAGCTCAAGTGAGCTATCTAAATTGCAGATTTACATTTTGTAATGGTTAACATATAAAGTGACATTTCAAAACTTACTACTTTATGATTAAAAGGATGCTGAGTTTTTCAAGCACGAGGTTGACTGTGCTTGGAAGTTGCTTTATATAGCATTAAAAAAATCATTCTTAGGGAACAGATTATGGAAATATATTCATTCCAGTGCTTTTATTTCAATGAACATTGCTGGTAGTACAACACATTAAAGGGAATTAATGTTGTTAGGAGCTTTTCACACCAAGATTTGTTTTGACCCAAGAGCAATTTGCACAGATTCTGCTCCTCCTAAGTGAGGCTGTTTGCTTTTGAGTATGAACTGACTGAAGAATCAGATCTGTGCTAACACCTTTTTTTGGACCTTACATGACCACTCTTGAAACCACAATCTCATTGGCCATCAAGTGAAACTACTTTTGACTCTGCCTTTTGGATGTGATGAACTTCATTCCTCTGGACAGTGTGTTTGGTCATTCTACTTTGCACAAAACACTGCATAGAGTATTTGTATCCTTAAAATTCCTCATTGTAATTGCCTTTAACAGAGGCAGAGTATTTCTCCACTTGTCCTTTGAAGAACTTAGTTGTGGTTCTTTTCATGGAAGGTTTAAAAAATATTCTTATTGATGTGAAGGTTATACTTTTAGTTTGCTTTGCGTTCTGTGAGTAGAAGTCCCAGTGCCTCGGCTGCTGTGTCAGTGGTGTTCCCTCATTCATTTTTGTTGCCTGGCTAAATTGCTACACAATCACATTAAAAGCAAAAGCAACAGGGCATGCAGCACACAGATAATGAGAATACTATTTGTTACTATATTTGATGCTCTGAAATATTCTCTGGCTGTTGCACACCAATTTCTTTCTTCACATTTTTTGGTGCCTGCTCTTGTTTGTTTTCTCCTCGCTGTCTAAGAAACACAAGTGAAAAATGGGATGAAATGAAGTTAACAGTTTAAAACATTAGATGTTCTTTGAAACATGCTGCAAGACTGTCTTATGCAATGCAATCACCATTATGTAATGCAAATTATTATAAAAATAAATGGAACCTGGACAATATGTCTGTGACATGTTAGGAACCCGTGACACGCTGCTAAGTGGTCCTTGCTACATGTTGTAGTGCAGGGCCTCCTGTTTGGCTTGGCTGAAATCTCAGTTACTAACCAAATAGTCTAGGTTTTTGTTGTTATAATGCACTAGTGATTAGATAAAATGATTGCAGATTGTGGACTTGTTTTACAGAAACATTTCTGCCTTTGTACTTCATTAGGAGGAAACAACATTACCCGTCTTTAACAAGACCTTTTATAAAGAAGTGATCATCAGAGCCATAAATTAGGAGTGCGTGGGAAACAGCTGCCCTTGGGTCCTGCTATAATTAATACAGAAGTTAAACAAGTAAACCAGATTGCAGGATTACCTCAGTTTATGTTTATATTGGATGGGAAAGAGCTGAGGGCAACTCCTGAGTGAGTGCAGCAGCGTTGGAGGCCGCGGTGCCGCTCCCAGCCCTGACCTCCCCCTGCACTCTGAATTTGGCTGGATTTTGTGCTGCAGGATTACCAAGGGGGCTGCTCAGCTTTGATCGTGGCAAACGGGCTCGGATGCACAAAGTGCAAATGCTTCCCCATTCAGGTTTTTCTTGCAGCCGTAATTACAAGAAAAGGAATATTTGATTAATTGGGTAAAACTGTGGGCAGCTCCTTCATTTTCTCAGAGGATCTGATTTTGAAGTTTTTTTTTTTTTGCTGGCCTTTGATGATCCAGTGAAGCCTGTTAAATTGTACCTAACAATTTCTCAAGTTTAGTTTCTTTTGCTCTTCATTTACAGTAAAGAATTTGAATAGTTTCTCTCATTTGAGAATATGATTTTTTCATAGGCTCTGTACTTCCATCACGCTGGAACTAAAAATAGAAGCAGCGTGTAAAAATAGGCCCTTGGCATTTCAAATTCTTGGCACTGTCTGGAGGGCTGTTCCTTTCACCTCGGGCTGTGACCTTCTTACTGAGGTTCAAAGATCTGAAATGAGTGTGCTGAGTTGTCCCTCGTTAGTGTAACAAACAGGGTGCTCTGCATTTATATTAATTAGCTGCCAGAAGGATTCTGTTACTTCCAGTCCTAACTCCAAGTTCTGGAAGGCTGAAACCCCCGTGCTGGAGTTGAGAATTCAACAAATAGTTACATGTTTCCTTTTTCTTAACAATATTAATATTAATTACTATTTTAAATATTAAAATATCAAATATTATTAATATAAAATATAATATTAAAATATTAAACGTAAGGTATTTGGTTTGTTAGTTTGTAATAGATCACCTGAAAATCCAGGGAAACATCCAGGTCCTATTGGAACCTCCAGGTGCAGCTGACAACAGTGATAAATGATTTAAAATTCCAACCTGCATAAAAAGTAGAAATTCAGTAAGTTATGAGCTAATGGCACACACTTAGCATGACATATATTTTAAACTTTTTTTGGAAAAGTAGTGTCATTCTGTTTGCCATCTCATCATTGTGCTTGAGGCAAATAAGATTGAATTAATGTATTTATGTAGAAAGGTTCCTAAGAGTTTATGCTCTCAGCTGTCTTATTACTACTTTCTTCTGCAAAGTCGGGTGAAACCCTCCGTGTTTGGCACTGGGAAGTGAGCAGCTCAGGATTTCTGCAGGTGAGAGGAACACTCCTGGCTGGGACAGATGCACTTGGTGCTCCCAGCACAGGGATGTGGTGGGTTGTTCTTGGTTCTGCTGCCTCCCTGGGCTGTGCTCCTCAGAGAGTGAGGGGTCTGAGCCTCACCTCTCCTCTCCTTGGCACTCCAAAAAATTCAGATTTTAAAATCAGATTTTAGAAGGAAATTAATCGATCCAAACATGAAGTGAGTTGTTGGGGAAAGTGCCCCCAGCAGAAATGAGCTCTGATAAAACAGAAGTGTGAGCTCTTCACCTTTTACCTCAATGGTGCAAACTGTGCCAATCAATGGGAATAATTGTCTTCTATGTAAACAGAGGGTGAGCGTTCTCCCTGTGGAAAACCAGAGCAATTCCCACTGGGAAGAGTGGGGAAAAGCAGAGGCAGTTTTGGGGACGTGGCCAGGCTGGAGAGGGGCTGAGCCTGCATTAGTGGCTGCTGCTCCCCCAGTGCAGTGTCCAGCTGAGAGTTCTGAGGGATTTCAACTTCCCTCTTTTGGCTGGGCTGGGTAGGAATGACCCAAATGATCATACAGATGCTTGAAAACTCACTAATTACATTGTATACTCATTTTAGAGAAGCATTTTTGCCCCTTAGATACTTTTTAGTACCCCCCAAAACCGAGTTGGTGCAATTCACATTCACTTTGTTTTCCTAAGTGTCCACGCCATACCATAGAGTCATCTCCAAAAGCGTGAGCCAAGCCACAGAGTTCTAAATCTGGCCCTGGGGATTAGAGAAAAAATAGTTTATCCTACAAAATTACTGAATATCCTAAAATATTCTCCACCAAATCTTACAAACTCTTCCTGTGTCTTGGGACGTGCAACCAGAAAGGTTTGTCAACAGGGAGTATAGAGAGTAGAAAACAATAAATCTGAAAAACAGTTCTTAAATTCATCCTAGCTAGGTGATAATTTAATTCAGAAAGCAATGCGCTCTAAATATTTTGATTACCATTCTTAAAAAAGGCTGTTCTTCTATTTCTGTTAATGCAATTCTGTATTCAATAGCTTTGAGAAACCAATTACAAGCTATATACTTTATATATTACAAAATTTATAATATGCTTAATAGAAAGCTAGTTTTGCATTAACATATTGAAAACTATTCAATTTAATTTATTGTCCTCTGAAAAGTAGTGAAGTCATACAATTCCCGTTTCCATGCTATGTCTGTGCATCTTAGCAGGAATCAAAACAGAGGTTGTACCCTAAAGTATTACATCTGGAATTCACACCTTGTGGAAGGGTTATAATTTTTTATTTTTAATTCTGAGAAAATTGCCCTCTGAAATAGAGATAACATCTGTTGAGGAAGCCCAGAAAGAAAAATGAAAGCACTTTGAGGAAGCCTGCTTTATATTTGTAAAAGTTTGAAAACCAGCTCCTCAAGGCAGTGAAATAAGAAAGCAGAAAGAGGAAGAAAAAGAAAGCCACAAACCTGAGTGAGCCACCCCTGTCCCTCCTTACAGAGCCACTGTCACTCTGTGCAAGGGGTTTGCAAAGCAGAGAACTCCTGGTTTTTGTTATTAAAGTCCTGCCAGCTACAGGTGCTTTTCAGGGAGCTGTTTCAGGCTGCACTCAAAGGGGTTTTGGACAGCCAGATAAAAGAATTGAACTGTCTCCTTTCAGCGCTGTGAAAGGTATGACAGGGCTCTTTTTGCCTGTGGCTGTCTGGCAGATAGAACAGAAAACATTCAGAGGTGTTAAACCCCGGCAGTAAATACTGGTAGCAACAATAAACATGGGAAGTTTCAGGAAAACGCCAAGCCTGGCAGTGTGGCTGGAGGTTAATCCACATTTTTTGCATGTCAAGAACTTCCAAGTTGTGTCAAAGGAAGTTTGGGCTAAATAAAAAGGCACAGGATATGACCCTCAAAAATTGCTACTTTTAAACGCAAGAATAAACTAACACATCCTCCAGTTTCACACACCCTTGTGTTTGAGAGCTGAGTTAATTAATTTACTCTATATTTATCCTTTATTTTGAGGAAAATGAGTTGGTTTACTTTTCTATGAATAAGGAAGGATAAATACATAAAACAGGGCAGGAGGTTGGAAAAATTTATAGGGAAAAAAACAAAAGAGCAAGTCACTTTTGGTTTAAAAGCAAACCTTAAAAAATTCTTCTCCACTTAAGAAAATTCTTTTCATTCTCAACCTTTTCTTCCCACCCCTCTGCCCTTTCCATGACAAAGTTTTCATGTCTTTCTGTAGTTATAAATGAAATGATAATTATATTGTGCTGCTGCTACCAATACAAATCCAGTTAGGAGTCTTGTTTGACAAGTGCTTTTCTTATGCCTCTAGAATAGTGTCATATAAAAATGGCATTAAAAAATGCTACTTCCTACAACAAGAATGTGCAGAAGAAAAGGTGAATTAGAGAGTGCTGCCAAACCATGCAATCATTGTTGATACAACTGATGTAAATTTAAAATAATTGAGAAAAAACTCTGGTTTTGCATCTGAAAAATGTGCTTGGAAACATTTTAAGAGTTTTACTCTGCAGCCAAGGAGCTTGGTAACTTCCCTTAAAAAAAGAATAATCGGAAATTTCAAAGTGGGGTTGTTTCCCAGCAGACATAAAAGTCACCAATGAGCACTTCAAGGAGAAAGTGGCAGAATAAGAAAATATAATAGACACAGTGTGAAATGAAAATAATTTTAAAAGTAAAATTGTGAGAATAATTGGATGTTCTGAAATGTTGGATTAGCTCAAACTGTTAAAAGGAATTGCCAGGATGCTCACACAGTTAGCTGCCAGCTTCACCCCTCCCAGGCCGTGTTTAAACCTGCAGCAAAACACTGATTGAACCTGATCACCCCATCAGGCCCAGTTAAGGCTGGACAGCTGAAATCGATCCAGACTGAAGGACTGATGCTCCTTCTCCCTCCACAAGGTGAAAAATTGGATATTCTCTTTGATTCCTTGCTGAGAACTGCGTGTTTCTCCAACCGTTCTCACTTATTTATTCAGCAATGTAATTGTCAAAAGGAGCTGTAGTGCAACAGCTGAAATATCATAACTGTGGGTTAATAGAACAAATCTTTCTCAAGTTTCACTGTTCCCTTTTACCACTGAGGTGTTTCTTCCACGACAAAGGAAGCCTGACAAGGTAAACAGGTGGCCCAAATTGTTTTGTCCATCCAATGTTTCTGTGGTGAAACCAGCTATAGATGTTTCATGTTTCCAGGAGCAGTTTGAATCTGTTGTTCCCTACCAGCTCCTACTGCTGTTTTATAAATGGGAAATGAGAATTTCTCATAATTTAGGAATTTCACAACAAGCAGTGATGCTTGTTGCTGGCAGAATTGAAGTGTGATGTGTACAAACACCATATACTTTATAGTCTAGTATATTTAGTATATTTGTAACTCCCCAAATTCCATGTTCCAGCCCACGTGCTTGGATATCCTGTAAAAGAAAATATTTCACAAGTATTATTCTGTTCCACAGACTCATCTGTTCTTTTCCACCTCCTGGATCCAAAGATAGTTTACACATCTCTGTTGTGTGAATACAGTCAATTGTATGAGGATGCTGCTGCTCTCTCTGTGTGCTTGCAAAGGTTCACCATCCATTTGTTGTAATCATAATCTAAGAAAACCAAAAATATATGCATGATGAGGCAGTTTTTTAAAAACAGATACAAAGCTGATTAATTTTACTGTAATTTTGCTGTTGCTTTCTGTGTGTGGTTATAAAACCTTTATAGTACTCTGTGAAAACAGGAGAGACTACTAGTGTGAGTATGAGTAGCAAATACAGGCTGCCAGTCTCACTCAGTGCAAGGGGAAGTGACATGAGAACAAAATTTTACAGTGAAGTCTCTAAAATTGGTGCCCTCATCCTAACACTGATGGTGGGAACAGCAAACTGGGAAAGTTCCCAAAAAATGGCAGCACAAACAAAGACTTTGGGAAGTGTTGCCCTTGATATCAGGCTTGAAAATATCATTCAGATTATTTTATCTCAGCAAAATATTGCCCATGGTGTTCAATAATAAAAAGAAAAGCACACAAATGCACAGCCCAGCTCCTGTCTGTAGCCAGGGAAGCAAATGAGCTTGCCCATGGTCCACAGTAAGATCGAATGAGTTTTCTTAGTTAAAAACAACCTGATTGTAAGCTTATTGAGAAATACAGAATTGGTTAAATGATATGTATGTGTGAGGTCTTGTGGTGGTTTTTATGTTTTGCATTAAGAAAGCAGGAAGTTTTCCTTTGGATTGTGTGTCAGAGGCTGCCACAGGAACTGAAACAAGCTGTACCTGCTCTAAGGTGGCTGAAATACCGGAGCAGGAGTGAGGGAGGGAAGGGGCAGAGGTGGTGGCTGGGCCAGCAGTTGGGCCTGAACTCCTGCTGGGAACAGACTGCTCCCAGTAAAGTGAGGAGGCACCTTGTGGAATGGCCATTTATGTAAAAACAGTGATAATATATGGGACCCTAAATCTACTTACTGTGCTCTTAAACCTCACCAGATTTGCTCCTGTGATAACTCCCTGAGCTGTATCTCCCTGCTCCTGAAAAACACCTGAACTTGGAGGATCCAGTCTGGCTGCATTAATCCTAAATGGCCACGTTGGGTAGGAGTTCTGCCTATGAGGTCTCTCTCTCTTTGTCTGGATAAGTTTCATTCAAGCCCTATTGATCACAATTAAGGGTTGAAATTAGAAATTGACTTTCATTAGCTCAAGGCAAATTAATCTCAAGGCACTGGAGGAGGTTGTACTCACTTTGTGTTAGGGAACTTGACAATCAGGTTCAGCTGGAATCCAAAAGTGCAGCGAGAAGGCTGTATCCCAACATCTTAATGTGACAGCTACCAAGGGAATTACTTTCAGAAGCAGAAGAAGGGAAACTGGAAACACTGAGGGGGTGGATGCAGACAGATATGACAGGATTCTAAGAACCTGGGATTCCTGACAGCGTAGGCCTTCAGAGCCCACCCACTGAGCTTTGGCAGGTAATAATCTAGAAAATTATAATACACTTATTTTAAGTGAATCTGTTAAGATGTTTGATCCGAGATCTTCATTACACACAGAAAGGCTTTTGCTGGTGCAGATCTGTTATTTTACCAATTATATCGAAGGCAAGAAGGGATTTCAGAATGGATTTTGTAATGGTGTAGCATCCAGTGAAGTGAATACCAGTCTGACCAAATTCTGCAGAACCTATCACCGAGATATTCCTACAGGAGAACAATGTTCAGGCAACTCAGATCTGCTGCTCCTGAATGGAGCTGCCTTGGATCCTCCTGCTCTGCCTGTGTGGGTAATGATATTGCAAAAACCTGGCAGGGAGAGGAATCACTGCAACAAAAGAGCTGAGATTTAACCCCCCCAGCTGCAGTGTTTCTGACAGAAACTCGTTTCAGCTCTGTGCAAATGATGAAATGTTTACAAACAGAGGAATCAGGGGGCTGTGCTGCACTGCTCAGCTCGTGCCTCTGACACAAAGCCACCGGACAGCTTTTCGTCTTACCACTAACCAGATTAAGCACTGGGGCTGCCTCTCTGTGTGCTCTCACAAAAGCCTTCCATCTTCTCCCCCCTCCCAGCCCCCTGAATATATTCTGAATCTGGAATATAAAGCAGTGTGTGTGTAATTGGGGGAAGAACTGGAATCTATTTCCTGGTGGCAGGGGAGTTGAGGCTCTGGTGGGACAAATGGCAGCGCCTTTAATGAGCTCCACGGTGCAGGATTGAGGGGCAGTGCTGCAGGAATTCCTGTCAGAGGGTGCCTCTGATAGGACTTATCAAAGAGTACATGCTACTTATCTATCTTCAGCAGGGAACTCAACTCCCTTTAACTGTCAGCACATCTATAATCCTTCCGAGTCTGGAATTGTTGATAGAGTGCCAAATATCTTGGGTTATGGATTGCCAGGAAGAGGGAGATCTGTGTTTGTAATCTCAAACAAAGCAAATGTAGCTATTTAATGAAATACTGCTGAGCTTTTAATATGGCATAACATAAGCACGGTTTGTTGTGGGTTTATTCAGTATTGTTTTGGAGATAAGACAGAGGGATTGGGTTAGAAAGAGATTTGAGGATTATAGCTACCTATCTACAGATAAATAGCACAGGCAAGCCCAGACATTTATTTTGTTATTTTTTGCATGATGGAAGTCTTAATATGCTCACTGGAATGTTCTGATCAATGAGTACCTTTGTGGCATTAAGTATTAAAGTACATTGGAGATGAGACAATATTGTAGCATTCAGCAATGAAAAAATAACATCAAATAGGACAAAACAGCCCAGTGCTGAATGGGGTAATCAGCAAGAAGGCTATTTTAATTCTAACTCTCCATGAATCAACATCTGTCTGCTTGCTGTTTTATCTTTAAAGGCACACACACAGACATGTGCATGCACAGGCTCTGTAAATAAACACATTACAATTTAGGGCTGATTGACTGTTGGTTTGCTCTTAAAACCCAAGTCCTGCCTTAAATCTCAGAACAATTTCTGCCAGCTGCAGTACCAGGGGTTAGCTCAGGCTTCCTGCTCCCCTTCCCCTGCTAAAATTTCACACCCCTGGCACTTGTGCTGCTGGTTTACGTGGCACGGACAGGGGCACATGCAGAGCCACAACAAGGTCATCAATTCCTGCCATCTCAGTTCCCTGCCAAATGAGTGGCTGCTCCCATTAACTTCCACTGCAGCTCCCATTAACTTTGGAGATTCTTGTTGTGAAGAGCACAGCCCCTTCTGCCCTCACCTGCCTGTGAGATGTGTGTGTTAACAGGAATAATTAAAGCAGGTGAATAATTCCCGTTCCCCATAAAACCAGACAAACCAAACCAAAGGGTTATCAAGCCCTGGCACATGGAAGTGGCTGAGTCACCGTCCCTGGAGGGATTGAAAAGCCGTGGATGTGACACTTGGGGACAGGGGTTAGTGCTGGGAACAGTTGGATTTGCCACCATTCTGGCCGAAGATTTCGGCCCTGCCACGGCACATCTTCTCCTTGTGAGTTCTTCTGACACTTGAGATAAGACACAGTAAAAATACTTCAGAGTTTCTTCGGTCTCAAAATGTTTATTAGGTGTTTATTAAGTTTATTAAGGCTAGCCCAAAAACTGAGACCAGGCAGGAGTAAGGGAATAAAAGGTGGATATTTATTTGAAGGGCCTACAAAGGTACATTTAGGGCAGACAAAGCCCCCTCCTTGGGGCATCACCCAA
>VZRZ01001374.1:608723-640275 GCA_013398175.1 Climacteris rufus
TATAACTTGGCAGCACAGAAAAGTGCGTTGTCGTTAATAACAAGGTGCAAAATGGCCTCAAGCACCTCTCATCCAGATTATTTACACCTCAGATTGTCCAGTTAGGGAGATGTTGCGTAGGATATTTTCAATAAAAACCCAATAATCAGTTCTTCTTATCCCGCACTGCAGAACTTTAGAACCAATGGCAGAAAACACAAGTTTTTGGAGAAGAAAGGGGAAGTAGCAAAGGTAAAAAAGGAAGTTATAAAACAACACCTAAACCCTCCATTTTGGACACTAGTATTACAATATTTCATAAACCAAAATGTCTACACTTCTACCTAATTCACCTAGTGACATAACCTTAACTATACAGTGTTAATTTCAAAGTTATCACACTACAGGGGAAGTGTTTTCCAGGGTTTAAGATCAAATGAGGTGTATTTCTGGGGATCAAAACTTGTTAAAGCAGAAAGAGTGAAATTCTCAGAATTCAGGGTTCCAATCTTAAAAGTCTTTTCCAACCTCAATGATTCTGTTGCTTTTTTCCCCCTTCATCCTTAGCAAAGCCCTTGGGCGAACAGCTCCTACGAGCCTACATTTTTCTTCATTTCCTTTTCAACTCAAGGGTAATAGCAGTTAAATCTAGTAAGATAAATGTTGATTGATGGAGTTTATTCATCATGCCAGGCTAATGAGGCATCATAAATATATTTGTGAATGTGTAAAATCCATTGGGGGGAATGGCTTCAGTTGGATATGAGATACAAAGTCTCCTTGTTCCACTTGTCTTGGAGTGAGGAACCAGCTGAGCGTGTCACTGTTGATTCAGATTTTTTCAGCCTTCAGTGGTGCAAATAGGTTCTTTTTCAAAATTCTCCAGAGGAGAAACATGACAAAGCAAGCCTGTCTGGTTTTTGAGTTTATCCCCAGAGATGCAATCAAACAGCAGAATCACATCCAGAATTTCAAGAAGGAAAATACAAGAACATTTCCATTTTTCTCCTGCTGGCATGTTTTGTTTACAGACTCGTGGCTGACAGGACTTCTGTGGCTCATCAGTGTCCTTGTTTCATTTACTGTGTTTGCCACAGAACTGCTTTCTGTTCTACAGGAGAAGGAAAGGGTTACTATATATACATGATAGTGTATATTGAGAGTAAACCAGGGATCTTGACCTAAAAAAATCTGAAGATCTGCAGTTAGTGCTTAGAAAATGTCTGCCCGTGTTTAGAAATGTTTGTCATAATACAGGAAATTACAAAGGCAATTGGTAGGCTGGAATTCCTTTCACGTGGGCTGCTCATTTGCATCTTAATGAGATACTTTCTCATTAGTCCAAGAAATGCAGGTCAAAGGACCTGGGCAAAATCTGCTAATTTTGCTTCTCTGTACTGCTGTTCATCCCCAGGAAATTTGGTTTGAGTGAGTGACTATGGACTGTCTGTTAATTATCAATATTATTTGTGCAGAGAGGAGCAAATTAACCTTTACTTGCAAAAATACCTCACCACGGTGCCTGTGTATTGAATCAGTGAAAGGTTTGTTATTTGTGTTGATGTCTTACTGTGTTTTGCAAAGTTCAAGAGAATAATATTTCAATATCATATTCCTTTGGGGATGACGATTGCACTTGTTAAAATTTCCTGTAAATTGAAATGTTACTTTTAAGGTCATTATTCTTCATGCATAAGAATGGAAAGAACACGATGCATTTGTAATGGAAAAGAGTATTGCTGTGGAAAATGTCAGGGTAAATTGTTCCTCTCGTGTATACAGAGGTTCTGATGTCAAAGGTAAATGTTCTGGTATTAAATGGAATTTCTTTAGCTATAGAAAATGCTCTCAGACTCAGCTATGGTCTTCTGAGGATCAGCTTGTCTGATTTGGGTTCTGAGAGCCTGACACTGACATTTATCATGAGCAGCAGAAGCAGGAGCAAAGCCAGAGCAAGTGGCAGCATCCTGCCTCGCCAGAGGAAATTCTCTTCTTGTCCTTCTCCTTTCATTCAGGTTTTAGCTGACCCATCTGTCCTGGAGAAGTGTGCAGGTGTCCTCCTGACCCAGGCACAGAGCAAACACCTCAGTGCAACAAACAGAAGGTGAGGGCTCTTAGACTGCATTTTCAGGTAGTTCAAGGGATCCTCTTCCCTTAGCAAAAACTGCAACTGTATCTGAGTGTTTTGACCTTAATTTTCCTGGGATGGGATTGGATGTGACCACAAAACGGAGCCATTGCCACTGAACTGTGCTGAGCTCTGGGCTGCCTGGCCCAGTTTGGCTTTGGGCTGCATCCATAACATCCCTGACTGGAAAGGGCCCATGGCATTCCCAGCCAGGCTCCTGAGAGCTGCAGCCTGAACGTGAATTATTGCCCTGCATGAAACACATTAAACCCATTCGCCTGATGGGATGAGCTCAGAGGAAGGAAACTGCATTTCTTGAGCTCTGAAAATGCTCTCAAGACTAAGATAAATCTTTGTCAGTCTGTCAGGTTTAAATATTATCACATGGACCCCAAAACTTGTTTCTGCAAAATTTCTATTAACATTTTTTGGGAGGGGGAAAGGTTGAGTTTGGGGTTTGCCTTGCAAAGGTGTGCAAGAGCACACAGCTTAGCCAGTATATTTACTTTTTAAACAGTGTAAACTCTTAATTCTTCCTCCAAGAGCAGATGTTCTATTCCTTTTATGGTTTTTTATTGCCTTCTGTGTACTTTTTTGTGTGTGCTAGGAGGGGAAGTAGTAAAGAGAGAAGCTGGACTGAGATCCCAATCAGAGACAATATTCACACAGGGTTTATAAAGTGGGATAACAACATCCTTGTTTTCAATAACTACCACCACTCTATTGGCTTTATTTTCCTTTAGTGAAGAGTAAACTGCCTTTTACTAGATCTATTCATTATAACTGAGAAGAATGCTTCTCCCAAGAGGCCCTGGTCTGTTCAGAGCCCACTATTTTGTGTGTGAATTTAGGATGGATGTTTCTTTTCCTCCTGCATCCCTTTACATTAACCTAGAGTGTGATTTTCCTGCCACTTTGCCACCCTCACCCAACAGCATGACATTGTTGCAACTCAGTTTATTCTATCCTGGTAAATATTATATTAAGACGTGTCACTTAGGAGAAGGGGTGTACAGCACTGTTTAACTTCTAAATGCTTAACAGATCAAAATAATGAAAATAAATTGCTCCTGAGTTAAGTACAGGAGGAGGCCCATGAATTTTAAACAACTGGCCTCAATTATCCTTCCTCCTGTGGTGCTTCCATTCAGATAAGCCTGCAGCAAAGCACTTGGCCTAAAGATGTTCATGTGCTGTGGTCTCTCCATGGAAACAGTCTTCAACCATAGAAAACAATTCCATTTTTAAAAAGGCTGAATCTCCTTTCCAGTTGGCTCCTAAAATAACTTTGAGCTCAGCCTCACACGTGCTAAGTGCAAGCTAACCAGGAAAAGGCTGGAGGGTGTTGTTGGGACCGTTTTAAGGAGAAAGTTGGGGACACGGTGGTGACAATGGCTTCAGCTGCCAGGGTGGCCTTAAAGAATGATCTGTTCCTTCAGCCCTGAGTGTTAATGGTGTGGCCCTTTTGGAAAGCTGAGCATTATGACCTTTACTAAACTCATATTGTGGAATCTTGTCACTAGTTTACCATCTGCATTCTCTTCCAGAGGCAGAAATTCCAGTTCAGGTTGTTTCTTCAAGCTCTTTCACCTGCTGAAGGTGAACGACCTTCTCTGTATTTCCTTTGTTCTCTCCAGAAAAAGCCAAATTTTCTCAAACACCCAGGAAAGAATCACCATTTTGGTTTAGTCATAATTAGCCTGAATATTAAACCCAACAGAGACTTTCAGTATCTATTAAAATTAAATATGTACTATAAGTTCCCTTGGAACTGAATACTGCTTCATTTTGCATCATTTCCCCCTCCATAGCTCTTGCATAGTAAATTTGCCTTCAGAGAAGGTTGTATTTAAGAAAACAACCCAAATTATTCTGACCATATGTCAGGGATACCCAGCAAAGTGTATTTTGCAGACATGACAGCTTGATCCAAAAGACATAAAAAAGTCACTCTTGTTTCAGTGGTTTTGGGGAGTGAGTGCTGTTGTGAACACCCTGGCTATTTTAGCAATACACTGGTGGCATACAAAGCCCCCACTGCTCACAGGGCTGGGAACTGGGACAGAAAGATAAGTCAGGACTTTCCTGACTGGATGCCAAATCCTTTGTGAAGTGTCTGAAATGACCAGATTATGTTGATTCCTTATCACCAGCAGGAACAGCAAATGCTCTACAATTGCTTCACTCTCATTGCCAGGACATGACATCCTTTGGGTAAATTCTAATCTCCTTTTGGAATCAAACTTATTTTTATCCGAATTTTCAAGGTTCCACCTTATTTTAGTCCATTTGTTTCCTCTCTGTTGATGGCCTGTGCTGTACCAGCTTCCTGCAGGCTGAAGTTCCCTTTGCAGCCAGCAGTCTGGTCACCTTTCAGACCCTCTGTGCCCATTATTTTCTCTCTGATCTTGGATGATTCTGTTTTCCTCTTGTCCTTTAGCTTTCTTCAAGATGAATGTTTCCATCAGCCTTCCACTGCTGACTCATTCCTGATCCCTTCACTGACCTGCTCCCACAAACTGTAATATGTCAACCTCTGAAAATGATTTGCTTGATACAGAGAATGACCAGGAAAATATATGGATATTTAAACAATCTTATAATTTCCCTTGCTCTTCTGTGTCTGTCAGGTTCCTCCCCATGAAACTTAGAGATGCACCCTATTTTTTCCTGAATTATTGCACATATCCAGCCATGGGCCTACAGACCTCAGGCTGCATTTGCTCTTCTTTTGGAGATTATTGTCCTTTGTTCAGAAGCTGCACAGCTCCTTTCCTTCCTGACAATTCTGATCGTTTTTCTGGTGTTTTTCATCCAAGAGTTTTCAAACTCATCATTCATCCCCCTGACTGTCTCTGTTCTTGTGGATTAAATTTTGTCTTGAGTTATTTCTTAGCATGGGGAAAAAAGGGATTCTGGAATTGATTGATTTACCAAAGAAAACCTGTATTAAAGCTGGGCACAAGCCTGAGTTTTCTTGACTTTCTATCCTGGCCACTATAATTTCTTCTATGCCAAGCTAAGACACAGCAAATAAAATTCCAAAGGGTTTCTTGGTTTTAGTTACACAAATTTTAGCATCATTTTGTCCTGTGGAATATTGTATCTCTATTTATTCTGAGATACTTCCAGTCTCTCAGGAACATTAAATCGTGTTGCTTCCTGGTTTTTTTTCCTTGACTTTTTTGTTGGTTTTTTTTATAACTTCAGTTATACCTGAGGGGGGTGTCTAAATCTGGAAATGCTTGTCAGGCTGAAGGAATTGTTGGACCTGGAGTAAGAGGGTTTGAGGTGAAGAGGGGGAACTTTCTGCTTTGGATCTATAGCACAGATGCCCTGGGCACCAAACTGATGCCAACCTTCAGGGGTTGGATGGTGGCAGAAGGGATTTCAGAACGAGGAAAATAATTTCTCTTCACTGAGTAGGTTTTTTTCAGTGGTCAGCAAGTGAAAATTTCCTCTGAGGAGCAGGATAATGAAGGGAGGTGGAAGCCAGTATGTTCACTTTTGGATAGTTACTGGAGCTGCTGCTACAGCCATCTGGAAAGAGAGATTTCCAGTCTGCAGCAGGAGATGAGGAGCCAGAGAGACAAAGAGTGTGAACTGAGGCCCCAAAATGTCCTGCAGTGTCTCTACTCCTAAATACACTGCCCTGTGAATGGGCCACTGAGGAGGTAAGGGAAACCTGTTCAGCTGGAGCTGCCCTTTGAATTGATATTTCACTTCCCAGCACTGTCACACCAGTGCTTTCCACATGCCCTAAAATTTAAAACAAATTGGAAGTATTTCAGAGTTGTGAGTATACACAGTCTAATCTGTTTAATTGCTGTCTGACAATATGAAATCAGTTCTGAATGTATATCATTCAGTAAAATAATAATTACCATAGCAACACACACTACATCTGAAACACAGCTCTTCCCTACAAAAACCCAGAAACAGAAAGCCTGAACTCTTCACACAGCTCTGAGAGCAATTAGTGAGGTTTCTTCTCTTCCCTCAAATCACTGTGTTTGAAAGAGGCCAACAGATGTCGAAAGGTAAATAACAATCAAATGTTGTTTCTCTACTCCATCCTCAATTAGGGATAAATCAGTGCATTGTATCTTTTATGGCAGAGATTGCAACTAAATCTGGGCACTAAAGAAATAAGTGCAGCAGAGACAGGATGTCAGCAGGGAAATCATCCTGCTGCTTCCCAAGTCCTGCTTCCACTTGACCAAAGGAAAATTCATGGTTCTGGGAGCACTTCCCAGGTTCTTTGTTGCAATTATTCTTCTGCTGGCTCAGAACTGGCAGTGAAGCTCCTGAGGTGGCCTCCAGGATGTTCAGCAGGAATGTTCACTGCACTTTAGAATGTGAAGCTGAATTTCTTGAGGTACAGTGGCTCAAGTAGAGAGGTGACAGTATTTTACTGGGGCACTTTCATATTCTTAAATAGGTAAAGCCTTGGCTTTGGTGTGTGTTGTTAAAGAATATTGGAAAGCAGGGTGGCTTTCTATGAATATCCTCACCAAGTCAGGTAAAATGCTTCAGTTTGAAAATCACATGAATTTTCCTTTACCTGTTCGCCCCCTCGCCCCCAAAGAGCCCCTTCAGATCCTGCTGAGATCCATGTTTCTATTTCTAAGCTTCACTAAAAGAATATTAATGGGTTTAACAGGTATTTGGAGCTAGAGGTGTGTGCAAGAGCATGGAGTCAACAAGCCAAAGTTAACCCCAGTGCAGTTCAGTCTCTTTATAACTACAATGGTAACATCTTTGTGAATATGGCTTGATTTTTATTTATTTATGCACAAGTGTATGAAGACTTTAGTGATTTTCCTTAACTGTTGCCACCACTGACAGCACGGTTCAGATCCCTGAGTTCAAAGTTCCCAGCCACAAAATGGTTTAAAAATTTGGTCTGAGAAAGAATCAAACCCCAGTGTGAGGTGTGTGATTTGTTCCCTTCTGTGGTTTGAAATGACAGCAGCCAAGATGAAGAGACTTTGCCCTGCAGGGAGTAAAAGCTTCTGAGCTGGGTGAGTGATGGATGGCTGCAGGAAAAATGGTTTTCTTTCCAGAATGGATTTAGAAGCCACTGGGTCCATGATGTGAACCCTGTGGTCTGTTGCCCTTGGGTTATTTTTTTTTATTATTATTTTGGTGAGGAAGAGGAACTGTTTTCAAGGATTAGCTTATTTACAGCAGTGCTGATTGGCTGTGCAGTTCATTTCCTGCCCAGTGTTCCATCAGCAGCAGGAATTGTCCAAGAGCTGCTCTCAGGATGTTTGACCAAAACCCTGGTGCTGAAACCATTGAGACTTCAGACAATCCACCCTTGAATATTTAGAGTTGGTGACAAACCCTCTCTTGCCATGTTGTTGATTTACATAAGCAGGTGATCATTGTTACAAGTAAAAACTATTTTTTTTTCTTCCTGGAGCAGTGGAAAGGTGTTTCCTCCATCCTTCCCTAGGGAAAGGGCCACTTTTGGGTGCTCTTCCCTAAAGAATCCATCCTCACCCCTTGCCCCATTTGCACTGACAATTCCAGCATCCTGAGCAGTGCAGATTATCCAGGTGCATAAGAGCATTCTGCCCTAGCAGGACTGATCTGTGCCATTTCATTAAGAGTTACCTAATGACAGAATGAGAATTTTAAAGCCAACATTTGGTTTTATCTGTGCAGTTAATTGCCTTCATTTCTTGATGTAACTTAGGACTGTCTCAGGAAATATATTTAAATTAAATTTTCATGTGCAGAGGACTATAGACTAACAGATAATGTGCATTTTTACATTCTATTCTGCATATTCTGAGTAGCTTCATATAAAACAACCAATTTTTCATAAGTAATTTATGTTCAGAGAATAGAATTACTTCTTAGGCTACCTGCTCAAAATGTATGAAATGCAAATACAAATGTGGGAGAGGAACTGAGAGCTATTTTCCTCCAGATAAATAGAGAATCCTGTCCCTTTTCACCACTCTATTGATTACTTAAAACAGAATGTCTCAAGTTTCTGCATTTTCAGCAAACTGCTTCCTTGTGGGTGTGAAAACAACACTTTGATAACTCCATCTGCTTTTTCATTCCTTGTCCTGTTTATTATTTTGTTACAGTGGATTTCAAATTTTTATCTGTGTTTCTCAGGGGAAGAATTTGTAGTTTTCAGTTGCTTGGATGCACAGCATCAACAAAATCCTTTGGAAGGACTTTTTCCGGGAAGCAACAACATGTTGATATTTGCACTTTAAATTACTTCTCTATTCACTTCTCTTTTTCCTCATCTGTGTTTTCTGTGTTTCCATAATTCTATAGTGCCTTAATATTTTTTCAGCAAAATGCTTGCTTTGTTTCCCCTCTTTTCTCCCCTTTTTTTTGGATATATATCAAAATGAGTGTAAATTGGAACCAAGCGGGCAAAACTTCTTTTCATCAGGATTGCTGCTGATTTCCTGTGATCAAATACTTTTTTCCCAGGGACCATGCCTGCAATCTTCACATTTTCCACCTTTATTTTTTCTATTATTCCATAGAAATAGATCTTAGCAACCCCCTCTCCAGGCAGAGAGATGTGGGCAGAGCTTCCAGCACCTCTGGGAGCCCTGACAGGAGGGGATGGCTCAGGAACACTCAGTGCTCATTCAGTGGGACCTTCCCAGTCACTGTGGCTTCATTGGATGCACCTTTTGGCAAGGCTTGCTGATTAAAAGGCCTTAATTTTATTATTTTGAACCACTCCTGTCAGTTTGAAAGCATTAATTCAATTTTGTGCCTGTGTTTGTATCCCCAAAGAGATTATTTGTGACGTGAAGGATGGAACACAGAGAAATTTCATGGCTTTCCACTGATTTCTTCTCCCCCTCAAGCTATCCTCTATTGTTATTTCTGCTTTAAATGTATTTAAACCCTAGGTTTCTTAAATAGCATTAAATTTATGTAGCAACTTTTGATTTCAGCTTGAGGATCACATAGCAATTGGGAACAGAGAGCAATGTCATCTTGAAGTCACTAGGTTAGAATTTTTTTCTTTGGTTTTGATATTAAAGAATTCATCTGGAAAAACAGTAGTAAAGAGATATAGTAATGCTTTGGTGTTACTTTGATCCTGTTTATGAGAGGTAACTTTTCAGAATTTCAGCACATGGGGGATCAGTGTCACTCGTGATTTGAATGCTGATAGTCTGTACATGAGGAAAATCCAAGTGTTTTCTGTCATGGTGAGATCTAACTCAAGGTCAGTCACTGTTGGCAGAAACTCTCTCTCTGCAATTCCCTCATTTCTGATATCACACACTAGAAAAATAGAATATTTGATAGTATACAATTCTGAGTTCAGTTTTGGGATTTTTTAAATCAGCATTAATGTTTATCCTCTATCCCATAATGTCTGGTTTGGACCATACCTTTAATAAGAAGAAAATGTGATTAATAATTAAAAACTTAGTGAGAAAATCACTTGGGCAGGCTGTTCATAAAATCCCACACTGGTTTGGGTTGGAAGGGACCTTAAAGCCCATCCAGTGCCAGCCCTGCCAGGGCAGGGACACCTCCCACTGTCCCAGGGTGCTCAGAGCCCCATCCATCCATTCTAAACCTACTTTCTGCCCTATATTTATATCTATATTTATTTATTTATTTATTTATTTATATTACATGCTATATATTTTTTTTCCTGATGTTTGTGCATAGGGTTTTGTATTCTTAAAACATTCCTAAAATTACCAAGGTGTTAAAGCCAAGGTATTTATAGTGACTGAAAGAGTTTTGAATCAACAGCTTTTTGTGGGTACAACTTATAAGACGTGAGCAGATGGTAGCACCTGCAGGGTTACAGATGTTTGTATCCCGTTGTGCAAAACCCAAGTCCTGTTGTGTTCCTAAAGATGGATTGCTGAGAGTTTCCTTCCAAAAAGCAATGTAACAGCCACAGTAAATATAAATAATAGACAGAAAAGGCCACACGTTTTGGAAGGTTATCCAAGAAGATATGTGATGGTTACTTCAGAGAAGGACCAGTTCATTTTTTCTCTGTTTCAGTCTCATTTTGTGTGTCTGAGCTGCAAACCACTCTGTTAAAGTGGGAGTGTATGGAAGTCATTTGCTTTAACAAGATGTGTTAAAAGGTTTCACTGCATCTTCTTTCATGTGGTGTTAAAATGTTTCTTCCAGTTCCTCAGAATTCGGGGTGCTTGTTGTGAAGTCTTCTCCACCAGGCTTTGGCTCTGATCATTATTCCTCACTCCATTTTATTTTCCACTTTCACCGGGTTCATTAAGTATCTCTAGATGAGGATTTAAAAGATGGGTTGGAGGTCACATCATCCTCACCAATTTGTAATTATGTCCCTATTATCTCTAAAATCAAGACTGATCTTATTAAGTAAGGAGATTTCCCTCCCACTCCCTTGGGCACGCTAACCTGATTAACACAAGGTCATTCTCCAATTCTTGCAGTTGCTTGAACTACTTGTTTTTTGCCACATCCTAACAAATAAGTTGCTTTCCACTCTGTGCCCATCCTGCACTAGGCTGGGTTTGGCCTCGTGGTTTGAGGATCAGCAGAGCAATCAGTGAATGAGTGGCCCTCCAGAGGAGCCTTCCATGGATCCTGGATCCTGGAGCAGAATTTCTGCCTTTGTCCTGGCTGCATTCCAAGGCAGTTTTATTCTCTGTGTTATTTTCCTTTATTCCCTTACTGACAACAGCCAAGCATCCAGGTGCTCCTCAGCCTGGCAAAGTTCAGATATTGAATTTCAGTTGTTTCCTCTCTCTGCTCCTAATCTTTTTTTCTGGGGATGGTTGGTTTGTTCTTTTAGAGAATTGTGGAAAAACTCCTGCCTAAGGGCCTTTTAGTCTCTACTTTGTGTGCTGCTTCCTGCACTGTGTCTAAACCAGCATGGAAATCACTCTGAAACCAGCCCTGGGTCCAATTCTCCAGCACAATTTAAACACAGACTCCAGTAGGCCTGAACAAAAGGTCACACATCCAAGTCTGAAATTCCTGTCCAAGGGAAGAACAGCAGCACCAAGCCTGTTCTTTGATATTTACTGGGTAATTGAATATTTATCCCTTCTTCAGGAAGCTCTCCAATAAATTCAGCTTAGAAAGTGTCAACAAAACTATTGTCTGCCACTGGGCTGTAAATCTTCTTGACATCCAAGTCATACTCGGTGCTTTTTCAGTAGGAACTCGTACATCTTAATGTGTTGAGCAATCAGCTGGAAGCAAATTATGAAGAAAAATTTAAGACTGGTTTTGCCTTTTGTGTTGCAAACTGTTGCCTTAAGCTGTAGGCGTCTGTCTGAACATGAAGTGTCCTGGGGTGAGGCACTGGCAATTTACCTGTCTCTGCATGAAATTGGTAATTATTGATCAGCAGATGCAAGAGGAACACTTCTGTGCTGGTTTAGAAGTCGTGTAGGTGTTGAATGCATTTACAGTAATTATGTATTTACAGCTCAAATCAGAAAGAAAAAAGATACAGGACCCTGCTCACAAAATGTCATGCCCTCCTTTTTTTGTGAAAAATAAAGCAAATATTCGTCTAATCCCTGTGCCCCAGGCATAGGTGCAGTTACTGCCTTTGTCTAATGCACACATTGTGTATTTCCACCACCCCAGTGGAGTCTCTGTGCTATTTTGGTTTGTGATTTCAGTTCATCAGTAACAGGTCTTTTTGGAAACAGCAGGAGGGAATTTTTCAGGAATCCACGGAGCCTTTTGTGAGCCCTGTGCTCTGCAAGGCTCCGCACCACTGGAGCTGCCTGTGCCTGGGATTCTGCACAGCCACCCCACTATGGCAGAAATGGTTTGTAATCAGCATTAGGACACAGCTCTTTCTTCCCTAATCCTCAAACAATTCACTCCAGGGATGCAGGAGAATGATACTATATTCTAAATTATGTGCAATAATAAGAATAAATACATCCTGCATAATACAAAGTGGGGTTTTAAACTAAAGTGGTCTTCTCTAAATGCCAGTTTTGGTGTTGCCTGGTTGTCTGAGCCCCAGATTTCTGTTTCCAGTCTTACAGATATCTGTGATTTATGGGCGAGATCACCCATGGCCTGATCCAAGGTGTTGAGGAAGCTCAGCCATTTTAGTGGATTTGGGGAAATCTGCACGTTCAGCACTGGCTTGATTTGCTGCTTTTATTGTATGAGAAAGGTTTGTAGAGAAGGATGGGAATGGTTGTTACATATTCACAGGGATTTGGGCATTTCTCTGGATGTTCCCAGGTGCCTGACACACTTGGTTCCAGCAGAAATTGTAAGTCAGGTCTTGGCCCTCTCCTGTAAATTTTAGACAAATTTGGAGTACAAAGGTGGCATCTCCTGAGATCAAAGATCTCATTTATAAAGCTTTGTTGTGTCCTTGTTGTTCCAGTGCTAAACCTGGGAGGAGGAGCTCTGTGCACGGGGGGAGTGTGAGACTCTCACTGCTTTTAATCAACTTGTTGCTTAATTTACAGTTTTGCCATGTAATACATATTTCATACCAGATTATTCAGCTCCTGAGCCTGCTGGGCTCTGACATTTGTCATTATATTAAAAGCTTGTTCAAAAGCAGCAAATAAAACACTTTTTCTCCTAAGTGAAATTCAGACAGACAAATCCAGCTGTTGCCTGTAAAAATAGCTACAGATGTCCTCAACAGGAAAAAGGTTTTCATGCGTTGTTATAGCAACAGAAATTCAGTAGAACTTCAAGATTAGATATTGGCTATTTTTTTCAAAATTTCCATTAAAAATACTCACGACAAATAATTGGCTTTTTAAAGAACCACTTGGATTTAATAGGTAGAAATTATGCAGTATAAAGTTAATTCCAACTTGCAGGTTATATCTACCACTTTTGCATGATATAAAACACACTCTGCTTTTAATAAGTGCTCCAGTGTCAGTTTGAAATATTCTTTGTGTTACCTGTATGGCATTTTTCAGATCTCTTGATGTGGGACTTATTTTATATTCTACTCTCTCTGACTGTTAACAAACGCACACACAAAATTGTGTAATCCCATTTTTCACAGAAATAGTTGTGTTGTGGCTGAAAGTCTGGAAATACAATGAGGAATTTATGCAGATATTTGGTTTTTCAAGACCAGTATTCTGACTTGAAAGCATAAATATTTCTCCTCTGATTAATGGACTTTTCTTAGCAAGTGTCAAATCAGCTCATTCTTTGGTTTGCAGCTGCTTTTGCCTTGAGTCCCATTTATATTCTGGGTGTTCCTTTCCCTAAGTTTAGGGGATTGACATATGTGGCAGCAAGACTAATATTTCATTAGAAATCTTATCATTCTGGGTGTTGCTTATTAGTAACACAATTTTGTTCTGGTTTAGACCTCTGTGTTTGGAAGTTGCTCTGTCTCCCTTTCTTTGCCCTGTGTCTTTGTGCTTTGTACCTGTCCTAATTTCATAATAATAACACAAACAATATTTGAATAGAAATCTGCCTCCCAAATGGAGGAACTAACCTGAGTGGCAAATCATTATTCTTTCCATGCCTTTAATGCTTCGCTGCTCTTGCCCTTCTTTCCTCTTCTTTTGACTGACAATTTAAATATTGAAATTGTAAATTCTTTGGGTCAGGGAGCATTTTCTGCAGGGCTCAGTAGCCACCACTTGAAATTCCAGTGGAATGCAAGGAGTGCCAGCCCAGCTTCTGAGCCTTCCAACACCTCTCAGTGCATTCCTGGACTTTTTGGGGGGCCTGAAGTTCCCATCACCACCATCCCTCCTTCCTGCTTGGCCTTGCTGCTGCTTTACCCCAGCCAGCATTTGGAAATTGCTGGTTCCCTTGGTGTGCTCTCGTTGGTGTGGAGGTGACAGGGACACTGTCCTGGGAAGTGCTGAGTGACAAAGGTGACATCAGGATTCCTGTCACTGCCAGCCTGACAGAGCTGCAGGAGGAAAGAGGCTGAGGAGGCAGCACAAGAATCAAGAGCTGCTCTGTTTTCTTCATACACACTCCAGTTTCTTTGTGGTGACCTTGTTTACAAAGCTGCCTCAGGAATTTGTAAGAATGGTAACCAAAAATATGACAAATTCATACAGAGAATTCCAATTAAATATCCATTTGAAATGACCTTGCTGTTGTGTCCAAACAAACAATGATCAACTAATACCTGAAAAATTAATATAAGCAGTATGAGACCTAATTGGAGACTATTAAACATGTTTTGGTGCCACTTCAGTGTCACTCACACTGCAGAAGCAAGTTTGTTTATTTTCAGTTTGTTTCTTTTTATAATTCAGATTTGTTTCCATATGGGACTTGGAAATTTTTTATGACTAATGAAAGTGATGTTACTCCTTAGGTCACCACCTGAGAGAACTTAGGTCAGCCTTGTGCACTGTAGGAACATTAAATTGAATCATCTGAGCAAAAATAGATCATCAGAGAGCAGCAGATGAATCCATTACCAGGAAATTTGCTGCTCTTTCCAGTCTGCACAGAAGAGTCCCAACCTCAGCTGAGGGGAGAGGAGAGAGCTCAGGGCAGGCAGAGGGGGTAGAGAGGAACAAACATCAGCAACTGATGTGAGAAGGACTGGATACATCCCTGTTCTAATAAACTTCTGTATTTAGAGAAAGATGATGCACCAGTTCTGCTAAAACCAACCCTCATGTACCTCTGAGATCCGCTGCCACAAGCAACAATTTATGTCAAGCAAAATCCACGTGGCCCTGGTTTTCTGACAGGTCTGTGCTGCTGTACCTGTGTTGTTGGACTTTATGTAGGAAAGGAAGTTGAAAATGAAACATGAGAGTCAGGGTGGTGATAATTCCATGTTGCCTTTCTGGATTGTGAGAGCTCCTACTCTTGTGCCTGGATACCTTGATGAGTCAGCCAAATGCAGCTTTTTCCAGGAGCAGAAATTGCTTCTAGTCCTTCCATTTGAGATATCTGTGTGTTGTGCTTATCTGTGAGCAGGGCCATAAAACAATCCTGGGTGAATTAGGGAAGTGTTCCATGTGGCCTTCAAGCCCAGAGAAGGACTGGCTTTGCAATCAGGCTCCTTTCAGGAAATTCTCTGTAAAAGCTTTTTATCTCTGCGGTTTGATTTCCTTTCTGTGTCATGAGGACATAAAGATGAAGGTAAAAATGTTTTGGGAATCAGTAAAAACTGGAATTTGCTTCTTGCATTGCATCCTTGTGTAATTACCTTTTAAAGCCTTGAGCTTAAATTGATTGAATTAATTCTGTTTCATACATACAGAAAGTGCTTAAAAATAGCAACAAGTTTCCAAATGAGTATTGACCGTACAATTAAATAAATAGAGGAGTTCTGGGCCTGTTGAACATTAGAAAACAAAGAGTTAATGAAAGTGGGGAGCATTAAGGAAGGGGATGTATGAAACACACAGTTACATGACTGCTTGGCCTTATAAATAGCACAGAAATGATGTTACACGGAGTTGCATACGGAATATAGCAAAAATATGCAAATGATTGCCTTGAAAAGACCCAAGCATGAAAATAGCTTTCCTTTTCTTCTGTTCCCTGCTATCCAGAATGGTTTTTCTCCAGAATGTTTACTCTCTTCTACGTTGCATATCAAGGCTTTCATGAGCAGCATGGATTTTTCTATTTAGATCTGGTTCACATGAGGATAGTCCATCAGAGACATCCTCCCTGGCATGTAATTAAAACAGTGTCCTACCTGAAAAGGGATCCAATCCTGGCTGAGGATGGACCTGATCTATGGAATCACTCTGCACCTTGGCAAGGATGTTGCCAGATCCACTTCAGTGCCATATTCTCACTTAATGGCCTTTTGTGTTGGTTTTCTCATCCCCTGCCTTTATTAGCAAATAACAGTCCAGATTACAAATACTGGTAGATATTCCCATTTTAAAAAGTCAATCAATAAGCATTAAAATCTACTCACAATTAAATATCGAATGCAGTTTCAATTAATACTGTCATGTTCGTTCAGTGGGACTTTGCCCAGTGCTTTGTAAACAAATCTAAACAAATGGATGTGGGAGCTTTCAGAGTGAAACACTCCTGGATTGCCTGCCAGGCTTTCCATTATTCATAATCAAGATATTTTTTTAATAAGTTGACCTGTTTAATGATAAAAATGCCTTTGAGTATAATTAAATTGAATTCGGTGCTTAAAGTGACCCTCTGCTTCATGGGCATTTGCAGCAGAAAGAACAAAAATAAAATTAAATCCTTATTGAAAGGTACAGTAATTAAGTCTCTCAGTTCTGATTGTCAGCAGCTCAGATGAGAGCAGTGGATCAGCACAGGGTGTTCCTCAAGCTGCCCCTGTGATGCACCCTGAGCTCTGCCTCTCTGGGAGATGCTTCCCTCAAAAGTGATTTTTTTAATAGGGCACAGAAGTCTTAGGAGAACTGAAACAATTCCAGAATCATTCCTTACAAAGAGGTGTAGTCCTGCATCCTTTTACAGCTACGAATGAGCAGCCCTGACTGACCACAACCCCAAAGTGTCACATCCAACGTAGGTGCCTCGTGGATTTTGCTTTGACTGAGGGTTGGCCTCTCTCTCCTCAGCAGCTCAGAGGAAATGTGAGGCAGAGCAGGCTCTGAGCCTCACAAAAATCTGCCTTTTCCCAGGCAGGCAATATATTATTGGGTGCCTGTTTTGAATTATTAAGCAGCTAATCGGATTCCAAAGGCATGCCTTTCTATTGCTTTGGATTAAGGGCCTGATTACAATTCTTAATTAGTCACCTCAATTCCCATTGATTTCAGAGAGAGTTAGGACACACCACTCTCTTTGTGCTGAAGCTCCACATTCCGTAGGCAGAAGGCTCTGGAATGTAGGGCAGGCACTGGAGGGGGCACACACACCACGCTGCACAATGTGACTGCAGGTTACGATACGAGGTTAATTAATTAAGGACTATGCTCTGGAGATCCCGTGTCTCTTGAATTACCCTCCTTCCTTTAAGGAAAAGAGCTAAGGGAAATTTCACATGTTTTTAATAGACTAGAAAAGCCATGGAAAATAGGGCTGGAAAGCAGCTCAGGAGGTCATTGAGTCCATCTTTCTATCAAGGTAGAACTCACTAAATCTAAACCGTATCCTGGGAGATCCTTTCCTGACCTCACCTCAAATCCTGGCAGTGGAGATCCCACAGCCTCCTGCAAGGCTCTCCCAGCTCTTGGTGATGGTAGTGACAGGTGGAAAGTTTTCCTGCTGCCTAATCTGAACCCCTCATGTAATTTTTTTTAATGTTTATCTCTTCCTCATTAGCAAAGGAAACAATATCAAGTCTTCCTTGGCCTCATTGTTCTGTGTGTGAATTATGATGTTTTCTCATTCATTATCATTTATTCATAGGCAACATTTTCTAAACTTTTGATCGTTCTCACTGCTCTCTGATTTGCATTTTTGAAAGTAAGATCTTTATTGCAGCTGAAATAGCTCGGTTGGGGAACAAAATCTCAGCAAACACTGAATCCTGTAGGCACTGCAGGACGTATCCATGGATGTGTGGAGTGGCTGCAGCTTGAGGAGAGTTTTGGTGACCTGTGCAAGGCACCTCCTGCCCAGCACGTGTGGGATGATCCTGATCCTTGGGCTGGAATTCCCTGGGGGCTCTGCTGGCGTCACCGGCGCTCGAACGGGACCGGGGGCCCAGAGGTGAACTGGGGCGTGCAGCCACTCCCCAGCCATCTGTTGGTTTTTATTTCAGCCTCCAAAGCCTTCAGATGTTCATCTTGCACATTGCTCTTCAAATCTCAGCGTCTTTTTTTCTGCTTCTCCCAAAGGGGAATTCAGTTATAAGCAGAAAAGCTGTAGGAATGGCTGGAAGGACACACCTTGCCCAGGAGTCATCAGGCTGTGAGAATTGTGATGCACATTTGAGTTTGGTTCTGCCAGTTCCTGTCCTTTCACTAAACTCTTCAAAAGGCATTGCTGGTTGTGCTCCTTCCTGTTCCCATCCTGGATTTTTATGCACAGGAGCTGCTCGTGGAGCACTGGGGTTTTTGTGCCAAAAAAGCAAATGGATGATTCTTTAAATCCCTTCTGCATTTGCCAAGCTGAGAACCCTGGTATCTTCTGGTGAGTGGCTTGTGCTTCACCTGGGTCTTTAGCAGATGGATTCTCATAGAAGAATTATTAGAATTTGAATTTACTGGCCATTATGGGGAAAAAAATCATAACTTATTGCCTATTCCACTATATGATGATGCATTATATCAAGCTGAGTCTAGCAGAACTCTTAAATAAATCCCACTATCCATTTTGAAAATTGTGTGTAGTTTTGTATTAAATTATATTAACTGTTGAGTGTTGCTGTGATATGTGTACTGTTCCTTTTAAAAGGGTAAAAACCAAGTTATGGGAAATGGCATGAAGTAGTTTAAAAAATGTATGTGGCAATGACAAAGTGGACTTAAAAGCAAGGTAAAAATCATAACTTAGAGTTTGCCTATTGTGCATGAACAACCTGTAAATATTGAGCTAATGCCGTAAAGGGGAGGGCAGTAGACTGGCTTTAAGGACATACTCTGAAGCTAAATTGTGGATTTTGCCTGAGACTCAGCACTGTGTCTGCCTGCAGCCTGGTGTAATTTCTCCTGGAAGACTCAATCCCAACCATGCAGTGCCATGGACTTACTCTAACAGCATTTTTCTGCCTCAAATTTATGTAAATCCAAGTGTCTCCCTGAGTACTCCCACTTACTAAGGGTTTCATCAGGAAACAACCTCGTATTAAATAAATGGAGTGAGAAATCTGGGGGATTACTTGCCTTTTTTTTTTTTTTTTTAATTGGTTGCTGCTTTAGATGTTTTAAAATACAATACTTCAACAGGCATTTTATTCCAATAGGGAGACTTTGAAGGACACTTCCTGACCATTTCACATTTTTGTCTTTTTTTGCACCTTCACTACACAGCAATCCCTTTTGGAGGAAATAGCTCTACCTGGGAGGGTGTCCAAGGGAAATGTTGGGAAGTTTTCTGCATTAATTGCCATCCTTGGGCAACACAGGGCAGAGTTGGTCTGAATTCTGTGTGCCTGGGCAAGGGCTGGGATGTGGGAGGTGAAAAGATCCATGGAGAGCACAGAGAGGAGAAATATGCAATTCCTGCTGCCATCCCTGTCCCTTCTCAAAGGCTGTGGTGGTTCAGGATGCACAATTATTTGCAATCCTGACTAAATGTTCTTCACTGCTTCTTGCTCTTCTCAGTCTCCCTCACTTTTTTCCTTCAGTGTGTTCCAGAGAGCAGCTGCAATGGAAGAGAAATGCATTGTGAGTTGGAAGTAAAATATATAAGTGTGTCAATCTCCCTCATGAATGGAATGCCCGAGACATTCACATGATAAGAAAGAGGTTTTTAATTATTGGAGCAGCAAGTACGCAAATTAATCTCAATCATTCCATTAATTTTTTTCTTTCTTTCTCTCTTGGTCAGGTTTTGCAGATAGCAGAACCTGAGCAGCTACTCAGACGTGCCTTATTGTACATTATTGTTCTTCTCCCTGCAAATTTTTCATGTCAGAGGAAAGCTTTGATCACTGAGGTGTTAAAATCAGTAATGTTCACTTTTGTTTTCAACTGAGATCACATTAAGCTGAACAAAAGTACTAAAAGGGCCACATATATTCCTTTTCAAGCCTAAATACAATTTGCTATCAAAATGGACATTTTCTTTCTAACAAGATTAGATCTGTATTTAAGAAATGGCTATAAATGTTAATATGTATTTCCAGTTCTTCTAGTTTCCTTTCTGGGTAGTTTGGGGCAATACATTTTGCAGGAGGAAGAATTCTGAAGGGATATTCCTTTGCTGCTTTAAGCCATTCCTGCAGGAGATGGACAGTACCAACCATACAAAGTTCTCCATCAGACATAGAAACCCCTTCCCCTCATTTCCAGGACTGTGGTTGTTCCCTGATGAATGAAATAGTTCTTTTAAAAAAAAAAGGAAAGATGTGAGAAATACAACATTAAATAAATAAATGTGTCCCTTTCAGGGCTACACGAGACCTCAGCAGGTAATTTACCCTCTGTGTTGTCTAAATGAAGCTCCTTTCCCTGATGTGGTGCTGACTCAGAGCTGAAGGCAGCAGAGGCTCCTGGAGAACTGTGCAATTGCTCCTAACAAGTTACCCTAAATATCAGGAATTAACATGCAGCTGAAAACAGGGGAGCTGGGAACTTTTCCTAATTGGATTTTCAGCCCCCCTGCCAAGGGCTGTCCTGTGGCTGAGAGAACGTGGTCTGGGTGGGCTCTGGATGCCAGAGGGAGGTGAATTCCACTCGTGGGTGCTTTGGCTTTTATTTTCTTTTGTGGTTTCTGGTGTCTCTGTTTTATTGTCCTGAGCATTTTCCTCTGCTGCAATCTCACCCAGGTGAAAGTAAATCAGTGCTCAACTCCAGCCTTGCTGAGCTTCTTGGGGAATGAATTGATTTCCTCCCTGTCTTTGGGACCACTAAAAATCTACAAATCAAATGCATGACTTCAGCAAAAATTATGACATAACCAACCTTGGTCAAAACCCCCACATTATATATTAGACCAGGTTTTGATAAAAGTGAGATTTTTGCCATCAGTCCATTACTGTTTTATATCAAAACTTTAACATCTTATGCTTGTTTCCTTTTCTTGCTCCCTGGGGTGTCCATGTTGCTGCCTTTGCATTCCTTCAGATTTGATTTTGCTACTGTTTATTAATCTGATTTGAATTAGATTTAGTTTTGAAACAAAACTGATGAATATTTCTCTAACCCTTAAAGATAGTGTAGGTCTGAACATGTCCTTTTTTCTGCTTATATCAAAATCCACAATATTTTACAGTTACAAAGGTTTTTGGATGGGCTGGGTTTGCTCATACTAAAGGGAATAGTTGACTTTTATTGTGCAAGGTGCTTAATTTGCATTTCTGCAGGTTTTGGATGTCCAGCTCATGCCAAATCAAGCCCCAAACTTTTCATCCTCTTAAATTCAAGGGAGATTTGGCCCCAGATTACTCTTTCATACCCCCTGGAGTTTTTCCATCTGCCTTTTACAGCACCCTTTGGAGTGAGATTCAGGGTGATATTTGGGAGTGCATGGATGAGGTTGGATTTTCCTGTGTTCTGTGGCACTGATGGTCCTGGTTTGTGGCCACAGCCCTCATCCCATAACCTGAGACAGAGACAGAAACCATGGAGTGCTGAGGAATCATGAACTCCATCAGGACAGGAACAGATGAGGATTCACTGAAGAAAATATAAAAATATTTTATGAGGCAGTGGTAACTTTGTGAATAGGATGTCCTTCCCCAGCACCTTCTACCCAAGGATTAAAGCATCATTTCCAGCTATTAATAAATTAAATTTCATGGTACCCTTCCAAAGTTTTAAGGCAATAAACCTCTTTGACTCCTAGATGGATGGATGTGTAGGGATTAAATGATTTGCTGGCAGAGGTGTCATTTGTCAGGCCCAGGACTGGGAGCAGTGCTCAGGCTCCTATCACGTTACATCTTCCAATTTACCACCACTGGGTTATTATAACTCAAATCTTGGCCTTAACAGGAACTTTTCCTGTGTTATCTCTGAGCTCAGCTGGTGTTCCTAATCTTTATTTTTGCCTTGGTATATTATTTTCAATCTAACCCACTGCAGTTGTGCCTCTTATGTCGACTCCATGCCTCATTAAAAAGCTCACTCAGGCAGGGGCACCACCTGTATTTTTATTTGAAAACTCTCTGCCCTTGAGGAATCTTTGTGCTGCCTGACTGTACTTCTGATAGATCCAATAGTCTGCTAGTAGCAGTCTTTCACAGATAAATCCAGCAAAAAGAATTCATTGCAATTTCCAGTGTGGATTCAGAATACTGATTTTTATTTTTTTTTATATTTGGTGCTTTGTTGACGGTTAAAAATTCTTGCACTTTTATGGCTCTTCTCTAAAATCTTTCACAAAATTCTCTGTTCCAGCTAAGAAAACATACTTGTCTTTCATCTTTACTTGATTGCCTCCTCCTGAGTTTGTTCTTTTGTGGTTATATAATTACTATTCTAATTTACTGCTACCCTCAGTCCAGCACTGTGCCTTGCAGAGGCCCATTTGTTTCTTTATTTTTTCAATCATTGGTAGATAATGACATCTACCAATATCATTATCATTACTATTGTGTTTTGGGAACAGAATTGATTGAAGTGACTTCAAAACATTCCTTGGTCCAGGGTTTTAATGATATCTTTTCTGGGATCACTCCATGGTTTTGTGTAACCTTTGTTCTTCCACCTGTTCTAGGAAATGTCCCTCTTTTCATATTTAAACACACAGGTGTATATGTGTATATAAAAATGTATTTCAGCTGCAGATGTTGAGTATTTTCCTTCAAGGCAGTGTCTCAGTGTGGTGCCAAAGAACGGAGAGAGAAGGATGATGTAGATTGGGGATGAGATATCAAGGTAGACAGTTCTCATTTCTATCCCATCATAGGTGTAGAAAATCAAGATGATGTTCACATTATTCTGGTTGAATTTTAGCCTGCACAGCCTCAATTTCTGTGTAGAGTCCTGCTGTTCTTTCTAGCATGGTCCATTTCTTGCTGTTTGTTCCAAACAGTTGTGTAATGTTGCTATCCATGGTTAGCAATTTGCTGCTTTTCATCCAAGGTAGCTTGGATGTCAGAGCTGGTAGAAGCAATCATTTATTTTTAGATTCTAAATCCTTTGGGAATGCATAAAGCACTGTAGACATAGAAGATAATAATTTGTCTCCAAAGGTTCCTTATTTTTTATTAATGTTTTGATTTCATATTCTCTCTGTCTGGATATCACTGACTCCCTGAATATGTATTACCAGGGTAATTGATAGTGTGGCTCCTAAGGAACTCTCTTAACTGCTGATTAGATCTGTGACACTGCTCCATTTGAAGCAGCTTTGAGCCCACTCATCACCGTGGGTGAGTCAGTCCTCACCAGTGTATTATTTACAATCCCGGTGCAGGGAGCTTCAAACAAGTCCTCCTCAGGTTTGAGGAAGATTTCTTCTGAGCTGAGTCCATTTTTGCCACATCCCAAGTCAATTTTTAGGTGAAGTCACTTGTTTGCATTTATCTTCCGTGGAGATAAAGCCCTAAATTTTGCACAAAATTCCATGTTCTGTGTGTGTTTGGCTGTGCACAGGATGGACCTGAGGCAAAGGCAGCACAATGCCCCATTTTCATCCCTTTGGCACCCCTGGGTGCTCAGGCTCTGCTGTCTGCAGGCTGCTGTGTGCTGCCTCCTTGCTCCGGGTATTATGTAACAGATCCTTTCTTATATTTAGAGCTCGTCCCTCTTCTGAAGAGATCACAGGTTTGATAATGAGCTTAAGGGAAAAGATGAGATCTTCTTTGTGTGGGGGAGAGGGAAAGCAGAGCTGTTGGGTAATTCTGACATGAGCTGCACTGGGTTGGGGCAGCGTTGTCACCTCGGAGATGGGTGGTTGGAGCGTGTTCATCTCAAAATCAAATGGAACAAGTGAGACTTTAAGACAAAACTGATTCTGTTCCATAAACAAAGTCCCAAATGTTGGTGACTGGGCAGGCAGAGTTTGTGTGGGAGAATTTGTGTTGTGTTGGGAAGTCCATGGTGGACAAACTATAATCTGGTGAGACTTGTGGTGTCACAGCTATAAAAGGTGACAGCTCTTTTTTTTCTTTTAGTTGGCTTTATAACAGTGATTGGAATGTGTGCACAGGTTTGGGTTCAAATGGGGCTGGAAATAATTTTAGAGACACATCCCCCAAATGTCAATAATCCCCTGCACCTTTCAGGACGGGAGAGAGGCCACAGCACTGCAGAGTTGTTTGAAATGCCCAGCTTGTTGGGAATCAATTCCTGGAGCCTTTGTGAGCAAAAAGAGCTATATTTAGCTGTGTACTGCAGGCAGCTCTGTGCTCCACAGGCTCAGGACCTGCCTGGCCCCATGGAAACCACATTCCTCATTTTGGATGGAGGTCACCCCTGTGAGCCACAGCATCTCCCCCAGCCCAGGAGCCTCCGAGGGAGATCCTCGGTAACCTCGGGGCTGGCACAGGAGGGAAGCTGAGCCAGGGGAGCACAGAGATCCTGCCACTCGAGCCTGCCCCTCCCTGGGATGCTGTGGCTCATTCCTACACTCTGGCACAGCACAGAGCCACTTTCAGATGCCTCAATAACCTAACAGGGCCTCCAAGTGTTACTCCCCCTCTATTTCAAAGTGTTATTCCTCCTCCATCTCCCTAATATTTATTAGGAGGAGGTTTGGTTGGTTTTTACCTCTCCAAATTTCTTTTTAAATTCATTTTATTCCCTAGAGATGCTACAATTTGCAGCATTTCCTGCTGTAAATAGATCCATGTAGAAAGCGGAAGGTGAGCTATAAAAGGAAAACTGGTTTCAACTTCTGTTGCTACAATTACTCCCCCAGCTCTTCTCCCTGCAGCATCTGAGTGTAAATCTCTCCTTGTCATTTGTGGGCACAATTCTCCTTGAGAATCGTTTGTACAGTGAATTTCCTGCTGGTGCAGTCGCCTGTGATGTCAGCACAAGGTGGTAAAGCCAGGTATCCCCACAAATTTCTACCCAGACACAGCCCAGCAGAGGCACATCAGCCCATCAGGACAGAGATTGGAATGCATCTTTTAAGCTACAAAGAGCTTTAAACTCAACATCTGTGTGTAACATAACGTGTCAAGTTACTGTCAAGATAATTTCTGTCCTTGTTGTTTTCTGTGTGTTCAATGTTTCATGGTGTGGCCTCTTAAAAAGGAGTGACAGGGCCTGGGAGTTCCTTGCTTCAGCCTTGAATGTGAAGTTGGATTTGCCATTGAAAAATGATGAAATCTTTGCATTTCTCCAGCTGAAGGGAGGGTGGATTACAGGCAAAGGGGAAACATTTGAGTTCAACACCATGAAGTGCTTTTAAATAATCTACTGGATGGTATAGAGCCATGCTGAATAATATGTAAATAAATAAGTTCTGCTGATTTATAATAATTTAAGATTAATAATAATAAATAGCTGCTTGACCTGTCCAACCAAATCAAACTTTGTGCCAGTGCTGTGTTTGGGAGCCTCTCTCACCTGCTGCTCATGGCTGTGATTATTGAAGATGGATAGCTGTAGGTTTGGCTGCTGTCTCTTTAGGAAACCTTTTAAACCAGGATTGGAAAGAATATTTTACAGCCTGGTGAAAACCTCTAAAGGCTGCCATTGTGTCGTTCAGGCCAGAACAACCCAAAGCTCTGATGTATTTTATCTGCTGTTCTGTTCCTCAACACTATAAATAATTCAGATCTGTTGGCTTAACTACTACTGGCAACTGTTATTTATTAAGAATGACTGAAATAACTATGTGGCTCAGTAGAACAGAATGCATTAGGGACTCTAATGTGAAACAGAATAGCTAAAACATTCTGATTATCCTTTAAAAAAAAACCCTAACCCCCTAAACCTGACATTATCCTTTGCAATTCTGCAAAGGACAAGTGACAGTGGGAATTAGGATGGGATCTTTCTGAGTAAGTGAAGGTTTTTTCCTTTCAAAGAGCACTGACCCCATCAGAGAGCCCAGTTTGCCCCACTGGCATCTCGTTCTGTGGGCACCAATGTCACTCATTTGGAACCTGAGGTTCCAATAAAACCTTTAATGTGCCCCACTGTGTAATCTTGGAGTCTGCTTGTACTTACTTGTCTGCCTGTAAAATTCTTTTTAAAGCTACTGCATTGTTTGTTCTTGTTTGTTTGAACTTGTTTATCTTGCATGTCGTGCCCAAGAGCAGCAGGATTTTCTGGGAATCAGTGCAAGGGAATCGCTGTTCTCTTGCTCCATCCCCACTTTAGGCTTAATTAATAATATCTGGCACTTCATCATTGGCTTTGAAATTGCTTTCCAGAGGTCAATAGCATTCTCCCTGTTTTGCAGACACAAAATTCCATGCTGGGAAGGGCTGACCCCAGGCAGGGCATTGGTACAGCACAAACACAGCGTGTTCCTGCACGGAATTCCATCCCAGATGTATCCCTGCACAACACCACAGTGCTTCTGCGAGTCAACTGATTACAAATGGTGCATTTGGAATATATTTTTTATCACCAAAAAGGGTTGACATCCAGGACTTGGATGAGTAATTATCTAATCTTACATCTGGCATAAACAGGCAAGCCATTTGTGTGATGAAGTGCATTGCACAGGAGCGAGAAGGCAGCGAGAGAACATTCGCTGCTGACTCAGTGGCCATAAATCTTCTGGGGTGTGTTTTGCCTTATATTTGATATTTGTTCAATGGGTTGCAAGAAGTTAAGTGATCAAATGTCATTTGGAAATCCTGGCCTGCAGCTCTTTTTTTTTTCTCAGTTACATGAAGACAAATATTCCAACAGGAGCACAGTTATTTGGGGCCTGGCTCTGCGGGGTTTTACTGAGGCACCATCGTCACCCTTTTTTTAAAAAGTCATTTTATACTTGTTTGCCTTAATGATGATGTGCAGGAGAGAGCAGGCTATGTGCTGCTGTGCAGCATTTGATTTCATTTATTTGAAATTAAGTCATTAGCTTTAACAGCACAGTGCATTTTTCTTTTAGACTCCTAATCAGAGGAGTTGGGTGTGTTAATCTGATCTCTAATAAAACAGAGGCTCTGCATTGGGGGATTCTTATTTAACTTGTATTTCTGGACACATCAGGTGTGTATGGTATATCCCTTCCACTTAAGGGAAGTATCAATGGAAGTTTGTTTATAAAAGAGAGAAAAAATTAGGGCATAAATCAGTGGTGAGTAAATGATGTGCCTGAACTCCTCTGCAAGTTTCCTGCAACATAAACTTTTCTAGATACAGTGTCATTAATATTTTATAGCAAGGAGAGAAGTCATCAAAAACTCCAGCTAGGGCATAAAATATCTGAAATAATAAGAATATATTTAAGTACCTTCAGAGTGAGCTTGGACACTCTCATTGATTTTAGACAGCATCTCATTCTGGCTTGACAAAATGCAGAATTCATAAATTAAATCTGATGTATACAGTGAACACTTTTATGCTGATGTTGGCACACTTTCAGATGTAAAATTAAATTACTTTTTCCAATAAGGCAGCATAGATTGAAGCATGGATTCCTTTCTTTGCTAATGGAACCAGGAGAAAGATATTGAATTATGCTGACTTTCGAACTGACTGAGCGCCAAAGAGAGGAAAATCAATGACATTTTTAATGTCCTGTGGAGCTTTTAAACAGGCCTCAGCCTGGCAGGGAAACTCAGTGTGAGGCAGCTGCTGTTGACATTGGTTTTGCAGTGAAGAAATTCACTTCTTCAGGCAAGCAGCACCTGGCACTGAGGTGGCTTTGTCCCCATTCTGCTCCTGGTGGTGCTCAGTGGGCACTGACTGGATTTTGGAGGACTCTGGACACACTCACACCCTGAACAGGGAATGTGCTGTGTAAACGTGCAGGATAATCCTTGTAAAACAACAACAAAATCCAGAAGGATCTTTCCTCTCAGTATAAATCCCTGAAAGTCACATGAGTTGGTAATACTGATAAATTATCTTTATTTGGATGAATTAATGATGGGGTAAACACGGATTTATTTTCACTGTGTGTTTGCATTTGCAAAGCTGCATACTAAAGATCTAAGCTGCAGAATCAATGCCCATCAAATAAGTGGCTTGTTGGCGTTTTTATCTTTTCTAATAATATTTTTATAATTTTGTAAAGTGCATTTCATAGCAGCAATTGAAATTTTGTTAAAAAAAGCTTTCCAATCCCTCAGAATCTTGCTCCTCAGATAGAAAAGATTCTGATTTGAATGGGGGAGAGTCTGTATAGATACATCCTTGACATCTCAGTATTATACCAGAGGTTCATGAATTGTGGTCCATTTTTCTCTGCATTTCTTCAAAGCCCAGGTTTCCCTTTCTTTTAATAACAGATGGATAAAATCTCCTCTGTGAAGGACTCTAGTCCTGGAATATGGTTTTCAACAGCAAACTTTGTCTCTTCAGTCCTTTGCTGTAATGAAGGAAACCACGCTAGAATCACTCCTGGCAATTCAATTCCTTGCAGTTATTTGGCTTGCAGCTCCTGGCACATCCACCCTGGGGTTTTTGGGTTGTTGGTGTTGCTGAGGGTGATTTCTGCCATTGGAAAAGCAGCCACAGCATCAGCCCCAGAGACTGCAATGTGAGTAACCTCAGAAGTGCCCTACTGTGGGAATGAGAGAAAGAATAGAATTTGGTTTCAGAGATACTACACAGACAATTTAGCCAGCACAGGAGCTCGGGAAAAGCTGCTTTGTGTGGTTTGGGTTCTTCACAGTTCAGCCCTCCGGTGTCAGTGGTGTTTTATTGACAGTCATTAAATCACAAATGCTTATGAGTGGTTTGTGGCCAGCAAGCATTTATATTTTAGATAGACACTGCCCTTCACGACATTGTACCTCATCAAAGAGACAGAGGTGACCTTTTTATTTTGTCTGGCTCACATTTTGGTGGCTTTATGTACTGTCATGTGCACTCCAGCCTCTGGAGAAAGGAAGGAGCGACTTGCTGCGCAGCAGAAAATGCATTAAAGCTCTCAGCCTACTTCATGTTTGTTAGAAGTCAAGGGTTTCCCCTGGTGCAAATCCAGCTGTTCCAGAGGTTTTCTGATGAGCACTGCACCTCTGGTTTGGGTTTTTTAACATCCAGTTAAGACTTAACGACAGGAACATATCTATATAAAATTGATCTAGAATATGGCAGTGAGCACAATGGAAAAGGTTCGATTTTTGGTAAGGAACAGTGTCTGCATAGACATGGGTACGAGAAATGTGTCTGAAACAGTGTATTTTTGTAACGCTTGTGTATTATATTTCTGTTGCTTACAACTGTCAGCACAAGGACAGGATCGTTTGGGATGTGAGCAGGCAGCTGTCTCTGTGAAGCCTATAGATAGCAGCTTCCTTGGGTAGCACGTTTGCAGCTCCTTCAAACAGATTTATCAAGCATCTTTACTGTCTCACCACTGCCAGCTCAAATGACTTCTCAAGGAGCTTTGGTTATGCAAGCTTTTAAAAGGTGCATTGTTTTTTCTATTTGTTTCTTTTTTCGTGTGTGTGTGTGTGCTGGGTTTTTTTTAGTAACTCACTGCAGCAGATAAAATCTAGTGCAGGGTTTCACCATGTGTTAGGAAAAAACCCACCATACTCCATGTGCCCACCGTGAGCAGGCTTTAAATAAGCAGCAAAACTTGCAGCAGCTGTGCAGAGCAGCAGAACAGCACAGGGCAGAGAGATGCTCTGGAGTGAGGAGAGGAGAACCTGCAGAGACAGGAGCTGGAAACAGCAGCCGCTTGGCACAGTGAGAGGATACATCCATAATCATTTGGGGGCTTGGAATGCTTCACAGAATATTCCCCTCTGAGTCCTGGGTGACCTAGAGGAGGGAGGAGACAAACAGAAGCCCCTCAGCCGGCTCCAAATCCCTGTGGATGGCCACGGAAACAGGAGGTGCAGGAAGGGAGGGCTGGGGAAACAGCCAAAGGAGCTTCCCAAAGAATTTCTCTGCTCGTTACTGCTGCACTTCACAGCATGGGAACTTTCCATACTAAAGGCTTTAAAGGCTCCTTCAAAGGGCTTCCAGGCTGTACCCAAGCTCCATCTGGAAGAAGTCTCATGAGACTTTGGAATGTTTTGTAAATACAGGCAGGGGATAAATGAGGTTTCTCTTCAACTGAGTCTGGCAAAACTTGCTTTCTAACGGGAACTTGCAACAGGCCACGTGAGCAGGAGTGTTTCCCAAACTGCATCCCTGTGTAATGTCTTTTGGAAAGGGTGCAGTTAACTTGTCATCCCTACAAAGTCTTTTACTAACACAGTAAATTATAGGCCTTTTGGGAATGTGCTGTACTTGGTTCTTTTCAGGTCATGTTCTTGGTCTTGGATTGCTGTGTGAAACCAAATATACTGCTTTATCCTGTTTGCCTGTGGATTTGTTTTGTGTTTCAGCAGATTGAATAGCATTTCTATTTAAATCATTCCTCATTCTAACTAAAACAATTGCTGTTCTGTAGTGTCAGGGGATTCTTGAGGTAACAGGAACACTGTACATTTTGTGATTGACTGCCCATTCTGGCCCTTGAAAGCACCAGCACGTTTTGGTCCATTTCCCCTGCTTTGTTTGGGTTAGTGATGCCTCAGCAGCTACCCCAGACCATGACAGGCTTTGGGATTTTCGGCACTGGTTGTGTATTTTGGGCAGGGGCAGCACCCTGCCTGCAGCATCATTTTCCCATCAGCAGTGCTAATGCTCCAGATCATCAAGTTTTAAGAACTTGAGGTCTTTCTTTCCTGGTTTTCCCTTTTCCTGCAGCTGTTGATGACACTGTGAGTTATCTAGAGCTGTTGTTTGCCTGTGTGTTCCACTTAGCACTTCTGGCAGTATATGAGAACAGAGTGAGAAAAAACTATGAAAGCTATCAAAAGTATAAATCTTCTATAGATTGAAAACATCTCCCACTCTCAGCTTGATATTTTTCCCTTCAGTTGTGCTCTTATCAAGAAATTCCAGAATACTTCACAAACAGTGAATTAGGCCTTCTACAGCCTTCCTCCTCCTCCTCCTCTCCCCGAGGAGGTGGCATTCTCATCCCTTGTCTGCAGAGAGGAATGAAGGTCTGAGTGGTGAAGTGACTCTCCCAAGGTCAGCTGCTGAGTTAGAGGCACAGCTATGAATAGACAAAGGCATTTTCAGCTCTCTGCTAAACAAGACCGTGCCCTCCCAGTTTCAATTTGTCAAACTTCATGACTAATAACACTTGAGCACCTCGAATGTGGCAGAAGAATTTCTTTTAGCAGCCAGCAGGTAAGCCCTGGTTATACCAGCAGCAGGGTGGAAGCTCCTCCACGTCCCCAGGGATCCTGGTGATGCTCTTTGGGTTTTGTCCCTTTGGGTTTTTGCTCTTTGCCCTCCTTGCACTGCTGTTTTGTGGGATGCTGTAGCTGCTCACTGAGTGCTCCATTCTGTGATGAAAACAAAGATCCCAGACCTGGCTCTTCATTTGTCTTGGTGTAGCAGTAATGAAGTGTCCTGAGAGTGGTTTGATTTCAACAGCTATTTTAAACCTTCAGTGCAATCTGCTCTTCCTTGAAGGGAACAAGTAATTCAGCTAAAAGTCCTCTGAGGAGCCAAGTGAGAGAAATAAATGTTGAGTTGTGCTAATCAGGAAGAGGAAGTCATCTGTCTGCATGTGGTCACTTCCCTGCTCACATGGCACCGTCCTGTAACAGCTCCATAAGAAGCTTTGTGATCAACAAATGTCAAGGGCAATTAATTCTTCAGCCAGCAGCTGTTATTATTAGGACAAAGAGTGGCCAGACATAGAAGGAAAGCCTTCAGCTGATTTATTTTCTCTACCTTACCCATCAAAATCCATCAGTTGCTCAAACCCCCGTGGTGAACTCCCATGCAATAAGAATTTAAAATTTGCCATCTCTTCTTTTTTTTTTTTTTTTCA
>VZRZ01001374.1:640312-660422 GCA_013398175.1 Climacteris rufus
TGTGAACATTCCGTATTTTTTTTTTTTTTTTTTTTTTTCAGTAGGAGAGTTTGTATTAGATTTAGAGCACAGAGGAATAGCTCAGGGAAGGCATTCAGAAAGTCCTCCCCACTTTAATGCTATCAGGATGGAGAGGAGTTGTGTGTTAAGCTGGTAACATAATAATATGTGGGCTGAGTTAAACCCACCTCAGACTGGTTTTCTCAAACTTAATTGATGGAAGCAGTGCACTTTCAGGCTGCATTTAATACCTTCCCAGAGTTATTCCAGGATTGCAGCAATGCAACTGTGGGTGTTCTAAACACACCTACGCTGCCAGAGAATCAGGAAGGATGTACTTAAAATCCCCTAATTTATCTAATAACATCTTTAGCAGCTTTTTGTGTAGGTTTAGTATTGTAATGGAAATGCATTCCTCGGCTTTATAAAGAGCTGCTGTATGGAACTGCTGGCTCTGCTGTGGGGACAGTAAATACAACTTGGAGCTGGTTGGGGGATCACTCTGACCTGTTACACACCCTGTAAATGCACCTTTCAATTGTCTCATCAGTCACTGTGGTTAAAATAATCTCTACAATTTCAGATCCGAGTGTTCATGGCTCTGGGTATCCACAGACGCTGCTGTCCCACCTTCCAAGCCCAAGAGCAGAGGTTCCTCACATCAGGGACGTTTTTCCTCTGCTGTTTAGACCCCAAGTCTCTATTTTAGCAACTGCTGTTGCCCCAGTTCTTACACAGGGTCCCTCTTTGCCCATCAGTGGGCATTCCTGAGGGGTTGTTTATAAGTGACACAAAACAAGTCTGGTTTTTCTAAAGTGTTCCAGCACCGAGCTGGTCAGGGGAAGCCCTGGGCTGGAAACAAGCTCAGGTTCCTGGTAACTGCTGCCTTAATTATTCTATCCCAGGCCTTGCTGCCTCCCTCCTGTAACAGGGGAACCACATGTAACAGCATCCCTGCTCTGAGTATTGCAGGTAACAATGGACATGAAAAACCTGCTGGGTTTGAGCTGAATAAAGACAGAAAAGACAAGACAGAAAATCAGCTCTGGCTGCTAATTCCAGGGAAGAATCCCAGGATGGGGCAGTAACGAGGTGTGAGCTGCTCTCTGTGGCCAGAGCTTTCCCATGGCAATGTTGGACAAAGCCATTTCTTGCTAATCTTACACTTTAAATCATTTATAGATGTGTTAAACAGAATAGGTTAAGCAAATGTGTACGTTCATTTCCTGTTCCCTGGATTTCTGATGTGGAATTCTGTTGTTGATGGGCAGTTTCTGGACTGAAATTGGCTCTGTGTGATCCTGTGACAGTGGGATGTCTTGGGCAGGACATTGTTATCCTGATAATAGCTGTGGAAACTGGAAGTTTCAGGCTGTGTCAGCAGGAGACACCTGGAGAAGTTCAGGCTGACCAATGGGAAATGCAAAGTCATACATAAATTAAGAGAGTTTAAATACCTCTTGAATGAATGTACATTACAGTGGGCTTGGTTTGCTATAGATTAATTAACCTTGGGGGATAACGGGTTTAATTAAGCTCCAGTGAGTTAAAGCCACTTCACTCTGGATAGAGATCATTCCTGAGGGAGCTTTTTAACCTTATGTGCATCAGCTTCCTGTGGGTTAACCTTAACTTGCAGTGCCCCTTGATGAGGCTTGGGACACTTTGAAATCTGAGGAATTCTGGAATCCTGACTCCAGTTCTCAGGAGAAACTGGACAGAATGGGCTTGAGTTAGAAGTATATGTAGAAATATGTAAAAAATACACAGTTGTGTGACAGGTTCTGGAGGGTTCCAGTCTAGATTTGAAAAGCATTTAAATAGAGGTTATGAACTGAAACATTGAAACTTCAGAAAAAGGGAACATGAAATCCCTCTGCTGGGTTTGAGGCCTGGCTGCAGCCTTGTGGTGCTGCCCAGCAAAGACCCTTGCTGAAAAACACCCTTGTGCTACCTTGCTGAATCACACTAAAACAACTTTTTGTGGGTTTCTCTTCTTTTCCAGCAATTGCCCTTCATTCCTGGCTGCTGCTTTGGCCAGAGCCACCTCAGATGAGGTCCTGCAGAGCGACCTCTCGGCGCATTTCCTGCCCAAGCGCGTGGACAACGCCGACGGCATCATCCGTAAGTGCCAGGGGAGCTGGGGCTGCACCTCTGGGACAGCAACACCCACACTGCTGCACAAAGGGGCTTCACCAGCACCCCTGGGAGAGCCACGGGCTCATTTCACAGTCACAGCTGTCTCACCTTTGAAATCACTCTGTTAAGTGCACCTTCCTGGCTGTATCTGATGGCCCTGAATTCCTCTATCAGCACTTTATACAATGTGGTGCTGCTGGCAAGTGCCAGTTGTCCTCCCTCATCCTTGGAGCAAAGTCAAATATATGTGGGAAGAGATAATTTAATTCTGAATTATTTCAGTCAAGAGTGGTTTTTACTATGGCTTGTAAGTTTTTTATATGGTGTTAGCGAAAGGTAGTATAAAGAGATTTTGTGATTAAAAGGAAGAAAATTCCTTTTCCTCACTCATCTGTGCTTTCTAACAAGATTTTTGCAGCATCCAGCTCAAGGTTATGCACCCTAAATCATTTCAGGATCTGCTGGTCTAAATAACCTTGAGAAATTGCTGGGTTGCTCCTTACAACAAAGAACAATGTTTCTCACATGTATTGACAGGAATTCTGTCACTGGATCTTGAAAATACGGTCACCAAACCACTTTGTCCATTGCCTTCTTTTTTGATTTTAAAAAAAGTTAAATTATTCTGGGGATAAGGAGGATCTATAAATCTGGCTCTTCAAAAAGGAAGATTCTGCTGTATTCCCCAGAGGCCCTTGGAAACCTGAGAAACAGAAAAACATGCTCTGGGTTCCCTTTCTGCAGGTATTGCTGCCTCCTCCTGCTGAGCAGGTAAATGGAATAGATTTGTCATTGTTCTGGCTGAGCAGCCTTCATTAATTTCAAATTGAGATCTCTGAAACTTGCATAAATATTTGACAGTCTCCAAGGAAATGTTGACTAAGCCTCCACACAGAATACCTTCAGAATTCAACAGAAAGGAAAACGAAAAGAAAAAACCCACCACAAAACTCGCACACCTACAGAAATTGCCATTTAAATTTATCTAAGTCTGTAAGACACAGATGCAAACATAGATTGAGATGGGAACAGACTGGAGCAGGCACTAAGAATAGGACTCCAGATGCAGTTTGCTGAGGTGAATTGTCATAATGAAGGTACTTGGAAATAAAATATCCCTCTGCTGATGCAATGTGAAGTGTTAAATTGAGAAGATTAAGGGGGAGAGGAAAAGAGAGAACATCTTCTGGCCTGTAGTAAAGCCACAGCTTCATACAAACCCTGCAATTTGAAGTCAGTTAAATGATAATTTTTCAAAACAGAACATCAGCTCAAGTCATGGAATGACAGAGTCCCAGAATGGTTTGGGTTGGAAAGGGCAATCAAGATCATCTTGTTCCCCTCCTGCCACGGGCAGGGACACCTCCCACTGTCCCAGGCTGCTCCAAACCCCATCCAGCCTGGCCTGGGACACTGCCAGGGCTGGGGCAGCCACAGCTGCTCTGGGCACCCTGTGCTCCACCAGTGCTTCATCACCCAACAATGAAAGGTTTGGCCTGGGAAACCACAACAAACCTGGGGGGATTCATGCAGGATTTTCCTTGCAAAAGGGCAGCAATTCCAGCAGAGAGAACCTTCCCAGAGGAGTCCCTTGGGACACCTGGGGTAGGTGGTTGGAGGGGCCCTGCCCTCACTGGTACCATACAGAGAGGCTTTTATGCTTTGAAAGAAAACAGAGGGAAGTGTGGCAGGTGATGAAAATGGGATTTCTACATCTTGAAGTTCACCTTGCCCTAATGCTGTTTGAGCTGCTGCAGAATGTGAAACCAAGCTGAATTTAGCTGGCTGGATTTAATATCCAGCTCTATGTCAGGTTTTTTTTATGAACCCAGAAAGATTTTTATTCTGTGTAATACAAGGAGACATTTACCTGACTTGCCTCAAGTTTGAATTTGCTGGAAGATAAAAAAAAAAAAGCAATTTCAAATTTCCTTTGTGGCACATTTCGCTCTGAGAATTGCAACGTGACAAATCACGTCCTGTACTTAGGAGTGGCAAAAGCAGTTCTTGGTGTGCTGGTGGAAAGGAAATGAGAAGCTCCATGAAAGAAGGTAAATCTTAAAAGAAAGAAACCAGTTTTGAGTCCACAAAAACAGGATTGCAAGGATATGGGTCTGTTATATGTGGGGTGATATCAAGGACACAATTTGAGTCACAGGCCATGACTGACTCTTCTCTTTACACTGCACTGGAGAGGAGCAAAAGAGGTTCCCTGAGAACTGAAGGATGTTGGATTTCTTTCTTTGAAAGGTCAGGTTAAGGACACTCAGGGGTTTTTTTGTGGAGGAAGAGAATCACCTGGAAGATAGGACTGTGTGATGTGGTGGTGTCTAAATGTCCAGCAGATGTCACAAAGCAAATCAAAATATCCCATTACCCAGTTGTTCCAGGTTCTAGAGGATGATCTATAGCCAGGACACAAAGATCATTGACTACTCAGAAACTGGATTTCCCAGATTAAGGAAAACCTTGGGCATTGGCTCCATGACCTATCTACAGACAAGTTGTCACTGTCTGGCTTTTCAGGAAAGGCCATAAAATATGGCACCAAAAAGCAGGATCTGCTTACTGGTATTGCCTGGTTCTGCCCTAAGAGTCAGTTCTCTTTAGGAGCAATCATGCCTGAGCTGGATTTCCCACTCACTGTGGTGCAGTTCAGTGTTACTTCCAACCTGGGGGATTTGGGAGCAGCAGGAGGGAAATGAAATTCTCCGTGCCACAACCGCAGTGACAGCTGAGTCAGCTCTGGCTCAGCACTGCAACATGAACAATTGATGAGTAACTCCAGCTGGGAGGGGGTGCCTTTTATCGTGGGCCTTTCTCCTGTTTTAACCTCAGAGCAGTTACTGGTGGTGCAAACACCACTCAGGTCCCTCTGGGAAGGGTGTGCAGAGCTCAGCAGGACCGGGGCTTCACTCCCATCCTCCTCCTGTGGAGTGTGACAGCCACTGCCAGGTGCCCACTTCACCTCTGCCCAGTGGCAACAAATGGAAGAGCAAATCTGTGGGCTTTGCTCTGGAAAAATTCAATTTGGACACATCAGGCTGGACTTGTTCCCTCTTTAAATGTTACCCAGAGATTTCTGGTGGCACCAGGGCGAGCAGTGCAGGTGGTGGGAGGAACTCACACTGTGGCAGTGGTGGGATGACCCAGTGGTTTGATTTCCACCACTTGGTTTTAAAGCTGCGTGATCAAGGAGCTAAGACTCCTTCTGGTTATTTATACAGTGTATTTCCAGCTTAATGCCTCTTGCAGATCAAGATTGAACCAACTCACAATCAGCAGAGCTGGGAAAGTGTCTTGTTCCTAAGGACCTTGGCCCCCTGGTCGCTGTAGCCCACATGTGGCATGGACCTAGGACAGAAATCAGTAAATGCTGCCTTTAGGCTCTTCACAGAATTCCTGTGAACCAAGAGATGCTGCAACTCTCCCTTCTCCTCCCTGTATCTGAGCCCCTCCTCCTGCAGGAGTGATTGGCACTCGTGGATTGCTGCTGTTTAGCTTTGAAGATCCCTGGCTTTGGTGAGCGATGGTGAACAAAGAGATTTGATGCGTTCAGCCCTGATGCTCACTTCCTGTTTCCCTCTCCTGAATTGCAGAGCAAATGTCAAGTGCCTGAGTTCTCACATTTTAAAATGACTATTTCTCAGCAGTGACAGTTCAGCATTTTCTTAAATTTAGGGCCTTTATGGTTTTCTCATTTGCTCATGCAGATTTCTTTGACACACCGTTGTCAGGAATATGGGAATAATAGGAAATCTGGGAACAGCTAAGAAGGCACCTGAACTGTGCACTGCTGGAAGTGCACAAAACATCTTAAAATGACTCTACTAATTTCTGCAGATTATTTCCACTGTCTTGCCTCAGCTCTGCAGTGAAATGGTGTTTAGAATAGAGAATTTGGTCCAAGCCAGCGTTCCATTGTTATGGAGGGTGGGTTTTGTACATGCCACCATTGTACCATGACAAAGTCCCTGTCAGAGCTGCACCACCCTGGGCAGGGCCACACCAGGGATCCCACGCTTTTTGTGCCTTTCATTTTTGCTGCTGCTGCAAATGAGTTCCCCAAAGGCACAGGGAAATGTTTAAGTTAAAAAGACAAACAAACAATGAGCTGCTTACTGATGAATACTGATTATGGTGAGTTTGGCTTCCTCTTTTCATGCATCAAAGCCCAGAATTTCCCTGCTGACATCAACTGCTCGGCTAAAACGGTTTTGTTTCATTTTCATAACGTATGCAAGGGAGAAAACTCGCACTTAATAACACTCTCAAGGCTTTCATTTGTGCTTTGTGCCTTCCCCAGAGATCGAGACAGTGAAGTTGGCCCGTTTAGTTTTCAGCAAACTGCACGAGATCTGCAGCAGCTGGGTGAAGGATTTCCCCCTGCAGCCCAAGCCCCACCGCTACTACGAGACGTCCATCCACGCCATCAAGAACATGCGCAGGAAGATGGAGGACAAGCACGTCTGCATCCCTGACTTCAACATGCTCTTCAACCTCGAGGTGAGCACAGGGCACTGGCAGACACATCTGTGAGCAGTGCTTCCCATTCCTGGGCAAATCAGGGGGTTTCCCACTGAGGAAGTGAAGGGTGGTGGGCCTGAGGAGGGCTGGCTGGTGGTGGATTAATTTAGTTGGTATTTAACAGCAGTTTCTACATGAGGATATAGAACATAAGAGGCATTTTCACAGATTTCTGGTGAAATGTCATCTGACTAAACAAAGTTTGTGTCTGGCTTATCCTAATAAAGTCACTGACCTGCTGTTGTGCAGAAAACAGCCCTGCTCTTGGCACTGGGAACTGCTGTGCTGTAGCACGATGAGATAAACCAAGGCTGGAGCCCCTCTTTGTAGGTGCAGCAGCTCACTGCCAGGGGCAAGGAGGAAGGGGTCCTTACAGTTCATCTCTGAAGCCACTTGGCAACCAGGGGTGGCTCTGTTCTGCTTTTCAACCCTTCCTCTCGGGAGGGAAAAGCCAAAAGCAAAAGTAAGGAAAGAAAGTAAAAAAACCCAAACCAAACACAAAACTTGGAGGATAATAGGGTGCAGCTCACAAGAGAATCTAGCACCGTGTTTGGTGGAACTGGGGCCAGTTACTAATTTCTTTATGTGACCATTGGTCAGACACTCATTCTTGCTCTCCCTTGAGATATAAAACTGGACACTGAGGAAGGGAAAATAAAAGGAAGTGGCAAGGATTTTACTTTTAGGATCAGATTGCTGCATACTTACTCCTTTATTACATCCTGTCACTTTAATAACCATCTTCTGCCCCATCCACATTCCTGCCTTTAAATGGTATTAATGCAAACAGAGGCAGATGTTTCCTTTGCCTGTCAATTGTCAGCTTTCTTATTCCAATTTGTGTTGGAGCCCATTACCTAAAAATTACAATGTGCAAATATTCCAGTCACTGAGCTGGCTGTCAAGGTTGAATTGGCTCTGTCAGTGGGTTGGTGTTGTGTGTGTGAACAGGCACAGGAGTTGCTGTCTCTTGGTACCGCGTTGTTTCTCTGAACAGAGGAGGGGAAGCTGAGAAAACTGACTTGAAGATGAGTGATTTTGCTGTATTTGATTTGTGAATGTAATCACAATTTTCTGATGAGAGAGCACATGCAGTTTTTTTAAAACATAGGCATCTAGGATGATATGTTTTAGATTTAAGCAAGAAGAGTGAAAGCAGAGGCTGGCTGGCTTCACATTTTAACTGTACTGGCATTTTATCCCTGGTGGATTCCAGTCATGATGTAGACTTCATCCAAACTGTACTGGATGTTCTTCTCTGTCTGTGGCTTTTGCAGACACAAAATCTCCTGCACAATTTGATGAGAATGGCACTTCCTATTTGAGTTGTGTGACTGAGTTGGAACAAACGGGGCCTGAGGAGCACTGAGAGCACTACACAGGGGATTCTGGCAGGGCATCTCTTGCAGTTTGCAGGTAGAATTCAACAACAAGGTGGAAATTCCACATTGATGCAAGGACAGATGGCCAGGGTAGTTTGTTTTTCCATTGGAGACTCTGTCTCTAATTGCAGTTTAATGAGGGCACCACAAATGCCAAGTTCAAAGGTTGAAGACAATCCAATGAGACGTTTGCATTGCTTTCCCCTGAGCTTTTTTCTCACTGTGTTTCCACTGGCAGGACCAAGAAGAACAAGCTTATTTTGCAGTGTTTGATGGTCATGGAGGAGTGGATGCTGCCATCTATGCCTCCATCCACCTCCACGTGAACATGGTGCACCAGGAGATGTTCCAGCAGGACCCGGCCGAGGCTCTGTGCCGAGCCTTCCGCGTCACCGACGAGCGCTTCGTGCAGAAGGCAGCCAGGGAGGTGAGGGACTCCACAAGCCTTCCCCTGTGCATTCTGCCTTTGTCAGGGGGGTGCTCCAAGCACAGGACAGGGATCTGTCCTTGCACAGTGCAGAGAGCTGGTCCCCACTGGTGGGCTCCTTCACACCCCATAACATGTCAGCTCCCGCTTCTCGCAGCAGCCAGCTCCTCTAGAGGATGCTGCTGCCATTCCCACACTCACTGCTGACCAGGCTCAGTCCCTGGGCTCACTAACACACAGGTGTGTCTGGCAATAGCAGGAGGCAGCCAAAGCAGCCCCAGCACACACCAGCAGTGCCTGGCACCTGGCAGGTGGCTCCCATGCCAGGGATGTCACGGGGCGAATTCGGTCACTCGTGTTCAGCCAGGTTGGCCTGCGGGGCTGTTCATGAGCTGTTGTAGCTGTAGGGAAAGCACTGCCTGTTCCTCCCTGGAAAGAGGCTCTGTGCAGCAGTTCCTACATGTTCTGTCCTCGAGTTAAGTAAGAAAATGCTTTGAAATGGAAATGTCTTTCTTTTCAGAGCCTGCGCTGTGGAACCACCGGGGTGGTGACTTTCATCCGAGGCAATATGCTGCACGTGGCTTGGCTTGGGGACTCCCAGGTCATGCTCGTGAGGAAAGGCCAAGCTGTGGAGCTGATGAAACCCCACAAACCAGATCGAGAGGTGAGAGGGGTCTGACTGAACAGCCCTGGGCAGTAAGTACACAGCTACCAGCCCTGGGTGAGCTGCCTTCCCGTGTCTCTTGGAGCAGCTGCCTGTGGTTTGTTTGGATCTGTGTGCAAATCCTTTGTTTCATCTCTCTCTGTTGTGTTTGTGAAAAAACAGATATTTATGGGAGTGTTCAGTGTGTGGGACACAGCCCTGATGCTCTGTCCAAACCCCTCTTGTGTTGCTGTTCAGGATGAGAAGAAGCGCATCGAGGCCCTGGGCGGCTGCGTGGTCTGGTTTGGAGCCTGGAGGGTGAACGGGAGCCTCTCTGTCTCCAGAGCTATTGGTGAGTTGGCTTTCATTCCTTTTTGAGACTTGCTTTGCTTTTTAACTATAAAACTTTAATTTTCTAGTCATCAGAATTTGAAATACAGCCGAAGATAGGCCTGTGAGCAATAACCTCTATTTTTCCCCCTACAGTTTGAGGGAATAATTTCCAAATAATTGCTTTAACTTGGGGTAAGAGTCATTGGCTCCACGCTGAGTTAATAAAGGGCTGCTGGCTGCTGTGGCTGCAGACCCACAGTCATGTGTCTCTGCTGTTTCTCCACAGGGGATGCTGAGCACAAGCCATACATCTGTGGGGACGCAGACTCTGCCTCCACGGTGCTGGATGGCTCTGAAGACTACCTCATTCTGGCCTGTGATGGCTTCTACGACACAGTCAACCCCGATGAGGCAGTCAAAGTGGTGGCTGACCATCTGAAGGAGAACAACGGCGACAGCAGCATGGTAGCACACAAGTTGGTGGCATCTGCTCGGGATGCCGGCTCCAGCGACAACATCACGGTCATTGTGGTGTTTCTCAGGGACATGAACGCGGCCGTGGCCGTCAGCGAGGAGTCGGACTGGACAGAGAACTCTTTCCAAGGTGGGCAAGAAGACAACGGGGAAGACAAGGAGAACCACGGAGACTGCAAACGGCCCTGGCCCCAGCACCAGTGCTCAGCACCTGCAGATTTAGGCTATGAAGGACGAGTGGATTCCTTCACCGACAGAACTAGCTTAAGCATAGGGTCCGGCGTTAACCCCTTGGATGATCAAGGCTATTTAGACCTGACTAAAACAGAAACTAGTACACCTCAGAGTGCCAAATGTCTGCCACCAGTCCAAGCGTTTAGTCCCGGCAAACCAAAGAGCGCGGATTCCATCGGCAGCTCCGCGGTGAAGAGCGAGTCCCCGGAGCTCAGCGCGTCCTCGGGCTGCGGACAGGGCGGCCCCGGGGAGGACGAGGCCCCTCTGAGCTCGGGTGCCGCAGGGCAGGGCATCTACAGGGTCAGGGGTTTATCCCCCATCTTCTCTGGGCTGGAAGACGAACTGTTCAAATCCCTGGGAAAGCGAGCTGCGTTCCCTCACCTCCGGCTCTGCAGCGGGAAGAGGCGGCGAGGAGCCCGGCTCAAACCAAAGTTTCCCTGGCCGCTCTCGGCCCACGAGCCCGCCCAGGGAGAAGGAGCCAGCCTGGCCTTCCCCGCCAGGGCCCGCAGGAGCAGGAGGCTGCTGGCCCGGCCCTCCCCCTGGCGGAGGCTGCCCGGCCGCGGCTCCAGCAGCGAGCGTTCGCTGCGAACACAAAGTCGTTGTATAGCAGAGCCAGCCCTTCATCAATGCTGTCAAATGTAACCGCCCCCTCGTGTTCCCCTGTCAGGCTCCCAAAGTAGACATTCCCAAAATAAAACTGGCATCATCAGAAAGCGAGAAAGAGGTGGGCATTTCCGAACCGTACTCCGGTCCCCTGCCAAGCTGAACCCCTGTGTAAATAGATCTAGGAATTAACCAATGTAGTTGTTTCGACCTCTAACAAAGTTCGGTGGTGGTGCCACCCCCAGCAACGCCGCAGCCGCCCGACCACCCGCACACACGAGTGTCCAGCCACACCCAGCAGGGAAGGCCAAGCAGCCGCTGCACGAGGACAGACTCGGCCAGGGCACGGCCCTCAAACACGCAGAAGGTTGCACCTGCCTGAGAAGTGTCTGGGGAGCAATACTCAAGGAACAATCTGGGTTAGAACTGCCACATTTTTTTCGAGCAGGGGGAAGTTTCCGTAGAGTCGAGGTGTGGGGTTTTATTTCTGTGTGTGTGTTCTGCTTTCTGTTTATTCCAGGTGAGCGTTAAGATGAATTAGAAAATTACATCCACTTTTGCAGGTAGACGACTAAAAGCCATACAGGGTTTACCAGGTACCTTAGGAATGGACACACTAAGCTCCTGCTGCTCTGGTCTCAGACTCCCATTGAGGTACAGACTCATCATTTACCTTTTTTTTTTCTCATGTAATATAAAATGCAGAGTATGAAGAAAACTTTTCTTGCAGTTTAAAAAAAAAATAAGATTTCCTATGGCTGGAGGTGCAGTGTAGGGAATTTCGTATCCTTCTGGTGCTTTTAGTGGCGTTTTTCTCATTTCTCAGTTTAGGAAGTTGTTCTCAATGAGTTGAACATGATTGTGCTTAATGCTTTGAGCCAACCCCTTCCCACCATAACTTCATCTCAGGTCTTAAAAGCCCAGCCTGTGGAGATGTTTGGTCCCACCCTCTGTCCCTCTGCCTGTTGCACCACGGTCACGGGCTGTGGGATGAGCTGTGAGGTGTTGGTGATGGTTCCTGGGTGGCACAGGCAGCACTCACAGCCAGTGGCAGCAGGGATGCAGCGCTGCAGCTGCAGCCTGGGGTGTGCAGGGTGTGCAGGGACGGCTGCCGGGCTGCCCCACCCTCCCGACGGGATGGAAAGGCCACAGAGGGCGGGATTCACTCTGCTCCAGCTCTGCCCGGCTCCGGGAGGGCCGGTGAGGAATGTCAGCGGCCCTTCTTGGCAAAAGCAGCGGCCAGCAGCCCCTGCCCGCTCCCGAGGTGCGGTCACACCCCGGGGGAGCCGCTAATTGGGACGTAAATAAGCAGCCGATTCCCAGCAGCTCCACCAGATCCTGTTCCCACCCCTTGTTACAGCCATGCCTTTGGAGGAGTATGAATAAAGTCAGTCTTCATGGACAATTCATTTCATTTTAGCGGTAACAATAGCAGTATTAGTGTTTAGCTAGAATTTGCAAAGTATTTTAATATTAAGTAGTCAGGAGATTACTCAACACGACGAGATGGCACGGCTTGAATTCTGCCAATTTCCGCTGCTTCTATCTTTGATGCACTATTTTAAAAGCAATCTGATGAACAGCAAAAGGCTTTGTGAGCAACCAGGAGTTGGAGTGTGGCTTTAGATTCCTTTGATCTTTTCCAGACTTTGTTTTAATCTTATGGGATCATTGGCTCTTATCTGCCATCTTATTCCGCCTTAGCTGTTGTCAACGTTCTCTTTAGCTGCAGCTTCTGTTCCAAGTCAGATTTACGGAGGAAATTTGAGAAACCATGAAATGGTAAAATATGCAACTCTGGGGCATCTCTGCGGTGCCTTTGTTTTAAATTATTCACAGTAATAATGACTCATTGAAAGTCCATCTTTAGCTGACTGTCGTGTTCGGGAGAGAAAGGTGGTGTAAGTGCAATTCTTGATGTGAGTAAATTAGAATGAAAACCCATTATGGATGACAAAACTTCTTCCCAGTCTGCAGGAGCAGTTGAAGAGCACTGGACTGCATGTGTGCTGTTTTGGGAAGGATCTAGCTTCTTAGGTGTGGATTCATAAATGGTAATTCTGCGACTCATCCCATTTATCTTGCTAGGAGAAAAAAAAAAAATCCACCATCGTAGTTCCAGTGTGGTCAGGTAAAACCATTGTATAGATAGAGCAAGTGTTCATTTCTTCACTAACTGCATATTTATAGAGTAGATAGGAACCATTTGTAAGGTAAGTCCTTTAAAGTTCTATAATATTAAAAGTAGTGGTTATTGGTCTGATTATGCTGCTCTCGATTCTACACTCTAGACAAAAAGCAGTGCTTGTGAAATGCAGTGTTTTCTCTTAATGCCACTGGTGATAGGAAGTAGTTCTCTTCAGTTCAAACTCCTGTGCCCTTATCTGCTGCTTGCTGACGTAAGCAATAATCCCTCTCTGACGGTATCTAAGTGTTCTGTATCTCGTACCTTGATCGTCTCTCTGGTGACAGTGTACAATATTAGGCTAATAGAGAAGTAGCTCATTGTATTTATTAACTGTTGATACTGAGATTCAGTCTGTGACCTGTGTTTTGTATTTTTATCGTGTATCTTAGTGGTGGTGAAATTTGTATCACGAATCTTTCCAATAAAGAGCTGAAGTATCCCTTTGCCGCGTTCACACAACGCCCCCATCCCTCTCGGTCGCCGCGGTGACCGGGGTTGCAGAACCAGGAGGTAGCAGTGAAAACGTGACTTTCTTTCTCTTTTGTTTCAGTTGTGTTGGTTTTGAGGAAGGGGCTCCAGGCTCTTTTTTGCCTGGGGCTGCTCAAAACTGGCTGGTAAGCTCTTCACTGTGAGTAGCGGCGGCAGCGCCGGGAGGGCCCGCTGTGCTTTCCCTCGCTGAGGAACGGCGGCGGGGCAGGGAGCAGAGCAGCACCACACCAGGGAGCTCTTACCCCACTCCATTTGCACTAGAGGTGGGTGGAAACGCACGCGTGGAACTTTTCTTTGCCCAGAAGTGCCATCCATTGTCCTTGCGAGTGAGAAGCGTTCCGTGGCTGAGTAGCTGAGCTGGAAGGCGTCGCTGAGGGACAATGTCCAAGCAGACTTTAACTCGCACCACGTTTCTGGTGGTGCATCCTCCTAGCAACTCCGCCTCTTCCCGGAGCACCGTGTGCCGCTCGTCCCGCGGGCACGAGGCACCAGGAGCTGGGTGTGTAGACGTGGCTGCTGTAGTTCAGGTCCACTCTGTCCTCACCAAATCCTCCCGACCCCCCCGTTCTGCGGGAACCAAGCAAAACGAGAAAGATTGGTCTAAATTAGGGGCTGTTTTAGCACAATGTCTTCACTCGGCACTTAGTCACATAAACAAAGCCATCCAAGGGGATACTGCAGCTTTGTTCATGTCTAATTTAGGGCAATCTTTCTTTAATTCACATCCTCTTCGCAACAGGAACAAAACCTTCTCCCCTCGTATCATGTGCAATAATAAGGAAGCGTTACCGACCTCCGACTCCGGTGTCCCCACCCCTGTGCGGCCCCGGGCCCGGCCCCGGCGCTGCCCTTGCCAGCATTAAAGCAAAAGAAAACCAACCCCACCTGTCAGGGTCTCGTGCAACCCCTGTCGTGTCCGGTGTTCCCTCTCCTTCCCTCTGGAAGACACCTCGGGACAGGAACGGGGAGGTGGCTGAGCTCAGCCCAGGCTGCCGCTCGTGGCAGCTCCTGGCTGCTCCTGTTGACCTTTCTGTATGACCTTGTTCATGAAACATGTTCTTTCTGAAGCGAATAAATTAAAGCTGAATCATGTTCTGGTGTTGGGACTTTCCAGTTGCAATCTTGTTCTACAGTTCACCCGCGAGTTCAGTTATAACCATGTATTAGTCATCCATATTTTATTTATGAAAGCTGTTTCTACAGGAAAAACTGTTGAAGTTTTACCAATATCTTAATAAAACAGTAATTGAAACCACACTTCAGATAGTCTGGCTATTTGAGAGGGACCAAAGACAGCGACCAACTGTGTCTACACTGATGAGAGGGGGGTTCCTTTGTGTGGGACAGAACAGGGAATTGCCATGGGGTGCCCAGGGCCCAGCGTTATTGCACAGCCCAGGTGGATCAGTGTCCTCCAAGCCTTTTCCCCCCTTTTCTTTACAAACCAGCTCCTCACTAAGTAAATTCTCCACAAGGTGAGCAAAGCAGCAGCTCCTCTCTTGCTCCTTCAACAGCCGGACACAACGTCCAGAGCAGCCCCTGTGCCTCATCCCTCATTTCATGAGGGGTAAAGCAGCTGTGAGGGCTGAAGGGGCAGAGCTGCAGGATTGCACGAATTGAGAATTGAGCTGGGTGCAGTAATCACTGCCCAGCCCCAAACCCTCACAGCCCCTCCAGGCTCAGCCCTGGAACTGGGCAGAGGCTGTGCCCCCTCTGGGGCTGAGAAACACAAACCAACTTTGGGGAAAAACCCTGGATCCTTCTCATTTCCTGTCTGAATCCAGGGGATTGAAGTTTTTGGTCTGGCTTCTACAAACCCAGAAGCCCAAAGGGGTTGAAGGGCATTTCACTGAATCATTAAGGAAAAGTGTCCCTCTCTGAGCAGGCAGGTGGTGCAGCAAGTGGAGCTGACCCTGACAGCCTCCACCCTTTTACTTATCCACACACAAACACCTAAAACTCAGATTTCAACATTCATTTTATTAACAAAGTGCAAACAGTTTGAAACTAGGAGTTGTACAGCACATTCACATGGACACATGGCACAGGCAGCCACACGAGGACAACACCAGGGCAGGTACTTACAGGGCTCATGCTTTGCCATGACCAGTATCAGCTCTCACAGGAGCTTCACAAGGAGTTTAGCAGCTCAAAACGCAACGAACAGAGAGTTTGGCAATGGGTGTGGTTGGTCCACGTTACCAACTGGGGACAACAATGGGAGTGGTGCTGCTTCGCCCCAGCTCCGGAGCCACCGCCGGCATTCCCAAGGGCGGTCCCAGAGGGGTGGGGATTGCAGGACCCTCCTCCCATCAGGACCCTCCTCCCAGCAGGATCCTCCCAGCAGGACCCTCCTCCCAGCAGGACATCCCTCCTTGCAGGACATCCCTCCCAGCAGGACCCTCCTCCCAGCAGGACCCTCCTCCCAGCAGGACATCCCTCCCAGCAGGACCCTTCTCCCGGAGCGGGGCTCAGCACCTTCCCCGCAGCTCCCCAAGGCAGCTGAGGCTGGCACAGCAGGAAGGCAGCCCTGGAGTGTGAGGCCTGCACAGGGCGTTGTGCCCCGGGGACAGGGTTAAGACAACGGCAGAAGAACCACGTTTGACAGAACGACGGCAGCCTCGGGCTCAGCTCCAGGGAACACACACACCTCTCCCCGGGGGTCTTCAGCCTCGAGCCCGCGCTCTACCTGCTCCAAACAAAGGCAATTTGCACTGAAAACTCTCCTAACTGGAGCAGTTATAAGACATCAAACAACCACAATCTTATGAGTTAAAGTTTTATGCCAGCTACAGCAATCCAAGCAGTTTGGTACTGATTATGGAAGCATTCAGAGCTCAGCCCTCCCTCCCTCATTCCCAGAGTGCCTCCCAGCCAGAGGGAGCTCAGGACCTGACCCAGGATGAGCCTTGGCTCCCTGGCTGCAGCTCCTGGAGCAGCACAGGGAAGGTGCAGCCCCACACAAGAACCACCCCGGTTACCTGGTGCTGTCTTCTCCAGGGACAAAGCTGAGGTCGTCAGAACCGGCTTGATCCCCGTCTGGTAACACCGAGGGGTGCTCTGGGGGTGAAAACAACACCAGCACAACCCAGTCACCCCCACCAGTGAGCACAGGGGATGCTCCCTCCCCTCACTCAGGCCAAAACTTCTCCCCTGTGGCCTCACAGCTTTGATCCATTTGATTGGAAGTTAAAGCTTAACCAGAGACACTGAACTGCTGGAAGCACATTCCTGCCAATTAAGACGAAAATCCACGTCTAAGGCAGTGGGCACCTCCCTGGAATTAGCCTACTTCCAGTGCCAGTCCTGGCCCACGGGGAGCTCCAATCCAGACCTGGCACTATGGCTTTTCCAGCCCTTCCCCAGGAGCCTCACCTAAACTGGCTTCTCAAGGCTGGGAAGAGTTTCCCTCTCCCGTTTTGAGCTATTTGAACTGGGATCCCAAGAGAGGAGTTCCAAAACTTACTGGAGCTTCCACAGCCCCCCCAGGGACGTGTGTGGGGAGCTGTGGGAGGACACAGGCCTGCCTGGGCAGGGGCTGTGGCAGCCCTACCTTCGCTGGAGGGCTGCACCGAGAAGGCGCGGTTGAACACCTCGGAGGGGGAGGCGGCATCGTCCTGCTCCTCGTTCTCCGTGTCACACTCGATGTCACTGTCACTGCTCATCCCTGGCAGCAGGTGAAGGACGTGCTTCTGACACACCGCAGCTGCAGGAGAAACCAGAAAACACCCCGTGCTGAACGCTGGCTCTGCAGAGCTGCAACGCCTGACTGTGTCACTGGAGGAGCTCCTGACGTCAGAGCCCCAGAGGTGGCAGGAGGAGAGGGGGAAGCAGCACTGCCCGAGCACTCAGGGCTCTGACAGAGCAGTGGGTGCCAGCCCTGGACACAGCTGGTTTGTCCCATGTGCCACCAGCTGAGCTGCTCAGTTTACTCTGCAATTAGACAGAAAATAAAAGTGTTTTTTCTCACAGCCAAGGGGCAGAGGACCTACCAGAGCCTGCAAGCAGCAGTGGTGTATTTGAGTCCCACACAACAAATAAACCTCCCCTCCAAGGCAGAGCCCCAGCTCCTGGTGAATCCAGGTGGGGACCCTGGGCACGCACTGGGCAGCCAGAACTCTCTGTGGGTGACACAGGGGCTGCTCAGCTCTGCTTCTTAAAAGCTGATACTCATTGCTAAGAGAAAGCAAAGTGAGGGGCCAACTCTCCTGTAGTTTTCCCTCTGAAGGGAAAGGAATAGCAATATTTGTTTCCTGGGGTTTTTAACAATGAATTATTTCAGCTTCTGAAGCCTTTTCCTATTGGGCTCCCTGCTCTGAGAGCAGAGCTGCAGGAGCACATCACGATCACGCTGCAGTGACTAAGAGCAGAAATTCAGTTTTGTCACTGAGAGACCTTCTGTAAATGCCAACTCCCACACAATATTGCACACTGCAGCTCGAGATGGATGCTGGCACCTTAATATAGGCTTTGCGCTACAATCCAGTCATTGAAATTCAAATTAGTGCAGGGGTGGAAGGCAGGAGAGTTTCAGCAAGATAAGAAAAACTCTTCTATGTGGACTTTCAAAAAAAAAAAAAAAAAAAAAGACAGTGTTATTTTTTTCCAGCATGGAAAGGATGCAGGAAGGGAGGGGGAAAACTTTCCTCCAAGTCTCTAAGGAAACTGGTTTATGTACCACAACACCCGGCACGAATGAAGCGCTGGAGAGGCTCTTGTGTGGCTGTGGAGAAAACTGCCAAGGGGGTTTGTCCCTGAAGCCAAGGTCACTGGCTACTCCTTTAATTAGATAAGGAATTCTTTTCGAGGCCACTGCACTGAACACCAAAGCCAAGAGCTGGAGGCTCCTCAAGGTCCCAAAAGCAGCTGTGGCTGTGCAGAGCGACGCCCCACGTCACAGCCCCGTTTCTGCACGGACAGCAGGGACACACAGAGCTTCTCTCCTCACTCACATTTATTCTACAGCTGAGCTCACCAGCCATGAAAGCAGCTCTGGGGGCTGGTTTGCTCCTTTCCTTTCCCCTCCAAGCTGCTGGCGGCGCAGAGGCGGGCGAGCAGAGCCCGGAGCGCGGCCCCGCTGCAGCTGCCGCCCCCAGCACCCACTTTACCTTCCTCTGGTCCTGCAGAGGCTCCTTCAGCACCCATCCCCTGCAGCTCCCCGGGCTCAGAGCTGCTCTCCAGGCCCCCAGGCTGTGCTCCTTCCGCCCGACATCCCTTGGGGTTCGAGCTTGGGAGAAATGCAGAACCCCACGTTAGAAATGCAGCCTTAGCTCAGCTGTGGAAACAAAGCCTTTCGGTGCCACATTGAGTTCTCCTCCTTGTTTAAGTCTCCTGCATACCCACCTCAACTTTCAGCTTTGATTGAGCTAAAAATATTTAAAATCTTAAAAAAAAATAAACCTGGAAAAGTTTGGAGTGATTTCCAAAAAAGGTGACTTTAGCTATTTAGTAAGAAATCACCTGAGTACTCCATTGCCCTTTGCTTAGCTGGCCAACAGAGAATTGTCAGGAAACAGCTGAAAAACAGAGTGACTGTGGAGAAACATCCTCTTAAGTGAGGAAATCAAAAGTGATTAAATTTCAGTTAGAGGCTATTTTGCATGGAACACTGGCAGAACAGACCTGGACTGCCTTTCAATTCCAAGTGCCAGACTCCAGCCACAGCTGATCAAAATAAAAGAAAAATGGAAAAAGAAAATAAAAAGACAACTTGTAACCTAGTTATAAACCCAAAAATTGCTGTCCAGAGGGAACAGCAACAACTGAGTAAACTTCAAAGTAATTTCTCTTTCATGCTACAAGCACCTGGTTTTAATAGATTGTGGGGTTTTTTTGTAGATCAAGGGAAGGTGGGGGAGGAGATAACAGGGAAAAAGAATAAACCCTTACCCCAGAGCACCAGCTTTCCTGCTCTTCTCTGCAGCAGCCAAGCCATTCAGGCCAGAAATTCCCAGCTCAGGGTCAGAGCCCTCACAGGGCCTCTCCTCAGCCTTGGGCAGCGCCTCGGTGGGGCCACCCAGGGCCCGGGCGTGGGGCCGAGCACCCAGCTTGGAGCTCCCCGAGCCTCCTGAGCAGAGAGAACACAGGGGGAACCTCCCCTGAGCGCTGCACCAACACAGGGGTGACCTCCCCATCTCCCCTGAGCAGAGAGAACACAGGGGGAACCTCCCCTGAGCGCTGCACCGACACAGGGGTGACCTCCCCTCCTGCCCTGAGCACTGCACCAACTTCTGTGTGAGGGACTTCCCTCTGCTTCCACTAAAGGAAGGGCAGTAAAACTCAGGAGCAGCACTACCATAACATTCTTGCTGGAGTTTTCCTGAGGTCCCTCTAAGTCAAATCACAATTTCAACCCGGGGCGGTGCTGTTTGATCCAGGATTGTTACTGCCAAGTTCAGTGCTGAGCTATCTCCTGAGAGACAGAAGAACATGTGACACCAACATGTTCTGCTAAGCGAACTGCAAGGTGCTGCCTCCCAGATCAGCCATCAAAGGCAGGGCAGCACTCAGAGTGTTGGAGAAAGGAGCCAGCTGGAGGGCAGTAGCAGACTCATGGCCCAGTGTTGGAGGGCAGTAGCACTCATGGCCCAGTGTTTGAGGGCAGCAGCACTCATGGCCCAGTGTTTGAGGGCAGCAGCACTCATGGCCCAGTGTTGGAGGGCAGCAGCACT
>VZRZ01001374.1:660936-679016 GCA_013398175.1 Climacteris rufus
CAGACTCATGGCCCAGTGTTTGAGGGCAGGAGCAGACTCATGGCCCAGTGTTGGAGGGCAGTAGCACTCATGGCCCAGCTGTGCAGAGCAGAGGCCCCGCTCCCCCCAGCCCGTGCCCCGTTACCCTCGGCGTGGCCATCGCCCTTCCCGCCGTCCATGGCTCTCCTCAGGGACAGGCTCCCCGCGGCCCCCGAGCGAAGGGGCTTCCCTGAGCTGCTCTTCTTGCTGGCAGCTGCAAGACAAACAGGCAGCTGTGACAAGTGTTCAGGCAAAGCACTGCTGGGCCCTGCCCCTGTGTTTGTTCTAAGGGAAGCTCCACGTTATTCTCATCGCTCAGTGACTCCCAGTCCTGCACAGAGCTCCTTCCACACCTTCCTGTCAGAGGCCTGGGCCAGAGGGAAGCTTGGCTGGCCATGGATGTGGCCAACCCTACACAAGTCAGGTTCATTTGCCTTCCACTAAGACATCCTTCAGCCAACATGGCAGTATAAAAGATAGAGACAAACCCAAATCCTGGGTTACTTGTATTTCAGATTTCACCAAGTCTGGACCACTTTAATTTGTTCCCTGGCAAGCATCACTCAGGTTCACAGATGAGCCTGATGGAGAGTGACCTCCAGCTCAGACCAGCCTGATACTGGGTTAAGGCTCAGGGCATTCTCACTGCATCAGGTTTGTCATTGGCTGTGGGGTAAAGTTGTGGTGTTCTTACAGAAAAGGGCTGAAATCAATTTCAGCAACACTGACTTCTCAAGGGCAGGGCAGGTTTACATTTCTGATCTTTCAGCTGAGCCCAAGGATGAGGAACTGCCTGGGTACATAAACCACCTGTAAGGGTGATTTAAATCCCCCCTTTCCATGCACTTACAGTTCCTTATGTAACAACTGGTGACTGAAGACTTTGTGAGCAGCTCCATCCCTATTTCCTGCAGTTTGCTGCAGCTGTCAGTGCCACAGGCAGCCAGAGCCCCCTGCTCGATGGAGAAGAAGCTGGGCTGTCCCTCTCCTGAGCCAGCATTGCTGCTCCTCACTTCAGAGAGCTGGTTCTTCACATCAGACATTTTGCTCCGAACCTCAGCCATCTGGGTTTTGAGTCTCTTCAGCATTTTGAGGTCGGGGGGCACCCTCCACATGGCCTGGTGCCGCCGCTGCTCGCGATCCTTCAGAGAATAGGAGGAGGCTTTGCCACAGGAAAAGGCAGAGAACACAACAGGTAAGTTAAACCATTCTCAAATCAACATGGGTACCTAAGAATTCTGCTTTTTGTCCTGCTGTAAAAAGGAAGGACAGAAAGATTCTTCTTTCTGCACCATATTGAGGTTGCAAGCACTGCAGAGCTACCGGGAAGAAGGTCGCCAGATGTGCTCACTGGAAGGAGCCAGGCTCCCAGCACTGCTGCAGGAATTCTGCTGACACCTGAGCTCCCACCTTGCCAGGCTGCCAGATCATGTCAAATTTGTTTTTATAAAACTTGTTGACTGTGTGTATAAGATTCTCGTATTACCACCGACACATCCTGACACAGAAAACTCAAAGGAATCTGAAATTCCCTCAAGGACCTCACAGCAGAAAATCAGGCTGAGCAGCCAATACCTGAATAAGCCTCAGTGTTGCTCAGCTGGAATTAGATCAACGTGCATCCATCTGAAGTGTTAGAAATTCTGCAAGGGTTTCACTGCACATTCAGCTCTTCCAAACTGTAAAGTCAAGTGGCTCTCAGAAGCCTTCACCTCAGGAGGGGAAGTCTGGCAAACCCCAAATGGAGCAGCAGCTTTGTCTTCACTGACCAACTCCAAAAAGCTCTGGGGACAGTCAATTCCCAAGGGAAGCTCCACCAAAAAGGTGATTTTGGCTGTGTGCTCAGTAGCTAAAGATTCACACAACTCAGCAGAGGGACAGCTTCATCCTGCTTGAGTGGCACAGCACAAGGTGCAGTGCCCTCCCCTGACCTCCTTTTGTCCAGGGCTTTTTCCAGGCAAAACAGAGCTGGGACTCACAGTTCATGTGCTGCTCCCTTTTTTTTTTTGTACTTATAGAAGTGATTTCCATTTCTGGAAATATGGATTACATTCACTGAAAATTCATGACTGTTTATGTAAGTACATTTTAAAAGCTAATGACAAAGGAACAAAGAGTTGGAGCCAGCTTTTAAATTCACTAACACCAATGGCATTGTGGCAGCAAACCCAAGCACAGGGACATTTATTTCTCTTCTGTTCTAGCAAGTCACCAAATGGTTGTTTCAAAATGACCTGAAATAAGCTGCTGTGCTGGTGGGCCAGCAGCAAAACCAAATGTCAATCATGATGAAATTCAATCAAACCTCAATAATACATTTAATTCCTCAGTCACAGAGGAGCAAGCAGCCTCCAGGAGCAGCCAGGGGTGCCAGCTCTGCCAGCTCCCCTGCTTCTGCTGCACATGGAGTTAATTGGTGTTCTCGGTTCAAGGGTCCCAACTGAACCACAAATATTCCTCAATTATTTAAATACCATCACTATTTTTGGCTCCTGACATTTTGATCCATTTTTCTCCCACATGTGCTTTTCCAGCCTTCCAACCACACACATTTTTCTAGTTCTAATGGCCTTTTTCAGGCACAAGTAAATTCCAGGATTTCTTTTGTTGGTTTACACCGTGCTCCAAGTACTCCCAGCCACTCCAGCTGTGTGCAGGGAGAGGTGGAACTGCTGCCTCAGCACAGAGTTGTGTGTTGTGTTGGCTTTCAGTGCCAACCCTTCCCAGAAAAAGGGCCTTTCAGTCATCCCACTGCCCCTCCAGGCTGCAATTAAATCATCTGACACCCGATGCAGTTACCTCTGTTCTGCAGGAGAGAGGCAGGAGGACGTGGCTGAAGGCCCCAGAGGTTTTCCATGCCATTTCTGTCTTTGAGATCCAGCAAGTGGATTAAAATTAAGGGATCTATGTCCAGCAGGCTGCTGCTGGCTGTGGAGCCCAGGGCACTGGCTCCCCGCCGGGAGGGTCTCCCGCTGGCACTGCTGTAGCTGGGGCTGGTACCTGAGGAGGAGAGACACAAAGGGTGGCATGGGTGTGACACAGGCATGCATTACCCCCTGGAAAAAATAAACAGACAGCAATAAAGCAGATTAGGAATGAGAACATCCTGTGAAACTTAACAAGACAGTGCTGTTTCATGGATTTCTGCATTCTGAAAGCAATCAGATATGCTTCTAATTAAAGGTTCAGATAAAAAGCACTGGGAAGGGGGAAGTGCTTCACTTCATACTTTTTATGTAAATCTCTTAATAAACAGATTTGTTAACACATCAATACAAAGATCAGGCTTACTCTAAAGGCTCTCCCTGCTGAAGGAGACAAACATGTCCCTCCCTGAACTGCAGCACACTGAAATAGGGAATTGTGTCTCTCAAGCAGCAGCAGCACAAACACTTCCAGAGAATGCCACTTCTGCTATCTTTGTCATAAATAAACATATTAGATTCCATAATCTATATCTGTACTCCATATAGACATATTTCTCTGAGAATCTTACAGCCCATGGCTAATTTGGGCTGAAATCATCTCCAGGCTGCAAAAATCCTAGAACATCTTTTTGTGTTGCATTTAAATCTGTTTTTGCTTAACTTGGGAGGATTCTTTACTTCACTCCCTCCACATTCTTTGGGCTTTGCAGTGCACTAAACCCCAAGTGAATGTGTCACACACTCAAAGGTCACACAGACATCAGTAAAAATTCCTTGTCAGTCTCCTATTGATTGGAGCACAAGGAATTTCACAGAGGCACAAAGCTGCCCTCCCAAACTTTAACATCATTTTCAATCCAGCACATTCAGATGATTCCCCCCCTTTTTTTTATTGAACCAATGAAGTGTTTCTGCTACACTGCAATAATCAGTACAAACCACATGATGCAGCATTTCCAAAAATAGAAATGCCTGCAGAACACACAGCTTGGCATTGCTTCCAAGAGGAGCAGGGGAAGGAATCCAGCAGTGCTTTGCATATCTGGGAATTCTGGAGTCATTTTTCATACCTGATGCTCCAGGAGTGGCAGCAGCTGCTGCATCCTCCATGAGATCTCCCTCCTCCAGCTCCATATTATTGCTGTATTCCACATCATTCTCTCCAGACCTTAGGGGGTGATCAGGGTGGGAAAAGGAGAACACAACTGTTAGCTTTTCTCAGCTCTTGGTAAACTTTATGGCACAAACCTCCAAAAACAACATAAAGTGTTGTAAATTGTATTTTCTGCATTCCAAGCTACACAAACTGAACAAATGAAAGTGTGATAATTAGATGACTGACTCATTAACCAAGAGGCCATAGTGCCACGTGTACCCAGACTGCAAAATCTGATCCTGCAAACTCCTGTATTTGTAGGTGTTGCAGCACATTCTCACATTTTAATGAAGGTTCCAAGGTTTGACATCAGCTCAGAGCCTTGAATTCCCTAATTTAAGTACCTGTCCTTATTAGCACTCTTCCTCCTACTACTACACTTCCCAATGCCAAACCTCTGTTTGGTTACAGTGCTGAAACAGATTTCTTAATAGTGTTTTAGAAAAGACTATCACTTGTCAAAGACAGAATGCAACACTAACATAAATAAAGGAGATCAGAAAGGCAGCAATTAGCTGACCAAAAATTCAACATTTAGCACTAACTCTGAGGTCGTGTTGTTCCCAGTATAGGAACCACCCCTCAAACCACACTGGAATCTCACACACCTCAGCAAATTACTCACTTTCCATTGGAATTAAGATGATTACCCTGGGTACAAGGTGATGATCTGAAAGGCATTTAAAGTTACTTACATAGTTTCTTCATCAATATCATTTTCTTCAGTGTTACTGGTTGCTGTTGAACTTGCTGAAGAGCTGCTGCCATCAAGGTGATTCACCTCATCTTCTCCAGCAAGATCTATATCCAGGTCACCATCTGAGAGCTCGTGCTGCAGGCAAAACAGAAGTATTTTGATAAAGAAATATGTCATTTGCACCTTGATGCACCCCCAGAAGCCAGGAACAGAAACTCTCTGTCCCCAGAGTCACTATCACACAGGAGTGAGGAGGCTCTCAAAGCACATTAAAAGCTGGGAACAAACAGAAATCAGATTTTTCAGCTGCAAATTGGAAGCTTTTTTGTGGTGGGATCTATTAGTTCGGTACTGGAACATCTCTCTAGAGTCACCTTCTCACTCAAAGCTCTCCAGTGTGTCAACTCCTATTTCCATACCAAGGATAATAAATCTCATTTATAATTCAGAGTTCCCCTGTGTTTCTGCTGCTACCCTATCACAGAAAGAGAGGCAGAAAACAGAACTCCTACATTAAAGTCCTCATGCTGAGTCTTCTCTTCCTCCTCTTCCTTGTTCTCCCGTGCTAATCCTGGAGCTGTGAAATTCTCAAGCAGGGCTTCAATGCTTTGGCCAGGTTTCTTGGACCTTGTTTCTGAGCCCTCATCATTCTGGGGACTGAGGTGAGTGTCTGGAGGGGAAACCCCCCGGGATTTCTGGGTCCGGGACAGCTCGATCGCAAGCCTCTAAAACACAGAAATCAACAGAGGAGACAACAATGCAGCAGCAGTTGACTTGCAGATAAACTCTAACAGGTCATTTGACATTAACAAACATCCCACTTACTTCTTTCAGGTTGTTTATCTGCTGGATGTAACTTGTCTGAGCTGCTTCCAGCTGAGCAATGTACCAGTGCTGATCGCGGCACTTCTGGAAGAAGGTTGGGGAGCGCACTTGGAACCTTCAAAGGAACATTTGGAAAGGGTTTTTTGAGGGAGTTTGGTTGGTTTAGGTTTTGTTTTTAATGTCCCTCCCTCTCTCCATCCAAAAAGCCCTGCAGAAAAAAACCTTAAAACCTGAAATGCAGTGGTGAAATAAACTGAACAGGCACCAGGTCCTTGTGGACTCAGTGCCCTGAACACCCTGACTGGCAACAGTGGGTTCTGTAGGAGAGGCAGGAGTATGAGATGTGGTTTCCTCACAAATCAGCACTGACAAAACTCACACACTACAGACAATATTTGAAGTAAATGGATAAAGCTTCTCTATTTCATCCTAATACTGCAATTCCCATCAACAGCATTAGTTCTCTTAACTCAGACTTTAATTCCCAAAGTTCTCCTATGCTGACTACAATCTAAAGAGGGTGAGAAAGCACCTTTTTCCTTTAATCCTGGTAGCTACAGGTCTCTAACCCAGGCTTATTAGTGCCAGGAGCAGCTACTCCTCCAAGAAAGAGACACTTAAAACCCCACAGCTCCCTTGGGCCCGTTTCCTTCTTCAAAGCTGCTGACAGCGAAACGCGTTTGTGACAAAACACACGGCAGCGATTTTAAACTCAGCTTGGTGATTATTTCCTATCTCAGGAGCAGGTCTGTGGTGCTGCCTGAAGGAGGGCAGAGCAGGAAGGCCCACCTGAGGATCACGGTGTCGTTCTGCCGGTTCAGGTAGCCCTCGTTGGCCAGCAGGTCCAGGCGGAAGAATCTGTTGTAGCCCCAGCACTCCCCAACCTCGAAGTCAGAGGCGAACTCCCGGATGATGTTCTTGGTGGGGTCGTTGGTGGACTGGTGGACCATTTCTACACGGTACTCATACCTGCCCAGGGAAGGGATTAGCGAGGTCAGAATGGCTGGGTGGGGCAGCTTTAAGAGCTGCACTTCCCAAGAGGCTTCCCTGCCCTGCTGAATGGGTCAGTCAGGCTGAAAATGGTGTTGAACACTTAAATCAACAGTGAAAGGGGGAAGAAAGCAGCAGCAGGGAGTAGAGTGAACTCCAGGACTGAACTACCACACAACTCTTACCAGTTGTTGTGCCAATTTGGTTTTTATCTGCTGGAAGTCACTGAGTAACAACTTTGAAATATTATCTTTGTGCCTGATTCAAAGCCCAGAGGACAACAGAAGTCTCATCATTCCTTCCAAAGGGCTCTGCACCAGTCCCCAGAAGCACCACAGAACTTGAGGCCATTCTCTACAAACACCAAAGGAATAAAACCCAATATCTGCTCTTACTACAGTTTCCTTACTTGGATGTCTCTGGCAATCCAGCAGACAGCTCCAGGAACACTGACAGGTAGTAGCCCCGAACCACTCCATTGCCATCCTTGAAATAAAATTGAGAAATTGATTAAAAATAGAAAAGAAAACCCAGGGAAAAAAAAAAAAAACAACAAACACTTTGATATCAAAGGCTTAGAAAAGTTTGAAAAACAACTTCAATCAACACTGGATTTGCAGCAGGAATCTACTCTGGAGGTTACAAGTTGTGATTTTTAGTCTCCAGTAACCTCCTACTGTAACAAGAAGCACATACACAGTGTACTATTGGTACCTCAGATACATCTCAAGATAAAGCTTCAATTACTCTAACGCTTTAAGTATTTGATTAAATGGAAGTCTGAACAGATAAACACTTGTCAGTGTATCAGAAAAACATTATTTCAAGTTAAACATTAGTTCTGACATATTTTACATAGAGCCACATTTAAAAGCTACTGAATTTTTGAGAAAAGAGCAATTTGTTCAGAAGAAAATCCCATGCAATGTGAAAAAGTTAGGTCAGTTAACTGAGAAACAATATTAGAGTCACCAGAAGGCAAGAAAAAATACAGCAAAACCTCCATAACACTCACCTGAATCAAGGATGAAGAATGGCTCAACTTGAATCCTCCAGCTTGAAGAAACATTTCAACTTACCATTGAAAAAATAAATTTTAATGCCTTCTGACAGCACAGCTCAGGTAGCTAATTGTGAATTCACAATACTCTGGAAACTTGCACACAGTTCCACCTCTGCACTGCAATAATACAACTCTGGGCATCCATGGGCTTTACAGCTGTTTTTTTCGCTCCAAGGATATCCCAGAAATCCCTGACAGAGCTGGAGCTTCACCAGCAAACTCCTCTTTCTCCACACAGCTGCAGCAGCAGCACTGACCACAACAGGGAATGTGGGAAGATCCCACCTTGTGGGTTGACATTCCATCATGGACAAATTTACTGCTTCAGAAATCAGAATATTCAGCCCACTGAAGGCACACGAGCAAAATACAGATTTTAGTGTCCAGTTTGAGAACAGGATGCACAGTTAACAATTAATACCTGGTGCTCCTCCCACCTTCCCCAGTAAGTATTACTCAAACACATAGTAAGTTACTCTGTGTCACTACAGTAAGTTACTATAGTTACTCTGCCTCAGTTCTGTAAGGAACATCAGCAAAAATCAATGAGACATAAAATTATCTATTAAATTCCTATGCCATATTAGTGGGACCTATTTTAATTGCTTTTAAATTAACCAAACTATACTGAGAATGTTCACACTGGAGATTTTGAGGCAGAGGAGGAATTCCCCAGAGGTTGGTGATCAACCCTACAACGTTAGAACATTCTTTTCATACAACATGAGCAGAGAAATTGATGATTCCTTACTGCAGGAGCCTGGGAATGCTGGGGGAGTGTTTGGGGTGGGATAACAACTCCAGCTGAAGGCAAAACTCACCGGGTAAACCTTTAATCTCCAGCAAAGTCCTGACACCTGCAGGGGAGGGCTGTACACAGGGTCTGCTCGCTGGCGCAGGGTACTGGGGAGAGAGGAGAAAAACCATTTGGTGTTGGGAACCATGAGCTGCACAGAAAAGTGCTTTTTTCACAGAAAATCCTTTTAATCAACAGTTTACCCGGGGTTAATTGTTCACCTGGTAAACAAGAGAATTTTAAGAGAATTCCCTGAGCTTAGTTCAGAGCGAACAGTTTTCTGTAGAATTTATTGTGTTTTAAATAACACAACTCATGTACAGAAGGAACAGAAGGAGGCTCCCAATATTCACAGTAATTTAACAAACATCCTTACCTGAAGTTTTCCAAGACAAATGTAGTGGAGTCATAGGCTGGAACCAATTCACTGTGGGGGAAGGAATAAATATATCACACTTGAATAACATGACATTAAAAATCCCAACTTTTGCAATCTGTAGAAGCATTTTAGATTATTTAGGTCACCAGAGCCACCAAAATTCACTAGAACTGAGTTATTGCAGAATAATTAAATTTATAAGCCTTGTCTCCAATACCTCTCCATGTGATATCACACAATAAAACTAGTATTTTATATTTTGAAGGGAAGGACAACCAGAAGTATTCAAGAGGATCTGCCCTTTTACCTGTGCTGGCTGATAATCTCTTATTATGGTGAATTTTTAATGCAAGACTCCTTGGTGTTTCTAGAAAGGATGAAACTATTGCATGGCTGAAAGCACAACATTTAAATGGTTTGTGTTTCAGGATACCTTGGTGCCACTGGAAAAGGAACATTCAGATTTAAACCAAGACACAGCCAAACCAGTTTTTGCTAGAGGAGTTCTTGAGAATTCTCTTACTTTCTATTTCTTGGAGACATTTTTCAGCACAGGCTCCCTCAGAACCCAGCACCAGCAGCACTCTCCTGATGAAGAATTGTGCAATGAAGTGATTTTGGCTGTATATTCTGAATTAAGGTGACCTGCAGAGGCATCTCATGAGAGCCTGGCAATTATAAACTGAATGACCCAATAATAAGAGAAAAAAGGACAAATCAGTAAACTAAGTGTAAAAGAGAAAAAAAAATTGTGAGCTGGAACCCAGTGTCCTGACTCCCCAGCAGGGACTACAGACACAAAATAAGCCTTGCTGGAACAGAAAAGCCTACTTGCAGCACAGGTTACTACAAGGAGTAAGTTCAGCAGATATTCTCCTCTAAGATACTTGAAACCTGTGTTAAACAGTGAACAGAGAGAAGAGAAATGCAACAGTCACCTTGTGAAGTCTGGGGGGACAGGAGTGGTGACAAAGGAGGCCATGGGCTTCCGATGGACCTGCTGGAACATCATCAGGATCTCAGAACTTTTGGAGATCAGCTCACTCTTGCTGCAGGACCGTAACTGTGCAGGGAGAAAAGTAGGGAAAAAATCCCACAGGTCAGTAGAAATCAGAGGGTTTATCCACTCTTGCTTTTAAACAAACAAATGGCACATCTGTCACAGCTTCAGAAAGTTCACCCACAACACAAGGTAAAATGGAGCTTGGAGGTTTTGGGTTTTGATTGTTTTGTTTTCTGGAATTCTACAAGGAAGTTACAACAACTACTGTGTGCTTCCCTTAGATTAAACTAATTTCTATAGAACTGGGTAGTTTTGTATGATAATGCTGTTAGTCCCTGTGCTACTTTTTCAAGCATCAGAACTCCTTTGAGTATTTCTAGAAGACACACTTGTTTTTAAGAAGAAATTGTGCAAGGCCACTTCAGTGAAAAGATGTCCTTGAGAAACAGCCATCAATTAAGTTTTAAAATAAAAAAGGCCAACTGAGGAGGGATCTATGCAACACAACATTTCATCTCTTTTCATAATCACCTGATGTTCTACTTCTTGAAGCAGGGTTTCCAGAAGTTCAGTTTCTTGAGTAAGTGATGTCTTTTGACCTGTTTAAAGAAAAGACATGTTAAAGAAAAAAACACACATACTCACTGTTTTTTAAGAAACTGCACTTCTCTTTTTTTTCCCCCACTTGGAAGCTGCCCCAGAACATACAAAGGTAAAGGATTTCTAAATATACCAAGGTTGATTGAGAAAGCATTTGAAAAGCAAGTCTACATTTTTAATTAGTGCTGTAGTCAAAAGCTCATTCGAGGTTAAGTCAGTAATGAAACACTCTGTGTCCCAGAAATTACTGGTTTGTTGTTTTGGGGTGCTTTTTTGAACAAAAAGAAAAGCAGGTTTGACTGCACTGAAATCACTCTCACCCAGAAAAGCCTCTCTTACATCACCTGACACTTTTCTCCTCTCAATGAACTATGGAAATGAAAGTGGACATGGAATAACCAAGGCACAGTGCAAAACCAGCAGAGCAAATTATGGAGTTAGAGCCAGCTGAGCAATGTTCAGCCCACACTGACCACTACATTTCCTATTTAGCAGCACTGCTCTGCCAGCTTCACCACCTGCCTGGGTACCACCTGTCCTCCCAGCTTCCTTTGGAATAAAGGAGAGGGAAAGGGACCAGGCCCCAGTAAGGAAAAGTGTCAGGAACCAAACCAGCAGCTCTGATTCCACATGCCATGTTCTCCATTTGCAGACAAGGCTGGCTGTATCCATGGATTTGAGCTGTTGCTCACCTGAAACCTCATACAGACTTGTTTTTTTATTACATTGACAGGAGCATCTGTTACAAAGATGTCAAATTAAAAAGATGGACTCCTTGACTAACATACATGATGGCATAAAAGCACTTTAGTTAAAAGGTACCACACATCTTCCAGCTAGATGGGATTGTTTTCCAAGCTATTAAACATGAGATTTAACAGAACATCACCAGGTTATGCCTGACAACTTAGACCTGATCACTGCAAAAGCCAAAAGCTTTGCTGTGGGTGGAAGGCTTCCGTCAGTGAACTCGCTCAACACCAGAACGCCTGTGAGGAGTCAGACTCGCAGAGAAACAAAGTTCCTCAGTGCATTTACACAATGTTAATGTATTTCTCCTCCTCCTGGCAGAGGCCAACACCCACCCATGAGAGTGATGAGCTTGTTCTTGAGCTGGGTGTCCAGGCGGGCGATCATCATCTCCACGGCGTTGCGGATCTCGCGCACGCGCTCGTCCTTGGCGCTGCGCACGGCCTCCACGTTCCGCTCCTGGCAGGGCAGGACAAGCAGAGCTGCAAAACCCCTCCCACAGCTGCATCCCCACTCAATCACACACTGACTCTGCTCTCTCACATCCCAGAAGGGCTTGAGTCTCCCTAAATCCCTCCCCATCCCTAGGAGGAAAAAGAGGAGCGCTGTTTTTGATGAGCGGCATTCCGGGCTGTTCCCGGTGCAGCCAGGATTTCCCTGGATCCCTCAGCCTGCCCTCTGCTGGGTGCCCAAAGGTTCACTGGGAAGCTGAGCAACATCTTCTCTCCACACAGGGGTTTGCCACATGAGATTCTTTAGTTTAAAACTTTGTACAGTTTTTCTGCTGCAGCTTGAGCAGCACAGAAAAGTTCTTTGTGGTAATAAGGAAAATGTGATAAAAAGAGCAGCCTTCTCCCTGGCAGGGGGAGACCACAGACTCCCAACATTTTATAAACTATTTTATAAACATTTTATAAACTCCCAACATTTTATAAACTCCCAACATTTCATCTAAAAGTGGCCCATGTGCTGATAAAGTCACATCTGAGCTGGAACAGGACAAACCTATCGGTGCATGTGGCAAACAACCACCTGAACAACAGCACAGGCAAAAATGATACAGAAACTTGTTTAAAAAAATCCTGATTTTATCTGCACAAAGACTACAACAATAAATGTAACAGCACTCCGCAGAACACAAAAGTAATCCTTCCTGGGGGACAAGGAATCCTGAATTGCTGGAATTCCCACTGAAACTGCCCAAGCTGAACAAGCTGGTATTTGGATATCTGACACATTTACCCACAGGGAAGAAAAAGGAGGTACACAAACAAATCTCTAACTGCTCAACAGCCCATCCTGCAGAATCAAATACACTTACAGTTTATTATCCTAAAAAAGGAAAATAAGCTCTGTTAGAGGAAAGCATTTTTACACTTACTTAGCATGACAGAGTGCACTTTAAGTGTTGACAAAAATACACCTTCCAAAGAACTGTGCAACTCCAGCTTTTAAACAGCACTTCCCAAAAGAAAAATTCTGTTACCTAACTCTAAACCAGAATTGAGAGTATTTTGATCTTTCCACACTGTATAAAGAGAGTCAAATGAAAAAACAGAGATCTCTCCATGGGATAATCTCACCACCTTCATGTGAGCCACAGCTCCTAAGAGATACTGCTTGCACTTCCCACTCTGGAGTTATCCTTTGCCCATGGAACACTCCAGGAAAACTTTCTTACCACCTCCTGCACCAAACTGATCAGTTCCATGAGTCTTCTCCTGAGCTTTGCCACTTCCTCGTTTACTTTGGTGACGTGCTGCTCGTAGATTTCTGCCAGTGGCTTAAAAGTGTGTCCTCCATGCTGTTCAAAGAGAAAAAGGGGGAGGAGGAGGAAGAGGTGGTGAATAACAGAGCATCTCTTTCCCACTTCATTCCACTCCTATTAAATTCCTGAAAGAGAAGGGAAGAAAGCCTACGAGTGTATCACTCATGCTGGAAAAGTTCCAAAGCAGATTGTATGTAGGAAGTCTGTCTTTCACTTCCCCTTGTAAGAAGTCATGAATTTGGCTTTCATTCCATCAAAGCTTCCTGTCAGGAGTTATTTGGAGACTCAACAGTCCTCCAAAAATAAACTGCTTCATTCACTGTGCAACCCTTCAGCAAATCAAATATTGACAGAAGGTTTATTTTTATCATTATTATTAAAACACCCATCCCAAACAAAGGCAGCCCACTGTTAACCACTTACATTCCAAACAGCAACAGCTGGTTCTCTTGGAATACCCCATTGAAGGGATGAACACTGAGGAACTGTGCTACAGCTTTGGAGATATTCAGGATTACAGGCCAGGACAAACAAATAATATAAGTGCAATCTCTATTTTCTCAACAAGACTTCTTCCTTTGCCCATAAAGCTCTCCCCACCACACAGAATTTGCCCAAGATGTCATGAATGTTATAACAAGGAAGGTAATGCTGACCTCTTTTGGCAAAAATTCCATTTCCTTCTCTGATTACAAAGAGGAAGCATCCTGTTTCACAAGCAATGTTATTAAATTATAACTACACCTACAACTGCAGTATTTGCATGGCAATCCAACAGCCAGAACTGTCCCACAGCATTCCTAATTCTTCAAAACCACTGTCAGACACAGAGTTTGAATCCCTCACCCCACGTGCATTCAGGCAAATCTCCTCTTACCATTCCTCCCCAGAGAGCACACTGGTGGCAGATACACTTCTTGCAGGTCCAGCAGAAAACACTGAGCTTTTCATGATGATTTTCACACCTTAAACAACAACAAAAAAAGGTATCACTATCAGAAAATAGCTATGAATTTTCTACAAACTCAGTTTAACATTTTCACTTGTTTTGCTGCACAATCCTGCAACTGAAGTACAAAGCATCTTTTGCAAGAAGAGCAATTGTATTCAATAAAAACCTTTTGTAAGATAAATGTTGCTTTCAGTACTTTCTCAGGAAGCACTTAACAGAGAAAGAAAGTGCTTTACTAAAATTGGGGTTCTACCCAGCAGATAAAGGATATCATCATGGAATCAAGCTCAGAATTTTAGAAGTTAATACTACACATTATTAAAATCCTAATAATACACTACCTAAAGTAACCACAGAGGAGTGGCTCATAGGCTCTTTGGACAAACTGATCTCTGTCATTTCTTAAAATTTCAGGGACAGCATCCATCAATAAACCAGACCCAAAATACCTCTGCCTTCCCTCTCCATCAGGACTCAGGAAGAATCAGATAGAACAATAATAGTGGTTTTGGGGGGACTTAATACATTATCTTTGCACTCAAACTGGGTTTATCAATTACATTTTCAGGACTAGAAGCCATCTCAGAACAGCTTCTCTGCTTTTGTGTGCCCAAGATACCAACTCAGCACCCACAGTCTCACTGGGACTTCAATGAACAACCATGAAGCAAAGGCATTTTTTTGAGATTTGTGGTCACTAAGAAAGGGAACAGAATAGAAACAGCAGCTGTCTTGGCAAAGACACTGAAGAACTTTTCCTTTTCATCAAGTGTGACAAAACAAACCCCAACTTTTAGTCAGACATCGAGCACGACTCAACTTTACACCAAATTTTCAGTTTGTTCCCCAACCCTAACAACGAGCTGCAATTAAAATCCTGCTCCTAGAAGCCAAACCACTGGACCCTCCATGCAAAGAGCACTCCATTTACTTGTCCTTTTCATTCTCTTCGTGCTTTGTGAGGTTGCAGAGCTGCAGGGTGTCCAGCTGCTGGGTGACCTCCTCTGCCCAGCGACAGTTGACGAGCTCTCGGAGCTGCAGGGGGGCTCTGCAGGGAGTCACAGGCCAAAAAAAAACCAAAAAAGGCAGAAATTGTACCAGTTATTACAGGAAAAATAAAGTTTTAAGTCTATTTGCTCATTTGGGGCTTGGGAGAGGTGGGAATTGCACCCTGAAATGATACAGAATAGCTGCACAGGCACATTACAGGCATAAAAAATGACACTTTTCACTCTGAAAACTGAAGCTTCTGCTCTCTGACTTTTGTAAGAAGAATAGAAAGAGTTCTGAGAGGAATTCCCTCTAGTTACTCTTATTACACCAGCTACATGCACAGCAGTGTGATCTGGGAAGAACAAAGATCTTGCTTAGCTTGCCACAAAACTAGAACAAGTATTATACCAGGGCCAATTTTTATAGAAACTCCAGGCAAGCCTCAAAAAAAAAAAAAATCAAGCTTATAAATTTAGTGCAACCTGCACTGAAAAAGAAATTGATCATAACAGGACAATCCACCCAATTCCTGATATTAAAAATACCTTACCTACAATGAGGGCACTGAGCTCTTTGTTCAGTCAGCCAACGCTGTGATGGAAAAAGGAAAAATCTTTTTAAAGGGACTGGAAGAAAAGATCTGCAGGCAAGTGCATTCTATCATGAATTAGAAGTTACATATTTTTATTGCAGTCTTCCTGTATTTTTTCCTTTTTATAACAGATTTTCAATTTAACTGTTCAACCACTTAGTGACAGAAGAAGCTGCTATTTGTGTCTCAGTAACAAGCAGCCACTTGTCTTTAGATGTCAGAGATGCTTCAGTTAAAATTATACAGAGAATTCTGAGGTACCAAATATTGCATTAGAAACCACCCACCTGGCAGATTCCCAGAGCCTTAGACTAAGGAGTATGTTTCAATAAAGGAAAGCAAAAGATACAGCAAGCATCTTTTTCAGAGTCTAATTAGTCTTCAGGGTAATTTATTTCTTCCCCTCAAGCTATTTATAAGCAAATTAAATACCTGAAGTTCAGTGATCAAATCCACAAGGACCCTGGGAATGCTTCTCTTCCAGAAACCTCCAAACAGCTGAGCCAAGAACTTCACCTGCCCACTACAACTTCCAAGTGTAAAAGCTCAGCAGTTGATGGGTTTATATTTGTCAGCTCACTACTACATTTAAAGAGTCTCATGAATAATCTCTCACCACCCAGCAACAATATGTCAGCTAACATCCTTAATATGCAGCACGAATCCTTCACCTACAGTTCCTGTCAGAGCTCTCTGAGAGAAGGATGAACGTCTGTTCCAATTTCTGGAAATACTACTGGAGGTCTGGAAACCTCAGCTGAACCCTTTCCTGCTACAGCAACACAAAAAAAGCATCTGGATGTGGAACTGGAGTGTGATACATTGGCAACCACGACCTCAACAAAGGAATTAGGATTCAGGTGCTGCCTCAGACTCCCCTGAGAAAGATTTAGCCCCATCTGACCACATCACCCCATTCTGATAATCATTGTAAAACAGCTCCAAGGGGTGAGGTTGTGACTTTCCCAGATGCAAAGTCAGCATCTGATTTCTGTCCCAACTTTGGTCATCCATACAGGCATCACCAGCTCTCAGGAGGTGCTAAAGAAGGGATTGCTTTATTTCTTAAGAGCAATTATTCCAGATGGTGCCTATAATTAGCACCACTGAAGGCAATGCACAGCCTGCCTAGTTTTTCCTCAGGGTGTTATACAAGGTTTTGAAAGGGAAACTAAAGGAGGGGAAAAAAAAGGAATCCTTGGAACTCCAGGAAAAAGGCACAAGAATGTTTTCATAAGATTTCAGTTCAACCATTTGAAAGGATAAACCAAAAGAAGCAAACTCACCCGGATGCAGCTGAAGCAGCAGAGCTTGGAGCAGTGAGGGCACAGGCGAGCATCTCGCAGCTTCTCCATACAAATGAAACATCGGAACACCTCGGCAATGCTCTGCACGGGGGGATCAGCACCATTGTTAAACACGCTCCAAACACAGCAGGGCTGCAGTTCTGTTCCAGGCACAGTGCCAGGTTTTATCTCAGTGCTGCTCCAAACAGCCTCAGACAGCGCATCTCTGAGGGAGGCACAACCCGGGCACCCCAATTCCCCTCCTCAGCTTCTCCTGCGCTGCTCCAGCCCCCAGCACCCATTTTGTAACACTGTTCTCCTCTTTAAGGAATAGTTCCTATTTGTCTTTTCTTTTTTGGAGCAGGTCTTCCTGTAGCCAAGATATTCCTGCCTGACTCTGATCCCACGAGTCTCAGTGGACTGGAACCAAATTAATTCAAAATCACGGGGAGTGCATCTATGTGTTATATACAATGCTAATGAGAAGGGGTGAGTTGAATTGAGGGTTTTTTTGACTTTTATAAGACTTATATTCTTTTAGCGTCTACCATTAGCACTAGGTCCCCAAATTCTATGCTCTCCCCCACCCCATTTAATCAATCTTGGGTGATAAAAACATTCCCCAAACGAGAAAGGTATTTTGAAAGCAATGTTTGCTCTCCATATTGACAGACTTTTAACCGATAAAGAAGTTTTACATCCTGTATTATACAGGAGTTATAACCCTTCTGGTTTTAACTGTGGGCCTTCAAAAGGTTCTTCAGGTGGGCTTATTTTTTTCCCCTCAGCATTGAAATTATGAATTAGCAGCAAAGCGAGAAACTCCAATTTACAGATACCACAGTATCTGCCATACATTGACGTCTTCTTTCACAGTTGCAAACACTGAAATGCAACATATGCGTTTACAGGAGGTGATGGCAGCCGGTCGCTGAAATCCTGCCCCAGCCTGGCTGTGACACAGCCCTCAGCAGGTGTTTGAGCTGCCGGGTTACACCGCGGTGCCAAGGCGAGTTCGTACGCGCCAGGTCTCCCTCCATCCATCCATCCATCCATCCATCCATCCCTCCCTCATCCCTGAATCCACCCACCTCCGGAACCGGCACCTGCGGCCCGCTCATTTCCGACCCCCTCCCCACCTGCCCGCCCGGCCGAGCCAAGCCCCGCAGCGCCGCGGGCTGTTCGCCAGCGCTCGGGCCGGCACCGCTCGGCCTTTCCATCCCCCTCACACGGGGGACAGGGACCGGCCGAGGGCTCCCCCGCAAACCGCGCGGAGGAGAAGCCG
>VZRZ01001375.1:0-34811 GCA_013398175.1 Climacteris rufus
CAAGCCATGCCCAGAGGCACCACTACACATCCTTCCCTGTTCCCTGATCCAGGGTCCATCAGACCTTGCATATCATGTGGTAAATGTTGAAGGTGTCAGTTCACCTTCCTGCTTCACGCTAAATGAAGAAGCTTGTTGTGATCAGTTCTGTTGGTACAAACTGCAGACATAAATACTCATGATGTGAAAAATTACATATAGTTTCCTGGGTTTTGTACTGGAACTGGAGAGGAGGCTGGTTTTTCTACTGGTGGATCATTATCTATAATTCATGGGAAGAGGTAGGAACTATGTGTAGACTAACAGACTAAGAGCCTGGAAGATACAAAATATAATTATTGTGCCTGTGGATCTGAAAGGACAGCCACTGTTACATAACTGATAATAGATTTAGAAGTCAAAGGAAAAAAAGAGTTCTACAGGAGATCCTGAAGTTCATCAGGAAGGGTGAGCTGACTTTGAAACAGTGAAGTGTGTGCTTGGACAATGTAAAAAATACAGACTTCACAGGGGTACCTACTCATTCAGGAATGAATCAAAAGTCTTTTGAGTGTGAAGTAATTAGCTATTTGGAAAAGGGCACAATGGAAAAGAAAGATTAGTTTGGAAATGCCTGTTGCAGTACATGAGGTTGCTTTGGGTTTTGTGTTGCATTCCACTTAATTTTCTGTTGCGTGTTGGAGGTGCTGGGTGTGTGTCCCTGCACACATCCTGGTGACCCAGCTGCCCCAGTGCAGAAGCTGTGCAAGAAGGCCAGCACTGAGTCCTGTGGCTGTGAGGGAGTCAGATCCTTGGTTAGAAAATCTGAGGTGGCCAGTCACAGCTGGTGGGAAAGAAGCTGTATCCTGGAGTGTTCCCGGGTTATTGGATCACCTCTGAGGTGAACAACCAACCAGTGTGAGAGATAAGTAGCAAGAAGGGTATCCAAAGACAACATGAAGCTGGATGACTACCGGCCAGATAGCCTACGGGAAGAGAAGCTCTGCCTTTGAGAGAATGGACATGGCACACCATCAGAGTGACAGCAAGGGTGTAGTCATTAACAGTCTGCCTATCATCCATCTGCCCTCTCACAGGTCAGTTTTATCAGAGATACATTCAGCTGATCTAAAGTCAGTGCTGATCCAGGGCTACCATCAGCTAGATCTCACCCATCAGCTGGCAGGTACTCTCAGGAGTCTTAGGAGCACGTCTGCTAGATTTCAACATGAAAGCAGGCATAACTCATGCGTTCCATGTCCTCATAGGTTTGTACCATCTTTAGGCTCTTTACTCATTCCACTTCTGTAAGTCTTCTTGATCTTGGAGTCCAAAAATGGCTCCGATTACTTTAGAACTGGATTTTCCCAACTTAGATGCAGTTTTTCTTTCTTTATCAAAGAACAATTTAGTTGGTTTTCCCTTACTTCTCTTGTTTCATTTTAGGCATCTTGTATCACTCTATAGCAGCTCCTTTCCAAGTGTTTTATTGGCCTGGCTCATTCAGTGATTATTAATGATAACAGGGCAGCATTGGACTGCTCAGCTGACCACTCTGGCGGCAAACAATTGCGCCAAGGCATGGCGGATCCATTCTCTGAACTGCAGCATAGAAGCAGTTAGAAATCCTCTTATGACTGCAGGGTCTGGAGATCTGCAGAGTGGTGGATGGGATAGATGACGGCTGCAGATAATGTGATGCACTAGGGACAGCTGACTTTGTCACATGTACACTGGGCTGTATGCTAACACGTCTCTTTCACCATAAGAATTGTAATTCAGGAAGCCTCTTGGTTTTATTCTTCACTGTGCATAAATCCAACTTCTTGATAACAAGCTTGAAAGCTGAGTTATATGGGGTTTTCTTGAGGCTTATGCATCTGGGTTTTGTCTTGCTGTGCAGTGGGTCTGTTTGAAAACTCTGTTCCTTGCCAGCATTTGCAGTGTGTTTCAGAGCAGCCAAAGTTCATACATACTATGTAGCAAAAGAATCAAATGCTGAACAGCACGCTGTTCACATAAGTGTGTATATTTTCAGTGGTTCTTCCATGGTAGCACAGGCAAATTTTAGGCTCCATGAAGCTGGTTGAATACTCTCAGCTTCCTCTCTCTGTCAGTGTGGGAGAAAAGTTCCCTTTAGTTGCCATGCTTTAACTTTTTCCTACAGTCCTGCTGTTGGGATTAGTTGCTGTTTATCCTCATCTTAATCTGCTCCTAACTGATCAGTCCAGCACACTAAGCTGTACTCAATTCCCAGAGCACAGTTCCAAGTGAAAGAGATTGTGTTCTAACAGAACCAAGTGAGATGTATTTGCTTGACAGAGCAGAAGGTAGATGAAATCACAGACTTGAATTTATTTTGTTCCTGAAAGAACAGATTTATAGTAATGGTCTTTAGGGAACTGGGGAAGAGCAAATTTTGAGAAGCATAGGTGCTTTTGTCTAGAAACCAAAGATGAAACATAAGCTCAGAACTGGCACTGGTAGTAGAACATACGGACTGCACGTGCTTGTGTATGTCTGTGTGTGCTGGGGCCTCTGGACTTCACCTACATTTAATCAGTACGAGGTAGATCCCTCCAGCACCTGGACTCAGCCTCCCAGCCTGTCCAGGAAGGTGTCCCCTGATGCCCAGTCTTCCCAACTGCTGTCACTTGGACATACGTGCCTTGGAGGCCACAGGTCAGTTCCAGCTGCTGGTGCTGACCCTCACACACAGATCACTCAGCACCCCCTGACACCTGCACACAGAACAGAGTGCCCCTCACCCAGGAAGGGGGTAGAAAGGAATTCACTGCTTGGATCAGACAGATGCACATCAGGTACAGGGCAGAGTAAAACATAGGTACTGACAAGCTAACTATTTACACAAACCTGGCACTTTCAAATCCCTGTACACCTCTGTTTTCCTATGGGTTTTTTCATCCCTTGTATCACCTAAGCCCCTCCCTTTTTCTGCCTTTGTTTCATGCCCTAAACATCCCATAAGAAGTCCTGTGCAATCCAGAACTGCTTTTTCCCTGCACCTCACAAAATGTCTCATAGCCCTAGGCAGCAAACCCCCTCACACACCTGATCTGGAGAGCTGCTCCTGAATTGCTCATATGGGTGTGTATGAGACCTGAACATTGGGCTGATGGTTTTCCTTGGGACAGTTCTGGGAGGAGTCGGACAAGGGTCCTCAAGAGTCATTGCTTTTGCTGCCATTGTGTCACTGTGTCAGAATTAAATAGAGGCTAAAAATAAATCATCCTGGTGCAAAAGTGGTTCAGTTTTGCTGCTGTGGATATGCAGAATAGTAGGAGAGGTACTAGACAAGACCTGGTTGCAGATCTTGCCCACTTCTCTTGTTGGAAAGACTGGGTAGGATGCCCACTGCTCTGAGTCATCCTTGGATAGATGATTAAGCATATCTCAGCTCAGCTGCAGTCAGACTTTGTTAATTTATGAAATTTCCAAGGCATTTTGAATAAATTCTCTTTAAAGCCCCCCACCTACTTTGTAGAGAAGGAGAAGCAAATTACTTTTAACACAACACACTCCTGGTCATGCCTATGTTAAATACTTCCCACCTCTTACATTGTGGTGACAGTTCTCACCTCTGCAGGAAGAATAATTCTTCCTGGAAGGCCTCTGTGCGTGATCATCAAGAGGTTTGATAAGTGCTTTGCACAAATTCCTCTCCGCATGTGTTCAGCTTTGCTCGGGATGGAATATATTTCTTCAGGGCAAGAATAAAGGATTATATCTGGCACAGTAAGTACAAGCTGAGCTCCCCACAGGCTTTGAGTGCAGTAACAGCAGTGTGGCAGCTACCTGATGGTTTTCAAAGCAACAGGCCTTTTAGACAGACTGGAAGTGGGGTCACAGTCAGGGTTGACTGTTGAGACGTGTCACAGGAGGGAGGGTTAACATTTAGAGAGCACTTGAACCAATGGCTGTTTTTATGCTATGCCTCCTCCTGGTTTACATTCTGGGGTGTCCATGCTAATATTTTCAAAAACATTTGACAATTACTTGAGCTAATTGTGAGTTCTGTGGAGCACATTCTAGTCCAGGGAGTGCAACAAAAGCTGAGTTTAGTTTAATGTGTTATTTGATGTCTTCCCTTCATCCTGGTCAGTCTTGCTTTACTCTAACCATTTTGTAAAACTTCCCTCATCCAGCCATGCTTTTTATATGCAGTGTGTGGGCATGAAGGTACTACAATAGATTTGGCTCACTAATTACAGTATTGGACAGAATGAACAGGCCTGTGGACAGCACAAGCAGAGCTCTCATAATCTGCTTGGCAGTAAGTTTGGAGGTACTTAAGTGAAGCTGACCTTTTCCAGCTTTGCAATAGAAACAGATCATGAGTGTAAGTCAGGTAAGTCCTGGAGGTCTGGCTCATTTTGGAGTTCCTTCCAGGCTTTCATGGGCTTTCTGGAACATAACCTAAAACTCCTCTTTGCAGGACAATGTCTTTTAACTGCTCTGTGCCAGAGGCAACCAGCAGTGTATGCAGAATGTTATGTGCTGACATAATGAAACATTTCAAGGGCACCTCAGATGGCTGGGCTAGTTATAAATAGTACTAGAGGATAGCTGTGTGAGAGTCACATAAACCACTCCTAAAATTCTCTGCAGGGAGGTATTTTTAATACCCACCTACTGCAGTTGCATTAGCACCACCTGTCTTACGCTTGGAGAAAGATGGAGATGATGTTCTCAAAATATTTGTGGTACTCTAAAAAGCAATGCATGCAAGTGATTAAATATTTATCGTGTCCCTTCATAGTGAAATGTTTCTTTTTTAAGCCTGCAGCTGACCATTGCCTGGCTTAGAGAGACACTTGAGGACTGCAGGATTTGGTGAGATTTCATAGCTAATATCTGAAGCAAATTAACTGTTGGCCCTAGGAAACTTTCAGTTGCGACATCTGCAATAAACTCAGCTGTGGGAAACCAGGGGAAATTCCTGTGTATTTCATAGATGTAAATTTAATTGTAACTTTCTGGAGGTATGTTTGAAGTGATGAGAAGATAGTAGAGACATGTAAAATTCAGGAGACTAATGTAGTAATACATTAGCTTTTTAATGAGTAGAAATTCTCCCATTAGTCTCAGGGAGCTAGCAGTGGATATTTGAATCATGCTGTAGCTTGGTGGCTGCTCAGCAGATTTAGTTAGGAAGAGTAAATGGATGATTTGGGACTGGTTAGACCGGTCCCAAAACAGTTACTGAAACTTTCCTCAGGATATGAAAAAACTTTATCAGACTTTCTCCTGCTTCAAGCACCCTTACCTTCAGACCTAGAACTTCAGCCTTTTATAGGAATGCAAGGTAATTCCTGCAGTGATTCTTGTCTAGGACAACATGCCTAGTCCACATCCCAGCTTTTCTCACAAATGACAAACTGCAGTGGTTCAGTTAAACCAGGAAGTGGCACTGTTTGAAAGGAATGAGGAGTCAAGTCTGCTCTGCAGCTCCTGTAAAGGCAGATTCACAAGGAGATGGATAACTGGGTGGGACAGTGAGCTGGAGTGCATGGCCTGATCGCCAAGGTTGTGAGTTATCTTCATGTGTCACTATATGAACTGGGAACCAGAATGCGCTGTGGGGGCCACCTCTGTTCAAGATTGAGCCAAGACATGTAATGGCATAAAGAAAGGATCTGCTCTGTGCAGATTTCTTAACTTCTGGTCCTTCAGACACTCTGCCAGAACACAGACAATTCAGCAGGTTCCTTCCTGTGGTGCCTCTGAAAGGCTTTTAATGCTTTTAATGTTTCAGAAGGTACAACACAGAGAAGGCATACAAGCAGCCCAGGTTTTCCTCTTAAGGCCTCAGATCTTCAGGAAAGCCTTTTGTTCTTCCCCCCCAAAAAGAAAAAGAATCAGAACTATCAGGAATGCTAATGAGAGATTGACACCTGCAAAATTAAAGATGTGTCTCACGTTTTGCATGGTGACCCGGTGGTGTTGTCTGGTACTATTACATGTAAGACAAAAGAGACCACTTGAAAATTTTCCAGGCATCAGACACTGACTTCACTCTTCGTAAAGCTGTGATTTTCTCGAGAGAGAGAGAGAGGGAGAGTCTTTCTGCCCCGGGGCATATTTATTTCACAGCTTCTCCTCTTGTGGGCCACTGACATAAGTCTTAGCATTTCCTAAAATGATCAAATGCCAAATAGTCACCCACAGTTGTCTCTGTCCACTGCCTGTTTGACCTGCCTATAGCTTGACGTTAAAGAGCTGATACATGGCTGCTCAAAGGAGGACACCAGCAGGTTGGCCATGGTGCAGCACTTGAACTGTGGAGTCACCAACTGTATTTCTCTGAGGCTAAATTTACAGCAGCAATTTTTGGAAGTTATCAAATTTCACTACATTTTAGAAGAAATGCCCTTTTTCCTTTCCTCCCCTTGCCTTGTCTTTTGGACAACTGTTCTCTACGTAATGCTATGCTTTGGTAAACTGACTGACATCCAGCTCTTTTAGATGTTCAGAAGGAAACAGTCCCTTTTACTCGAGTAAAAGCAACTGCAGTTGCCCAGCAGCATGGTGCCATCAGCAGGAAACGCCACCATGCAGAGTGCCAAGACCTGGCCAGAAGGCAGGTGCAAGCTGGTGAAAAACTAACTAAAACCCCTCCTCTGCCATTCCAGAGATCTGCATCCTCATTCCATGCAGACTGTTTGTGATTTTCCACACTGTGCCTGCAAAGATTTAGGGGTGCATCAGTCAGATTCTCTAACAGAAGTAGCCTGGGAGAGGTGTATGTGCATGGACACTGCTGATGGGTTTCTCCTATGTCCCTGTGCACAATGGTTAGCATTGCTCTCCAAGTGTGTGGAGGTGGACAGATAATCCAGTCCTAATGACTGAGATATCGCCAGAAGCATCTTTTCCTGGTCTTAGTTTCTAGGTCATTTCATTCATTTGAATCTGCTGTAGTATTGTCATGGGTTATTTGAACTAAAATTTGTGTTAGATTTCTTTTAGAAAGGCAGCTGAAACAGATAGCTCACCACCCAAACACTTCCAGTGTTAAAATTTCTTCTGCATTCCCCAACCTGCCAGTATAAACTGCTACTGACAATCTCCTAGCAGAGCTGTAGTAGTAAACATGTCATTCTTTTGGCAGTCTATAGCTGTTTTATAAATTTGGATAAACTAAAACATATAAGCATTTCTGAGTAATATATTGAGGTTTCAAAAAATGATCCATCCCTTTTAGATCACTTTTACTAAATAAAACATCTTTTGTTAAGCAAAAAGGTGATCCAAAAGAAAAAGTTAATCATTCAGCATTTAGTTATATAAAAAATCTTCAGTGTTTCTTTCTATGTATCCATCTCTTACAGTTCTCATGAGAATACTCATATCTCCTCTTGGGACAGTACTGTGTTTAATTAAATACATATATAATGGTAGTGCAGTGACCCACATTTAACTGTTCACTCCCATACAACCTGCTTGGATGACAAATTTTCAGTGCATGAGGCATTTAAGACTTCTGATCCCAGGCATATTTTTATACAGGAATTGCTGTATCTGGTTCTGGGGAAACCTGTGGTTTCAGGCTTTCCCCTCTGTGCTGGGACAAGACTGCTTTCTCACAAGGCTCTCCCTCTGGAGCGAGTCCAGGGGAGGGCAATGGAGCTGCTGAGAGGTCTGGAGCACAAGTCTTACAAAGAGCAAATCAGGGAGCTGTGTGTGTTTAACCTGGAGAAAAGAAGGCTCAGGGGAGACGTCATCACTCTACAACTACCTGAGAGGAGGTTGTAGCTGGCTGGGGGTTGGTCTCTTCTCCCAGGCAACCACTGACAGGACAAGAGGACACAGCCTCAATCTGCACCAGTCAAAGTTTAGGTTGGACATCAGGAGGGATTTCTTTATGGAAAGGGTTATTATACATTGGAATGGGCTACCTGGATAGGTAGTGGAGTCACCATCCCTGGAGGTGTTTGAAAAGGAACTTTTCAAAGGAAAGGTGTTTGATCCAGGACAAACTGGATGTGGCACTTAGTCATGGTCTTGATTGGTCAAAGGTTGGACTTGATGATCTCAGAGGTCTTTTCCAACCTAAATGATTCTGTGATTCTGTGCCTGCATTGCTCCTCCCATCCCCAACAACTGGACTGGGTTACTGTAAAATTCACCTTTGACAAAATCGTGGTGCTTTCTAGGAATTTTAACACTCCGGACCAGCCCCTTTCCACTGGGAAGAGGGAGGCAGGCACCTGCTGACAGGGAAAATCGAGCCCCTGTGAGGGCAGCCTGCTGCTCTGGCTGCTCTTGGTCAATGCCACAAGCCAGTCCAGCAGGCAGGATTACCCAAAATACATTACTTGACACCGATCGATGACTTTATCCCTCACTTAAGTTCCAGTACTTAATTTTGCGGGCCACAGCCTGCAAGTCAAATTGCAGCAATGCAATTTGGGTGGATAATAAAAAAAAAGAAAAAGCAAAACCACCCTTACAAATAGTCAGGAAACATCTATTATGCATAATGCTATGGGATATGCTAGAATATCTCTTAATTCAATGCAGAATAAAATTCATTAATCTAGATTTATTTTCCTGCAAAGTTGTTGTGTATTTACCTTATTTGAGGGTGCAAGCCATAGTCTCATTGCTTTATTGGTGCAGAGAATGTCACTGCACATTTCCCAGCTATCTCCTTTAGTCTTACTACTTTAAACCTTTACTTTGCTTAATCCACTTCCAGATATCAGCTCAAATAAGTGAATTACAGTTACCTCAGGAGAGACAGTTTAAATCTTAAAATTCATGGTAAAATGAGTTTTTTCCAAGTAGTCTGATAAGTGTGTTCTTTTTAGATTAAACTCCTTAGCCTATCAAGACCAAGGAAGTCATACTGCTGATTTAGTACAGGGGAAAGTACCACTGAATGTTTTGATATTTGTTTTTCTTATTTGTCTATGGTTTATTGCTGTTACATACCTTAGAAGAACTGAGTATCAGAATAGGTAATTTTTATTGTACAGACAGGCTGTAAAAAATGATTAAAAATACCTGGTTATGTTTAAGCAAAGTTACACTGAACTTTGAACTAAAACATACCACATACAGACTTAGAGCTAAAATCTTTTTCTCTGGTTAGGAATAGTGTTTGTCTTCTATTCCACATTCTTCTATGGAACTTGGAATAGAGTGGATGGGATCCTCACATTGTCTTCATTTCCACCTGGACACAAAGCAAAGAGAGAAGCTCAGAGATGGGAAGAACAAATCCTTTCAGTTTTTGACCATCAGAATGTTTTGGGGCAGACACAGCCACAGCTTACTAAGTTTACAATACTCAGTAGTACTAGTGAAGAGGTTTGAGTTCTTTTGTTTGGAGCCCTGTTTTCTCATCAAAGATATAAGTGAAAAAATTGGTCACAGTGAGGATTAAATAGGGGACAAGTGTTGAGTTCTTGACAGCTCACTGCTGGGGAAAGAGAAAGAGAATATCACTATGACAGACTAATTATAAAAATTATGGGGAAGTGATATCCCTCTCACACATCTGCACACAAGTTCCCTTGAAAAGCACGTTAATTTTACAGATTGAGTCCAATCATATAGGATAGCTCTAAGTGAAATACTGTATTTTGCACTTCTCTGGTTATTACCTGATGGATCCTTGGCTTGGAGCATCTGAAATCCCAGCACAGCTTTTGGCTAAGAGAGCAATTCAATGATGTCTGACTTGGCTGAGCAGTGTGGCCAAACCTGCAGCAATCTGCAATGAAGCATGCCAGCACCCTCTTATTCCATCTCCCGAAAGACAGCAAGCTTGTTTTCACATCATCTATCCCAGTGGGGATAGAAAAGACTCAGGGAGAGCTGGGAAGGAACATCCTCCAGAGAAGTTTTGTCACAAGAAAACAGTTTCCCTTTGAGCTGGTGCAGAATGAAATCCTTCCAAGGTCTGCAGGCTGCAGACAAAGACTTGGACACTAACCCTCCACTGAACTCTGTCTGGCTTTAAATGTCACCTTCCCTTTGGCTCCCTCCTCCACCACATGCTGCTGATGTGGCTTTTGTGAGATGTTAATTAATGTCTTCTACAGAAGCAGCCCTTTCCACCTGATGGAGACACAGCTGCTGTTGTTATTCATTAGGTCTGCAGGATCAGGTTTGAGTCAGAGGCTGGGAGAAGCTTTCTGAGGATCTGTTCCAAGGCCCTGCCTGCCAGCTTCTCTGTCTCATTAGGTAACAGTTTGAACACCATTCAAAGACGAATTCATAGCAGTGTAACCTAGAGTGACACTTGGTGTCAGCCCAGCAGCTGGAGGCACAAGCTCTATGATCCTTCTTGCAAACATCTCGGTTAGTCACCAGCAACTCTGTTCTGCATGTGTAAGATCCCTGAGACCAAGAACTTGAAGAGGGCTGCCTTGAAGATGGCTCTCCTGCAACTGCACAAGGAGAGGTGGAGAGAAAGCTACTTGGAAATCTTGATAGCCATGTCAACAGGGAAAAATTTAATTTAGCAAAAGCAAGAAAATATTTTCTCCTTCCTGACAAGGGCCCTAATGCAGCAATCTCAGGTTCAGTGCACAGGGTATATTTGCAGGGCACATTATGGATGAGGGCAAATAGCTACTCATTTCACTGATAACTCCGCAGGGTGCTTCAGAAGATTGGCCAATTCAGGCTTGTGATTCTTCTATCTGATAACTGAATGTCATTTGTCATTGCACTCATGAGATCTGCTTGAATGTGCTTCCCTCCCACCTTGGAAAGATAGAAACTCTGAGAGGGAGAAATTTTCCTGGTTCAGGTAGAAGAAGTAAAGATTTCAGCCTCTCTCATGATATGATAACATATGCTGTGATTAGTCCATCACTACTAATACAAGGCAGCATAAAGTGCACCTGAAAATGGAAGTAAAAGAGACAGAGACAGAGACTGTTAAAGACCTCAGCTGCTCACAGCATTCAGTTTTAAGCCTGTCTCTGGCACAAACTGAAATAATCTAAGTGTGAAACTTTGAAACTTTTAGTGAGAATGGGGTGCATAGCAAGAGGGAAAACAGTTTGATTTATGATCATACTGCAGCCAGAAATTACTTGTAAGACATGGCGACCTGTGCACTTTGAGGCTAAAAGGGATTGAGCACTCTTTTCTTTAGAGGAAAGTACAGGTAAGAGGAAAATAGCATTACTTGATTGGAGCAATTGCAAAACTTAGAAAATGGCTGTAGCTTAGTTAGGATGTTAGGATGAACCCACTAGAACAGCTCTGTTCTGATTTGTTTCCCACAGTGTGCCAGAGCCAACTCTTGGCAGGATTATAATTCCACTGTTTTTAATTATGCCCACTTTTTGACATTGATTTCAGTGGGTGCTACTATTACAGCATGCTAGGCTTTATAATCTGTCATTAGATAGATTTGCACATGGCCTAGAAAACATGCTGCAAAAAGTGACAACACTGTCACCAAGAATTATTTTACCCTGTAAATTCCTCCTTCTTTTGGGTATTCATTCTGCTTCCTTCATGTTCAGTACTTCTGTCTCCAAGATGCTGTGCTATGCTGGTGCATAAGGAGTAAATGCAATGACAACAGTTAGACTGGGGAAGCAAGTTGTGGTTTATAGCTGGACCAGAGTTATGTAGTTACATACTTATCGAACTATTGGTCTATAGTTCTAGTGGGTTGTCTCTGCAACTTTTGCCTGTCCATGAGACAAATCAATTTCAGCTTCAGCTTTAGATGTGACACAAGAACAGAGAGGATCATTTGGAACTTGCTAATGGGATCTGGAGATTCCAAACCCTTGTCCTGTACCTAAGAGTGGTAGTGCTTTGCTCATTATAGAAGCTTCCCAGTTTTTCCAGCATAAGAAAGTAAGTTCTACTGACATAAATTAGATCAGAGGTCTGGCTCTGTCCCAGTATCCTGGTCAGCAGCTGGTGCCAAGAGACATTTGTAAGAATGGATCAAGCATGATTCTTTCCTAGCACTATGTCCTGGACTCCTGGAGGTATCAGATCAAAGTTAGCTGCCCTGTACTGAGTTTTACTGGCAAATTTCTCCAGGTTTGTTTGTCTCTTCTAGCATCCTGTATCAGGGAGTCACACAGATGAACTAGATGTTTTAAAAGTCACTTCCTTTCATTTGTTTTGAACTTACGACAGATAGATTCATCTGATATGCCCAACTTTTTACCAGAAGAGACCATTGAATAACATTTCCTGTCACTCTTTCTGAACCTCCTGTCATTTTGTGTAGCTCCCCCTTTCTTGATTCTGTATTGTAAGACCTAGCAGCCAATGTTTTTAACCCCTCCCTCTGTTCCAGTCATTTTTGGGGAATATTCCTGAAACAGAACCTGATTATCCCTCCCTGGCACCTTTTGTTAATCCATTATATTTTATCGAATGCCATGAAAAAGTTTGAACAGAGAATTCAAGATTTTTTTGCTTATACAGGAAGATAATAATTATGTTCTCTACAGTGTCTTCCACTGCTTGTGTAATAATTCTGAATATGTGAAAGTTTTGACTACTGTTGAGTACAGAGCTGGTGTTTCTTGTGTTGCCTTAGGTTTTAACCCATTATATTTTTCAAATTCTGCATTGTCTGGCGTGTATGCTTTATATCTCACTGGTTGCTGTTCTCTATAGACATAACAGTGCCACTCTGTACTTACCCTTCAAGGACATTCAGGCTGCCCAGACCCACAATTCTAAAGGGGGGGGTGGGGNGGGGCGGGATGGAGCGAGCTAGGGGGAAATTGTAAAGTTTTAATTGGTAAATCTATGCTGATATGCAAATGGATCAAACCTATAAAAGTGTGGAGAACTTGTGACTTGTCATCCATTTTGGGTGATGCCTCAAGGAGGGGCCTTTGCCTGCCCTAAATGTACCTTTGAATGCCTTTGGAATAAATACCCACCTTTTATTCCCTTACTCCTGCTTGGCCTCAGTTTTTGGGCTAGCCTTTTTAGGCAACACTTGTTTATATCCTTTGTGAGGGGTTATTTTTAGCTAAGACACCATAATTTTATATATATTAAATCTATGGCCTTTTTTTCCCCCACCCATGTGCAAATTTTGTGCTTATCCACAGAGAATTTAATCTGCTCTTTGATTGTCTAGTCAGTTGATATTACCAGACAGGTATGCAAAGTCAGCTCTTGTCTGGGGAACTGTGATTAGACTGGTAAAGTTTCTGGCCTCCCTGCTTCTCTTCTGACCTTTTACAAGCTTATTTGACACTGTGTTGAACAGCAAAGGTCACAGATATACACCTCTCTTGAGATTTTCCTCTGCTGAAAAAAAATACAGCTTTCTCCTGCTCTTTATCTTTTCTCTTTTAACCATTTATTGGTTAAACCAGTAAGTCTGCCTGAGGGTTTTAGCCTGCCATCCCATGGTATAGTTTTATCTCTTGGGGGCTGTGTTGAAAGCTATGAGAACTGTTTCAAGTTAGCATGTGTACCAAGTCATCCCAAGAACACAAATAAGTTTGTAAGGCACAGATTTCTGCACAAAACGCTGCTGTGATCTGTCCTCAGTTCCTGTGGTTTATCCGTGTGCTTGTCAGCTCTGTTGATCAGAAGACTCTCTGCTAATTTACCAATACAGACAGAGTGCTTGCAAGCCTGTGACTCCTCAGATCTCATGGCTCTGGCTCTTGGTGGCCCACTTGTCTCTAGAGAGGTTCCCAGTCAGTAGCAGAGCCTGGACATGGTAACCAGGTCAGATAAACACAGATTTTCCTGAGAACATGCTGGAAAGAAAAATAGAGGGTAAAGCAGCCACATAGGATCTTCATCGTCTTTTAGACCTCTGGGCACAAAGGAACCGAGGAGTTTTCAACTCTCTCCTATGAAGAAGAGTGAAGATGTAAGTTTTGTGAATGAACTTCAGTGAAGAATGAAAAGCCATTCAGGGATAATGAGAGAACTATGGCAGAATGCTACTTTTTGGGAAGGGCACACAGGAATCCATAGTCTGGTTTTTCGTTAAACTAATGCATAAAGTGGAGAAATGAGAAGAATTTGCATCTCCTTGTTAATGATTTCTAAATAAGAGAAGAAGTGGCATAAAAACAAACAGCCAAGTCATGTTTGTTAAGTCTCAAATCCAAGTCAGTTGCTTCAGCAGAGGAGAATTGATGATAGACTCACAATGGTAAGGATATTTATCCCTAGTTGTGGTGGTGTTTCATAGGTTCCGGACTAGTCTGGCAGATAGAAACAATGATCCATGGTAGTGCAAGCTTCTGTTGTGTAGCTAATTGTCTCCCTGCATGCAAGATGTTTGGGAGATATGCCTTCGCTAGCTAATTGCAAAGGTGCATCGAGAGTAGCTGTCTACAGTCACCTTTAGCTATCATCACTGACTATCCCATCTGCCCTAAGACTGCCTCAGTCGTTCTTGTCTTCCTGGCTGCCTCCGGCAGTTTCTGCTCAGGAAACGTACATCTGGTGTGAAACCTTAGTGTACCATTCCTGCCCCAGTAATCAGATGTTAAACTTTTCTCATAGTACGGAACATTGCCAAAAGCCTGGTGCAATCATAAGTAGTAATTGCAGAAAGTTATCATTTTAGGTGTGACTAATAGACTGAAGAATAAATAGACCAAAGGCTTCATTACAGTAAAGGCCTTGCAGACAGGGAAAAGTAAATATTGCCGCCTGGAAAAGCTTATGGCCTGCGGATGCATTTAGTGTTCGACACCTTGTGATCATTTCTTTGTTGATATAACAGAAAAATGGCAACCTTGTCTCCAGATCATAAAGGCTTCTGAAATTCTAAAATATAAAGCTGTGAATTCCCCCCTCTCCAAAGCTATTATCACTGATTCCATAATTTTCTGTTCAGTTCTCAGCAGTGACGGTCTCATAGTATCAAAGGCATTTTCTCTTAGGCGATTGAAAAAGAGCTGTGAGAGCAGCACAGACCTTTCCTGTCCCCTGTATATTCTTTGAAAGACCAGCGTACACATACAGATATATCAAGATCTTCAACCCTCCCCCAAAAGCCATTGGGCTCAACATGTGAATTTCTAGGTGATTTTTTGTGTTCTTTCACTGCAGAGTTGGCTTTCCCTAAAGATGTTGAATGGTTAGTGATGCTGATATGATGAATTCACAGTCGGAGCATTTTCATGACAACAATTTTGCAATTCCCAAGCCTCTGAGAATTAATAAGCTGAACCACAGTTATTCATAGGCACCTCTGTGATGCCAGTCAGGTTCACGGTTTCCATTACTCCAGTTGTGACAAGGCCCTGTGACATCCTGGAGACAGAATTGCACTTGACTGGGCACGCCTCTTCATCTCTCTCGTGCTCTGCATTGTACTGTGTTCTGGTGCTGATTTGAATTATCAGGGATGTGCTTCAGAACGACCTGCTTGCTCTTCTCCTGGCAGTGCTCACATGAGCAGTGTAGAGCAGTCTCTGTGCATCGTTGTGACACAAAGAAAAGGGCTAATGCTGCAGAGGTGAAAAGATTTTATAAAGAAAAACTGCTGCGGTACATGCACCAGCAAGTGAAATCCGTGAATTGGGAGCAGAGGATTATGAAGTTGTTTCAAAAATTCACCACCTAATACTCGGGAAAAAAATAAAAAAGGAAAAGATTCTAACCTCTTCTGTGCTTTCATCAAATGGAAAGTGAGAATCATTGAAACCATAGGAGGAAAGCCAACCAAAGTGCAAAACCTGTATGTGCACAAGAGAGTCATAGAGTAGGAATTCACTAGTAGAGAAAGGTTCTTATCTTTTTGATCATCCCATGTCTTATCTCACTTGGAAAAAAAATGGTTGGAAAGTTGTATTGAAACAAAACAAATCTCTTTGGTCATTATGTACAAGTGATAAAGTTGTATGTACTTCCCAAAGCTTTCTGGAGGTCACATAAATCACCTGAAAGAACTGGTAAAAGGGTCTTTGAGCCTACTTCTTGTAGGTAAAACCCAGATGCTGATGGATGATACACTGCAAATTTCTGCAAAGCACTGGAAAATTCTTCTTCAAAATCTTCATTGTGTCTAGATGCCAGGAGCTGGAGTCTCTCTGGTGTCTGAAAACTGTGAACCACGAGTTGTGAGGTTGTGCCATGGGAGAAACAACGCACAAACACGAAGTTTTCTAGTGAGAAAATATTTTGGTTCTCTGTTGACAGAATTTGTACAGAAGAGAAACAAATGCAGTCTCCTGGTCCTAGCTGTACAGTTTTGAAGTTCCTTGTCCGTATGCTCAACTTCCTTGGTTATATGTGAGAAGAAAAAAGCATTTGCAAAATTCAGTTTTTATTGCCTTAAAACAGAGCTTTTCCAGCGGGTGGGCAGTAAGGGCTCAATTTGATTTTACCGAGAGTAATGGTGTGCAGATGATAGGGGAAACTAGATAAACTTAGGAGGGCCAGGGACAAAGACACGAGCATTTATGGGGACCTTGTCAGGCTCTTTTATCTTGGGAAGCAACTAAAAGTAGTGGGGAACATTACTGGAGAAAGAGGTGCTTCACTGCCAGAAAAGCAGTGTTTGCAAATGCTTTACTTCAGTCTGTTTTATCTGGCAGAATTGTCCTCTATGAGAAAAGGACTTGGTTCATTTTTTAGAGCAGAGAAAGTTGGCATCAAAGGGCGCTCACTAGCAATACAGGGGTGCTAGTTCTTGTCAGGTTTTTGCTCCTTAGGGATTGCATTATGGCCTGCAATACCTCTTTTCCTGGGAAGTGCCCTTGAGCAGGTAGTTTCCCACGTGTCCATTGCCTGTGAGGACTCTGGGGGATGTTTCGGAGAGGAGGGAAAGCAATAGGTCTGCCTGCTCTGCCCAGGCAGCTTTTTCCCAACTGGTGTGTTTGAGGAAGCAGGTGCAGTTCAGCAACCACTGTTAGTCACAACCAAACCCCTGTTCTTGTAAAGGCTTTAAGTGAGCAAATGCAAAGCAGCAAATGAGCTGACTGAGTTTGTCATCTGGGCAGTACCTTTGTGAAAGAACTGAGACTGTGAGAGCTGCTGCTCTTGCAAGTGAAAAGACTTGAATTGTTACAATCCATGTTCAGTGCCTGCTTTTGTCCGTCACTGGCCAATGTGGCTTCTTTCAAACTGTGCTGGGTTAGTGCTTCAGAGCCAATGCATCTCTGAACCATGTGGCAATAAGTGGCTCTTCGTGCAGTTTCTGAGCCAGAGGAGAACTTGGAAGGCCAAAGCAGATTGTGATTTAGCGTAGTTATGCATATTCAAGTTTTGATACAATCCAAAGCCTAGCTTTCTAATGCCAGCATCTGTTGTCCTGCAAAATATTTGTTTGTTGCATCATGAACTGAGGGATCAGTCTCCTTGTGAAAAATGTTTTTTGAAATGAGAGACTAAGGAAGCAAAAATGAGCAACATCATGGAATTATCCTGGAATCAAGCTAAACTCCATTTGCAAGTGAAAAATCTGCTCTCTGTTTTTTGTTTTTCCCCTGGTAACATAAGCAGCTTAACTTGTCACAGTGACATCAGTCGCACACAGAAGTGCTTGTGTGGGTTTTCTGTAAAGCATATTTCTTTATTTGGAGTTATTTCTGTGAAACATTTTCCCCTTTCCCTTTGTCACTGAAGGATGTTTTGAGAGTACAATGTTTTCTAAGCAATTAGATTTTCTAATCTACTGTTCTGGTCTTCACCAATCTGTGCAAGTCATTTTAGATGGGGAAGTTTGAGCTGGCCTGCCTGCTACAGGGCTTCTGCACATTGCAACAACCAGCAGTGAACACAGCAACAGATAGAAACACTATAATGTGGTCAGGGAGGAAAGCATCTGAAAGTCAGGGCTGCAACAGTCTGTAGGGAGGGAGAGCGAGCTAAAATAATGTCACAGCAAGAATTAGGGGGATGAATTCCAGGGGGCTTGAGGAAGGGTGAGGTCACACTGTGTCTTCCTCAAAAGCTGGTGTTCTGTAACACCTTTGTTTTCTTTTTTTCTTTTTCTGCCTTGTGGGAACTTTCACTGCATTATTTTATTATTCCCTCCCGACTCAGAACAAAAGGTTAGGTCTAAAAATAAACTGTGGACTGGAAACAGAAAAAAAGAAACTGTCACCCTAAACACACACACACACATACATTTCAAAACAAGTGAGTTCAGTAGCAAAATCAAGTTACAAATATTTTGAAAACAAACAAAATTATAAACCTCATCTTTTCTTGAAAAGTGTTTATGGAGACCATTGGCAGAAATGGAGCTTTTATGACTGACTGCAGGCTAATGACTGTTTCGGGTTGTATTTATCCTTCTTTGGGATCCACAGTTCATTTCTGGAGTTGTGTTTGGTTAACTGATCTCCTGGGACTAGTTCTGTAGTACTTATCCTTTGGCTAGTTGATGTAATTGTCCATTAATTTGCCATTGGTCTTCCTTGAGACCTGCACTAATGCCCTCACCAGGATCTGAAGAGACTCTCCCAACCCTGACCACCGGCAACAATTCGTTTTTTGACTTTTCCCTGAATTTTATGTTTTGGATGGGTCTGCCTTGTGCCATGTGTGTGTGCAGATGGGGAAGGTACTTCTTTCCCAGCCACCTCCTCCATGCTGTCCTCTTCGGGACACACAGACTGTTTTATTTTAATTCATTTTCATTCATTTGCTTTTCTTATCCAGGTTTGTTTTCTTAGAGTTTCCAGCCTCGCCAGAACTCTCCTCATGTCTCATCACACTTTGGAAAGCCCATTAGTGCTTTCCAAAAGGGAATTTCAGTAGTGTTGAGACTACTACAGAGAGATGGGGTAATTTGTGCAGGTGAGGTGCATGCCCCTTTCTGTTGAGTTTTCCCAGCTGACTGCCTCTTGCTGAGTAGAGTCAAGCCTCCACATCTGCTGCTCACACCACACCGAGGCATCGCCTTCAGGAAGCTCTGTGGTAGCTTTTCGCCACCGCTTAGCAGAGTGCCAGGTTGAAAAATTTCCTCTGCAGTGCCCACTCAAGCAGGCAGAGGGCTGCAAGGTGCAACATTGTGAGAGAAGCATTACACTCAATTATCTGGTCTCTGTTTCCACATCTAGATTGCTGAGTCAGCTTGCACTGCTGGAGCAATTCCTTCCTCTGTGAGTAAACTCTGTCCCTCCTGCCTTAACCCCCTTACAGCCATAGATCACTGCTAGCAAGTGGTTCCTCCTAATCCCTAAGTGTGCATTCCTTTCTCACCTTTCTTTTAAAACATTTTATTCTATCTGTGAGATATAGCTCACGGAAGACAACACCTGTGAATACCTGGTCTGTCTTTCACTGTGTACTACATACAAAATGACATGAAGGGGTTGTACAAGGAATTTTAAGGGGTACTCTGGGGTTTTCCACAGGGAATTTATGAATCTTTCCAGTAATGTTTTATTCAGACCCTCCAGGATTTTAGGGGTTAAAGGGAGGTTAGAACATGTGTAAAGTTGTCCCATTCTCATTGAGTTGAAATTCTGGAGTTTGGTATTTGGCAGAGAATATATCAAGAAGACTTTTCCTGGCACCGCAGGAGGTCAAATTTTATGCAGGAGCAGTGTGAACAATATGTGATTTTCTAAATCCATTTTCTATGTGCTTGGTAAGAAATGTTTCTTTTGTTTTGCAATTTTTCTGTTAAGCAGCATTTGGAAAAAAAAACATTTACCACCTCAAACAGCTTCCTACAAACAAGAGAATGGAAGAATAGTGTTTTGTCTGCTTCTCCACAGCTGGTTTCTGAAACTCAGTAGTCTCAGTAGGTTCCTTCTAGTTGGGATTTGCTGTAAACTTGAGGCTACAACATTTTATGGACAGTCAGGGAAGATTTTGTTAAGTTAGAGTACCTTGGTAAATATAATTTACATGTCTATAGTTTATTACAGTATTTGCCAAAGCAGTTAGTATCCTTTAATACTGATGTGTGTCTCTCAGGACTATCTGATATTTAAACTGTGTTTACTTCTTATGCACTCTGATTTATATTGCAGCAAAACTTCTGTCAGTGCTTGTGCTCATAACTTGACAGTCGGAGGGATGTAGCCCATAAATTTCCAAATGAAATGTAACAAATCTTGTCAGAATCAACACTGCTGTCACAGCTAAAGTGGTCATGAAGAAAGCATCTTCAGGATGTGTACCATTTGTTCAGGGAGGGAACTCTGGAAATGCAAAGAAGACAATAATTAACAGGTATTAATGGCTCTGTGTACTCTTGTTCAAAATCCTGCCTGTTTGTGTTTCGTGCTCTGTCATGAGTAATTCTGATGCAAAAAAAAGAAAGTATTTCCTATTTGAAAATAAGATTCTGGCAATCTGGAAGATGAGAACTCTCAGTTTTCCTCCAGTTCAGTCTCCTGGGCTTGTATGCCAAGTATCTTAGACAGCACTTGGTATGTGTGGATCAGAGATGGAGCAGAGCTTGAATTCATAAGAAGTTTGAATCTGAAAATAGATTTTTGAAGTGAATTGACATTTTTTTCTAATCCAGAAATATGACAAGGAATAGTTGCTGGTAATTGTCAATGCTTGCAGCAATAGAATTAGTGAAGGTAAAAGTCTAAATCTATAATGTGAAATATTCTTCTAAGCAGTCAAACCTTTGAGAAAGGATGGTTCTAATCTGGTGCACCCTGTGTGACCAGTATTTGTGTCTCTAGCTCATGTCCACTTGAGCAAGGTGTGTCCCAGTTCCTTACCTCTACAATTCAGTGCAGTGTTGTGAAGAATAGGGTAACTTCTCAAAGTCTGACACAACAGGTCCTCTCCTGATTCGCAGGTTCAGTCTGCTGGTGAGTTTCTCTCTGGCCTTGTCCATGGAGAAACTCCTTGCGTAGATCCACATGTCAACAGCTGCCTTGCAGAACAGGACTAAAGCTGCCTGTGTCTACTGCAAAGGTTTGGCTTCTGCTTTGGGACTTCAGTATGGGACAGAAATACAAATAAATATAATTCAACAATTTAGAGCACCTAGGTAAACAGAATTAGACCATCTATTGCTCAGTCTATATAAATATATTAAGATTTTTTTTCCTGAGAAAGATAATCCCATTCTGTTGTGAGGAGGAAAACCTCTCTTAACAGAAAAATGCATTTTTCAAAAAATAGAAAGCTACAAAAAAAAAAAAAAGGAAATATTTCCTGAGTTTTGCTGTGTAGAAAGGAAATGAAAAACAGGTTCTACAACCGTAGCAAATTACAAAACTTTTCCCTGCTTCCGCCAAGTCATCGACTTGTCAGAGATTAAAGACTCATGTCACTGCTGAGTATTCTGTCCTTGGATATTTTTTTTGTCCCTGAGCCAGGCTGACCTGTTCCCAGGAATGGCACAGACATCTTCAGGGGGTCGGGGCACTGTGCTCATACATAAATAAGCTGATCTTCCTGATGTGAATCTCACAGCTACTATTGATTTCCTTTCATCTGAAAGTACACTGGAGTGGAAAGATGAAAACCTTGTCTTGTGGATTTGTTCTTCATTGGACTTTTATTATGTGTGAAGGCACCATTTTTATTTCAAAAACATTAGAAGAGAATTTTTGTTTAACCCTGCAGTGTTTAGACTGCAAAACCTTTTCTTTATCTCCTTGCTGAAGATTCTTGTCAAATTTCAGGCAGTGAATAAAAGAGTTATAGATGTGTTGATTTAATCAAAATCTTTCTCATCTAATGAAGCATTTTCTGATTTTTTAACTCTGGATTTAACAAAGTAGTTCAAAGTAGTGTTCCTGATACAAATTCCCTAAAAGGACTAGAAATAGGAGTCTGTAAAGGCTTTCCTTCCTTAGCTGGCAAAGCATAAGCATTCATAGCTGAGGTCTGTCATACCCATGGAGCCCCAAGTCCCTAGCTTTTCCCATTTAGCTGTTGTGAGCTTTCCAGTGTATCTGATGGACTACACAATCCACAGTCAGAGAGAGATGGAGGTGAAAGAGCAACTCAAACCTCAGTGTTTTCTTATGATGGTATAGTTATTGGAACCAGACAGTGTATTGATACTTGCGGCTTAGCAAACTTTCTGTTCAGTCAATTGCACACTGTGAAAAGCATATTAATTATGTGAATTTCCTTTTCATAACCCCCAGGGTGGGGGGCTATGAGACCCCATTAATGGTCTCAGCTTGGTCCACTAGATAAAGGAGAATTAAAAAGCCAGCAGTTAATAGTTTAGCTGTTGAGTTACCAGATTGCATTTTAAACATGTTAAGAAATGGAATAGCTTGTATGGAAGCAGAATTCAAAAGCAACTATGAGCAGATTTCTTATCTCAGACCCCTTTGGGAATGAAATGAGTCACAGAAGATTTCAGCCTAAATAAATTGGTGATATTTAAACCTCCAGTCAAACCAGCATGTGGTACTAGTAATTGAAATATGACATTGGCCAATCCCAAGTGCTGTGGTTAAATCGAAATCAAAATTCCCAAATAAATTAACTAGTACAGCAGGAGGGCTAGACTGTGTGAACTCCTGCATTCACTTGTAACCATGCTTTTAAAGATTATGAAAGGTTTACTAGCCTCTTGTGTTACTTGTGACAAAGAAAAAATTCCATAAATATGAAGCTTGCTAACAAGTAGGTAACTACCTGAAAGCACTACATTGCCTAGGTCAGATTTGCAATTGTAGTTATTCAGTCCTTTGAGGGCTATAAATCTTCACAAGCCTAGTAAGTCTGAGTTAGGAAAGTTATAAACCACACTGATGAAGGAAGGTCCATAGACATCAAGAGTGAACACAGCTGATTTGTTTATAGAAGATGCTGTGGGGCATCTTTTGAGCTGCCATACTCAGCAATGTGTGAAATCTTGCAGGAAGGAGATACAGGCTCAAATACAACCACCTCAGCAGAACTGATTAGATATTGCAGTGGATATGAAAATTGACTCAATCCATGCAAATATCAAATAAAATCTTACAGCAATGTGAGCTAAACTGCTGTCAGGGGTCAGGTCTTTTTCTCAGTGAATTTGCACTGACTATGCAGTAAGGAGATAGAAGCCTGCCCAGGAGATTAGCTTTTCTGACTATTTTAACACTTGTGAAGTATTTTAAAGATAAAAGTTCCAAATATTTGTTTAAGTCTTCACTTTTTGCCATGGCCAGTGCAACTATAATTACATAGTTGTGCTTTCTGCCAGATATGTCAGAACATGAGCAGAGGGGTTTGTAGTCTAAGTCTTTAATTTATTTCTAAATGATTTTGATATTTTCTAGCATTTCAGAGCATTAATTTTTTGCAATAATTTCCATCTAGTTCACAGGGGAAAGAGAAAAATTCACAGGATTTGTAAGATTTTTGGCTTTGGTTGAGGTGGGTTGGCCTGTGCTATCATGGAACGTCTAACTCAGCAAATGGCAGTGCTGGTGACAGTGTGGAAATTTGTGCCTCTTAATGTCAGCCAGGACTTAATTCTTTCTCTGAGTTGTATGCAGGTGTGGATGGGTGAAGCTAGTTGTTATGTGAGGTGGGAACAAAGCTCACAACTGGTTTGTCTCTGGTTTGGTTGAGAATGCAATGATGGCTCTGTAAAGGCAGATTTGTCCAGAGCCACAGAAGATTAACAACTGCACCAGCAAGGCAGGGATGGAAGAATTTGGTTGTTGATGGCTTTTACAATTTAGGGCACCAGATGTACCTTTCATAAAGGCTGAGGCAGGGGAGTTAAAAACAACAGAGTTCAAAGCAACTTTGTGCTTCCATTATTCATAGTTTCCTTTGGGAGAAGCTGTGAGTGACACATATAGGGGATTCCCATCATTCTCTTCTAGGAGACTGAATGAGAGTGTATGTATGCACTTGGGGGGTTTTAGCCATGCTCTCACAAGTGTTTCCTATGATCCAGTCACCTGCAATCACATTGTGGGTCCAATGATCCTGGCCAGACTCTCCCCGTGGGACCAGCACGGCCATCAGTGGTGGTGGGAAGCCTAAAGGAATGGTTACAAAACCTGTGAGTGTGAAGAAAGTTTTCGTCTCTCTTTCGAGCCCGGGAAGACTGAACATGGCATCCACATTTCTTTGCATCCATGAAAGCTAGAAAGGGAATTTTTCCCCAGCAGGAAGGATTTTGGTAGAATTTAATGATCACAGGAGGTGAAGATGCATGAGTCATAGATACTTGTGGCTCTGGATACAAGCAGAAATACTATACTCATATATACATCCAATATCTCTGTAAAGTGTGGCAGCAAAATTAAGCACAGAGAAGACACCGAATTTCAACCATCATTGCAAAATTGCTTGTATTTTCTTGATTTTACCTTAAAGACTATCTGTAATTTACAGTAGAGCCCTTTTCTATTCCAGACTGAAGCAGCAGGACTGATTTTTGAGTGTGAAAAGTGACAGTTCTCCTCAGTACCACAGATGCAGAATATCGAATATATCAAAATTATCTTAGGTTGGGATGTTCTTTATATACTTTAAGTTGGCTAATTAAGACTTTCCTACAGCAGCAAGAAAGGACTCTTAATCAGTGGAACAAACAGTTAGCATTTCTTAGTCAAGGACATCCAGGAACTAATAAGCTGTAAGAATGTAGTAAATGCAGATATTTTATATCTATGAATACACTGCCACCTTGGCTCAAGGTCCTAGTATCCATAGAGGAATTATCTTTATAATAATAGTAAAAGTCATGCCTGAAAGTCAAAATGCCATCCTTTGGGCATACATAGAGAGGTTAGATAGGATTACCTGATTTTTATCGTAATAGGTGGACTGTACTCGAAAAGTTACTAACTTTGAGCTTCTCTTTATAAATAAGGGTGCAGAAGATCCTACTGGTATGCTTTGTTTGTGGAAAAGCTCTGTGCACACAGCACAAATCTGAAATAAATAACCAATGTCTCTCCTGAGTGTGTGATTATTGGCTTGTTGCACAGCAGGTAACAAATCTGATTTTGTGGACAACATCACTATGCTTTTCCCCCTGCTCAGAAGGGCTCATGCAGTGGAAGATTCTGGTATGAAACAGGTGGCTCTAGCAAAACAGTGAAGCTGTTCAGATACATCTTTTGTTGTTCATCTTTCACAATGCATGTTTTTAAAAACTGTTGAGAAATCATACAGGACTTAGAAATAATGAAACTCTTTTCCTGGTATATTTTGATCCTTCTAGGAAAGCATGACATCTGCAAGTGCTTCAGGCCTTTCACTACATAATGTTACTTAAAATGTAGGAAAACAGCTGGAAAACATTTCTATGAATTGCTGATGTGACACTTACAGAACTTTAGAAAAACTGATTTTGTTACAATTTTGAAGCTGTGAAATTGCTGGAGAATTTACTATTCTTAAACACCATTAGTCACACTATTTTACCAGTGAAAGCTTTCCTTGCAGCTGACGGTAACATATTCTCTCTGCTCAACTTTAATGATAGAAGGGTGAGGGGATCACAGATAGGAACTTGAATAATTAGATAATTCCTCTCTACAGCCTTGGCTGTTGTAGCCTGTGTGCACAGATGGGAAAGATGAGCTCTGCTGGTTTTGTCTGGAGTGGCATCAGCTGTACCAGAATGCCAACAAATTTCAGAGGTGAGTTGGTTAAAATGGCAATTTCTCTCCTGTGGGGACATTGTGACATTTTCACATATTTTTCACACCCATGAAAAGGGGAAATGGCACATTTCTCTTGAAGCTTATGAGTACACTTTTGGGTATCCTGGGTTTTGGCTGCCTGCCTGAAGAGAGCTGGAAGCCCCAGAGCACCTACCTGTCAGACAGTTAGCTGAAAAACAGTCTGGAAGACTGGCATGTTCTCTCTAGCTCCTGAAAGACCATTTGTTCGTAGGAAAACTTGGGCTAAACGCTACCCTACACGAAATTGGACAGCATGGCCCAAAGGCTGTGAGGGAGTTTTAAGAATAGCTAGTCCCATTGTCTTGAGCAGCCACAACACTAATAGGGCTTTTGATGAAATATTTCATGAGGGTGCATTGTAGCTTTTTCCAAAGAAGTTAAGCACCGCTGTTCCTCAAAGAGAGCTTCAGAGAAGGATTTCTGCTATGCTCTTCTTATGAGGCCTAGACACCTCTTACCATGATGGCAAGGAGGGGAGAGGGCTGGCACTTATAGCTCTCCTGTGAGAACCCTTACCTTGTACTAATTTGCTCTCCAGCAAAGTGTGAAAATACTGAGATTTTTAACATTCCTGGTGATGTTCCAGGGGTGTAGTCACAAACTGTCATTTAAAATGTGAGGTGATGTTCCCAGTTTGCATCTTGTTTGCACCTGGTTTCTTTGATGCTCTTTCTGGGGTCAAGCACTTAGGTATATCTTCGCATATTTTAACTGTTGTCCCTGGTGTGGGAACCTCTGATAAAAACAGCCCATCCTTTTCTAGCTTCTCTTTCACCAATTCTGGCCCACCTGGAAGGAACCTACATCTCTGCAGGTAGTAGCCAGAATCACTGGCAATATTATCCCCGCTGGTGCTTGTCTTGGAGCTTTTTGTGACATTTATTTTGTTTATGAAGTAAACATTCCTACACCCACTCCTGTTTTTGTTTGTTCATGTAAATTATTGTACTTCGCAACTTAATTGAGATGAGCTTTTTGAAACTGCATTAAGGACCCTGCTAATTGTGGGCTTGCTCCCTTCCTATTTCTGGAGATACTTTGAAATTCTGTAATTGGATGTATTTTATTTTTTATAAATTTATATAATGAAAGAGTGGATTAATATGAAAGAAGCAGAAAAAAATCTGTCTCTTCACCAATGCAGAGCTGTTTCTAGCAAAATGTTTTGTGTTCTGGCAGTTTGGGCTGTTTTTCAGAACAGTCATCATGAGAGTTCCTTAGGGGATTGGGAGTTGACAATTGGAGAGAAGGGTTCTATAGAAATAAGTGGGCTAACCCTCCTACAGCTATGAACTATGGAACCTACCCAACTGGCCCATCTGTCAGAGCCACCTTCATGAAGGGTCAGGGGAGATGGCTTTGCCGTGAGGGAAATATTCAATGATGGGAGCCGTTTGGAAGCATGAACATTCAGATGGTAGGTCTGGCTCACTGCAGGACAACATCTTAAGTGTTGCTGTAATGGGCAAAAGGAAGCTGAACCTTTACTTAGGAAATACGCTTTCAGAAAAATTGTGCCTCTGTGTTGACTTGGGGTGGAGAACATCTACTGTTTCCTGTCTCTCTCTTTGTCAGCCCAGATATTCACATAAAGAAGCTCAGCAAATTTGGTGAAGGCAGTCTTTCCACAGCTGGCTGGTCAAAGCTTCAGGCTGTGGATTAGACATTTATATCTGTGTTACCCTACTGGGTTGCTTACCTGTTCTGTCATTGGCTCCACACAACCATGAAAACTGTATCTTATTCAGCAGTTCAGTGAATCGATTCTACTTTTTCCTGATCCAGCCTTCCATGGTACAACTAAATCCATGAACATGAAGAGCAGCAGATGGGCCTGACAGTTTGCAAAACATTATTTTTGTCTGGTAAAATGTCTTTGTTATTTTTAACCGCATTTCATACTTTATCTTATTCTTTCTATTTTATCTAATTCACTTGGAATGAAATGCTGTATTTGGTTTGCAATGCCAGGTTTTTTTAGGGAGGAGGGGAGGGGAGGTGGCTACAGGGGTGGCTGCTGTAAGAAGCTGCTGGAAGCTTCCCCCACATTCATCAGAGCCAATGCCAGATGGCTCCAAAATAGAACCAACACTTGCCAAGTTTCAGACAATCAGAGATTGTATTAATGACTCTGTGATAACATCTTTAAGAAGGAAAAAAGGTGCTAAAGACCAGGGTGAAGCAACGTGGAACTTTGCACGTGGAGGTCCATGGGGGGTGCAGAGATCCACCTGCAGGCTGTGGAGGAGCTCCGTGCTGGAGGAGGTGGATGCTTGAGCGGAGGCTGTGACCCCATAGGAAGCCCACACTGGAGCAGCCTTCTGACAGGGACTTGTGGACTTGTGGAGAGAGGAGCCCATGTTGGAGCAGGTTTTCTGGCAGGATTTGTGACCCTGTGGGGAACCCACACTCGAGCAGTTAGTGAAGAACTGTAGCCCATGGGAAGGACTCAGGCTGGAGAATTTTGTGGAGGACCACCTCTTGTGGGAGGGACCCTATACTGGAGCAGGGAGAGGATCTCTGTGCCTTGTCCTTTCTCTCTTGTACCTGATTCTTAGGTGAACTGACTGTAAAGCAATTGGTTTTCCTTTTACTTTTGGAGGAGCACAGATTTACCTGCCTACTGGATGGGTCCTGTGAACTTGAGTGAGAATGGGCCTAGGAAAAAATCACTCAGAATGTGTTTTTGTCAAGGTAGAAAAACTCCAACCTATGTTTAACCTAAGTCCCAGGTCTCCTGTTCAAAAGAAATGTATTTCAGTCTTGTTTAGCTGTGTGGACCTTTCCTGTGAGTCTCTTTTTGAGCTCTGATCACTAACAATGCAGGTCAGGGGTATATCCTTGTATCAATGAAGGCCCGTTCTGTGGTGGGCTGCATTACTGAAGCATAAGCAGATTAATTGAATGTGCAATTGGAGGTCAAAAGATTTTAGCATCACTATTCATTGGATTTTCTCTGACACCTTCAGGATATGAATTTTAGGGCCAAAATGAGAGCCCATGAGGAGATTTTGAAGCATGACCTGTGTTTTTCTGCCTGTCTACAGGGGTCAGTACTTCCATCTTTCTGATCAGGTTTACATCTGAAAGTTTCTCTTCTCCTCTCTGCCTACCTTAATGTTCTCTTAGTATTCTTTGGAGTGATATAGAGGCTGATGAGCTTGGATTTGCAACCTAACAATCTGCATTAGTTCTGTGAGTGAAGAACACAAATTAGTCTGGTTGACGAAGAGGTGTGGTGGGAGAGGTTCATAGAAATGCTGTTTGTAATGAAGTTTACATGCACAAACAAGGGCTGTTGCCCCGAGTTTTGCAGTTCTTCGATGTTTTCATTTTTCTGTAACGGTTTCTCACGCATTCTCTGTAAACATAGCTATGTTTTTCTACCTGTGTTCTATTGTGTGCATTCCATTCTCCTGGGCAGAGATATTTGATGGCTATTTCCTTTGACCAGTGTGATTGAGGGGCGGCAAGTTCTCCCTCCAGTCCACTGTGGTTTCTAGGAGGATATATAAAATAAAGTCCAGGGAGTGCTTCCAGTGCTCCTAGTGCTCCCCAGGGTTTTGGCTCTGTCTCTCCAATGCGTGTCTGCGTCTTTCTTTTGTGTCCAAGTGCGACAAAGGGCCTTTATGGCACGAGTAAGCCTGATCACCGCAGGATTCTTTTAACAAATACAAGTCTGCATTGCTACCTTTCCAAAATTTCCAGAAGGTATTTCCATAAGCCACCATCTAGCTCCTGCTTAGCAGAACCAGGTTGTGTCGATGTTGCCCATTTTTCACTGTAAAATAGCCAGCTTTCTCTGTTAGACAGTTTCAAGGACGAGATTTCGTAAACATAGCTATGTTGTTGTAAAAATTATCTTTTTACATTCCTTTCCCATGGACACAGATCCTTTTGATGGACATTTCTTGTAACCAATAGAGTTAAAGACGGAAGTGTTAACTTTCTCCAATGATCTGTGATTTCTAAAAGTGTATATAAGAATTAAACGAAGGTAGGTTCTCCCCCTTCCGCCCTTTGCTCTGAACACGAGAACAGCTCGGACTCCGGCTCTCATTATTTCTGCGTCTTCGGCTGATAAGCCGGGATAAGCCGTAATAACAGGCATCCCGGTAATATGTCACAGGCAGTAAAAGATCATTAAATTCCTCAGTAACTTTCAAGCAGCAATAAGGCAGTATTTTTCCAGTGAGTGTAATCCACAGTGCAAATGCCCTTGCTCTTGAGGATAACTAATATGAAAAGCAAGTGTATCCCATAGCAGCACTCTTCACAGAGTAGTTGCCCCTTTTTAGATAAAATTCTCTGTGGATCCTAAGATTGTATAATCAAAGCACGGGAAGTCCTGTGACAGAGAGTAAATGTCACTGGGGGAAAAGGGGCTTTTGCAAAGCACATATGAAACTCCTAGATGAACAGCAGAACAGGTTCATGAAGAGAAAATATGCTTCACACATGAAGGGAGAAATACTTGTCTCCCAGAATCTTGGTGAAGCTGGAGGGTTTCTGGGAATACTAGGACAGGCCTCTGGCAAGACATTCACACATTCAGTGCCTGCTGTGTATCTAACCATGTTCTCTTTGTTCTGGAAACTCAGTGAACAGCAATGTTCTGAGCAAGAACTGACCAGAGCTAACTCATCAGGATGGATGCAGTGAAAGTTTCAGATGTGCCTCAGCAAGTTCAGCCTGCTGTGCCCACCTGACTGCTCCAGCTGAATGGCTCTGCAGTGGCAGTGGTTTTTCATCTGCAAGAGTAGTCACTGCATGCTCTTCCTGAATCCTGGGGGTGTTTCCCAAAAAAGATATTTTGCATTTCCCTCTGGATAGTTTTGTAGTAAGAGCTGAAGAGTCAGTCTGGGTCTCTCCAGAATAAAAAATTAACCCCTTGTTCTAATCAGTTGCAGACTAGATGTTATGTCTCCCTTGATCACTGTGGGCTCCTTACAGTACTACATGGGAAGTTTTCTTCATATAGAGTTCCTGACTTTTTCAGTTGTTTGTAGCTGGGGCAATGCCACTGCAGAGGTGTGAAGAACAATTTGGTCTGAGAAGGGTAAAATAGACCTCTATAGTAACTGTTGTGGGTTTGAGTTTGTTTTTGCTTTTCTTTTGTTTAAATGAATTTTTCCTCCCATGGATTGCCTAACAGAAAAAAACTGAGGAACAGGGAAGAGTGGGGGGAGGGGGTGGCTTTCTCTTCAAGACCTGTAACATAACCCCGCAAGAAAGGGAGAGATGCCGAGACCAGCTGGAAGGGGCGGAAACAGTGTTTCTACACTTCCAGTGCAATTTTTCGGGGGCAACGGATGTGCATGCTACTAGCTCTCTCCTGGGAATCGTGGCCCATGTCTCAGTAGGACTCCTGAGGGTGGAAGAACAACAAATACTGATTGCCACCTCAACAGTGCATCATTGGCAGTACTGACCGAATTGAGATGCCATGATTCCCCTCCACAAGATGATCCGTGAACTGGAGAGCCAAGGGGCAAAGCCCCTCGTCAGCAAAGCCCACTCATCCTTCAACAGTCCCATTTGGCCTGTGCATAAGTCTCATGGGGAATGGAGACCGACAGCGGACTATAGTGGCTTGAATGAAGTGACTCCACCGCTGAGCACCGCTGTGCCAGACACACTGGAGCTCCAGCACGAGCCAGAGTCCAAAGCGGCGGAGTGGTACACCACAATTGACATTGACAATGCGTTCTTCCCCATTCCTCTGGCAGCAGAGTGTAGGTCCCAGTTTGCCATCACTTGGAGGGGCATGCAGTACATGTGGAACCGATTGCCCCAGGGGTGGAAACACAGCCCAGCCGTTTGCTGTGGACTGATCCAGGCTGCACTGGAAAAGGCTGAAGCACCAGAGCACTTTCAGTACATAGATGACATCATTGTGTGGGGGAACACGGCAGCAGAGATATTTGAGAAAGTAGAAAAAAATCATCCACATTCTCTTGAAAGCTGGTTTTGCAATCAAAATGAGTAAAGGGACCTGCCTGAGAGATCCAATTCCTGGGAGTAAAGTGGCAAGATTAACAGCGTCAGATACCCACTGAGGTCATCAACAAGATCACAACGATGTCCCCACCAACCAACAAAAAGGAAACACAAACTTTCCTTGGTGCCATAGGTTTCTGGAGGATGCACATTCCTGAGTACAGTCAGATTGTGAATCCTCTTTACCTGATGACCTGCAAGAAGAACAATTTCCACTGGGGCCCTGAGCAGCAGCAGGCCTTCACCCAGATCAAACAGGAGATTGCTCATGCGATAGCCCTTGGCCCAGTAAGAACAGGACCAGAGGTAAAAAACATGCTCTGCTCTGCAGCCGGGAACAAGGCTCCTGGAGCCTTTGGCAGAAGATGTCTGGTGACACTCAAGGCTGACCACTGGGATTCTGGACCCGAAGTTACAGAGGGTCCGAAGCCAACCACACCCCAACAGAGAAGGAAATCCTGGCAGCCTATGAAGGGATTCAGGCTGCCTCAGAGGTGACTGGCACCAAGGCACAACTTCGCCTGGCACCCTGACTACCAGTGCTGGGGTGGATGTTTAAAGGAAAGGTTCCCTCTACCCATCATCCCGCCAACACCATGTGGAGTAAGTGGGCTGCTCTGATTACACAGTATACCCATATCGGAAATCCAAACCGACCTGGAATCTTAGAGATGATTACAAACTGGCCTGAGGGTGAGGATTCTGGCTTGGCAGATGAAGAGGATCAGGACCAGGTGACACGTGCTGAGGAGGCCCCACTGTACAACCAGCTATCACCAGAGGAAACATGGTATGTTCCTTTCACTGATGGTTCTTGTCATATTGTGGGGGCAAACTGCAAATGGAAAGCAGCTGTGTGGAGTCCCACATGACAAGTTGTGGAGGTTACTGAAGGAGAAGGTGGATCAAGCTGGTTTGCAGAACTCAAAGCCATCCTGTTGGCCTTGAACATTGTCGAATGAGAGAAATGGCCAAAGCTCTACCTTTATACCGACTCATGGATGGTAGCCAATACTCTGTGGGGGTGGCTGGAAAGATGGAAATAGGCCAGTTGTCTGCGTAGAGGGAAACCATCTGGGCCGCTGAGGAATGGCAAGACATTGCCACTCGGGTAGAGAAACTAACTGTGAAAGTTCACCATGTAGATGCCCATGTGCCCGAGAACTGGACGAATGACGAGCACTGCAACCACAAAGAAGTAGATCAAGCTGTAAAAATAGAGGTGTCACAGATAAATTTGGATGGGCAACACAAGGGAGAGTTGTTTCTGGCTCAATGGGCCCATGATGCCTCAGGTCATCAGGGCAGAGATGCCACCTATAAGTGGGCACGAGACTAAGGGGTGGATTTAACCATGGACAGTATCTCCCAGGTTATCCATGACTGTGAAATGTGCGCTGCAATCAAGCAGGCCAAGCGGGTGAAAACCCTGTGGTACGGGGGAAGATGGTCCAAATATAAGTATGGAGAGGCCTGGCAGTTTGATTACATCACCCTGCCTAAAACCCACCAAGGCAAGCACTATATGATCACAATGGTGCAGGCAACCACTGGGTGGCTGGAAATCTACCCTGTGCCTCACGCTACTGCCCGGAACACCATCCTGGGCCTGGAGAAACAAGTCTTGTGGAGGCATGGTACCCCTGAGAGAATTGAGTCAGACAATGGGACTCATTTCAAGAACAGCCTCATAAGCACCTGGGCTAGGGAACATGGTATCGAGTGGGTATACGACATCCCCTACCATGCTCCAGCTGCTGGGAAGGTTGAGTGGTGCAATGGCCTGTTAAAAACAACATTGAAGGCAATGGGGGGTGGGACCTTCAGACAGTGGGACCTGCATTTAGCAAAGGCTATGTGGTTGGTTAACACCAGAGGTTCCACCAACCGAGCTGGCCCTGCCCAGTCTGAACCCCTGCACAGAACAGATGGAGATAAAATTCCGGTGGTGCATATGAGAGGTATGCTAGGAAAGACTGGATCAATTCTGCCTTGAGCAAAGACAAACCCATCCGTGGAGTTGTTTTTGCTCAGGGACCAGGTTGCACCTGGTGGGTAATGCAGGAGTGTTGCCCTGGCCCAGCCCCCCTTGGGGCTGAGTGCCATACAGTGGGTAGAATTCCCTGCCCAGGATTCCAACCCTGAGGGCGGATCTGAGGTCGAGGCCCGAGTCCAGGGCTGACACCCACTGTGTGTCACTCCCGCAGCATCTCCTCCCTCCCTTCCAGAAGCTTCACTGGTCTTTTCTCCCCATTGGTTTAAACCCCTTATGTTTAATAATGTAGTCTATTCTTTATGTATGAAGCTCTGGAAGGTTCTGTTCGGTTTGGTTCTCTATTGGTTGGTTTGTATCTGTTCCTCCCCTAATGTGTTATGATTTGTTCCCTTTTACCTCATGTCCTTCCCTTATTGACTTGCTCCCTTGCTCCCCTCTCTCTCCAACCCCCTTAAAAACTGTTGTCACCCCCCTCATGGGGCCTTTGACTGACTGTCTTCCTTCCAACCACACCCCCTGCCCATTGGGGTGGAAATAAAGCCAGGACTGAAGGCACAGCAGAGGCCCTCTCTCTATTTTTACCCTCGCCGAGTTGCTAGGCCACAGCACTGCTGCAGCCTGCCTTGACTGCTTTCTCAGGCAGCACAGAACTGCCGATGGGTCTTTGGTAGCCATGCCGCTGGGGCACTGGACCTTGTCACCTGCCAAGGCCACCAGGCGGCTAGTGGCTGGAGTGACACAGGACGATGGAGAAACAAACGTATGCCTCAAGGGGACCTTATTTTGGGGTAAACTGTCCATGACACTGTGCCTGTACCCACATCTGTATGTATATATGCATATATTTAGAAGTGATTCGTGTATGTATATAGTTAAGAGTAAGTTTAGTATAACGAGTTGGTATGGGAGGAAAAATTCAGGGTGGATAATGTTGCGGGTTTGATTTTGGTTTTGCTTTTCTTTTGTTTAAAGGAATTTTTCCTCCCATGGATTGCCTAACAGAAAAAAAAGAGCAACAGGGCAGGGTGGGGAGAGGGGGTGGCTTGCTCTCCGAGACCTGTAACATAACCCTGCAAGAAAGGGAGAGATGCCGAGACCAGATGGAAGGAGCGGAGGCAGGGTTTCCGCGCTTCTGGCCTGATGTTTTGGGGGGAACGGACGTGCATGCTACTAGCTCTCTCCCAGGAATCGTGGCCCACAGGTGTCGGCTGCTCCCCTGCCGGGCTTCGCTGCAGCAGAGGATACAGTGTTAGATAGTAACTAAAGCTGCCTCAGGAATCGGCTGGCCCCGCCGCTGC
>VZRZ01001375.1:41763-56545 GCA_013398175.1 Climacteris rufus
CCCTCCCCTCACTGCTGTTTTAATAACACGCCCTGAGCTCCATTTTGGTTGTCTTCTCCGCACCATGATCCAGCAATAAAAAACCTTGCTGGTGATAAGCGGAAAAGAACACTTTCTCGTCTCTTTACTTCCCTGCATAAATTAAACTGCTGTGCGTGAGCTAAGCCTAGATCTGCGGCAGTCTTGATGAGGGCTCGCCTCTGATCAGAGACTAGATAAGGCCTGAGTTGCGTTATTTAGGAAAATGGGACCGACACAAGAGACTCCGAGTTACTCATGCTCTCTACCCCGCGGCAAGGATGCACCACTCCACCTATAAAAGTGAGTTCTTCAGGCTGTGCAGAGGTAGGATCTGGCTCCTCTGTTTCACTTGATCAATACACATATCACCTGAGTACAAAGCCTGAGTACAAAGCAGAATTACCTTCCCTCTGAGTCTGCTTCTCTGTCTGCATTCCTGTGGACTGTGCTTTCAGCATTAGCTCTGCTGGCTGAACAGGCAGAAGATTGCTCTGAGCTAAAATGAGCTAAAATGTTTGCTTGCAACAGATCTGTGAATCTATGTCCAGGAAGAGAGATGTCTTCTGGTTCTTGGCATGGTGAATGGGAATATCTGTAAATGGTGTGGTAGCAGATGTCCAGTGTTGTGGTACTTGCAGTTCTGCGTTAATTCAGAGCTGATTCATTACTATCAGGGTCCAAGCCTATACACTGAATATTGCACTAAAATGTTAAATATATCTTTTATATTTAACCACACAAACCTCTCCAACCCACTGGTTTGTAAACACAATTCATGTACTGCTTGTGCCAGCAACTGTGTCATGTGCTTCCCAGGTGGAACTTTGATCATTTTGGCTATTGTTAATACATCAAGACACAGCATGGGCAATCCCCACAAGTTTAAGTGCCTTGTTTCACGTAGTACATATGTGTATGTTGTCGAGTACATGCCATGTTTCTGCTGCGAGTTGTGCAGCTTCAGAGTGTTGCTGCCTAGGCAGGAGTGACGTAAGGGAGGTGGCACTGAGATGAGTGAAGGGGTGGTTCAATGTTAAAAGAAGGACTAGAAACAAACAGACACCTGTTGGAGAAAGAGCCAGGAGGAGTGCAGAGCAGCAAAGGCAGTTGGAGTAGCTGGAAGATTGGATATGAAAGGAATTCCCTAGACTAGAAAAGGAAGAGGTTGATGGAGATGTCCTGAAAACTGCTTGGTGGCAAAGCCTGCCTGGTGTGAATCAAAGTCTGTAAGGGTATCAGAGAGGAAGCCAAGATGTGGAAAAGCTTGATATGCAGAAAATGTGCATGAACAGCTTGGGGACAGTTCTGTGGAACAGAGTGCAGCTGTCTTTAGGCTTGGAGAACATGTCTGAGGGACAAAGGAAGAGGAGTAAAACATTTCTGATGCAATCGGTGGAAGAAGAAATGAAGGCAGAGTGAGAGAACAGGAGTTCTTCCATCAAGAAGGTCTTGCTGACAGCAAGAGCTGTGCACATGTTATGGACAGTGTCACCTTCCATACCTTGCTCTTCGTAAGCTATGGCTGAAGATCTCAAACCTGGAGAGGCTGGAGCATGACAGGGACTGATGAGGAATCCTCCTGTGAGATAACAGGTCTGAAGAACCTGAAGGTACACCTCTGGTGGAAGTGGCTAACACGGTCCTGGCTGTCTGCCTAAGAGTACTTGTAACAATCTTGGAAGCTAAAGGAAGGGCTTCACCAAACACTGTGTCTTTTGCTGAAGTTTGCCATTAGCTGTGTAAGCTGGGTTGACTTCATGAGTTCATGAAAGACAGGAGGAGGATATTGTGTCCACAATGGCTGTGCTGTGTTTTAATGAGGGATCAGATATTTGAGGGATGTAATTTTGGGTGACGTGTTCACAGATCTGCTCTGCAGCAATTTCCCAAATGATTCCAGGTGAGCAGGCTGGGGCCAGGTGGGACTCCAAGACATAACAGAGGGTCGCTGTCACCTGACTCCTTTTAGTTTGCTTATGCTTTGAAGAATGGCCCTGGAAACTCTTGACAACACAAGGAAAGGTTACTCCAGCTCATTCCTTGCCAGGCCATTCAGCTTATGTGAATGTGTGACCCACAGTAGTGCAGGACTTACGGCTGCAAGTACCAAGGGACAGTGTCAGGTGAGGAATCACATCAGGGCAGCATACCTGTCAAAACAAAATGCTGCGGGTAAGTCCAGGGAAGAAGAAATTTCCCTGTTGAGTGGAAGGACAAAAGCTCACCTGATTTTTATTTTCAGACTTTTTTGTGAAAGAGGGACCTTATAATACTACTGACTTACTTTTGTAAGCTGTGTTTAGTAAGTCATGAAAGCTACCACACAGATGACAGAGTCCAAGGGTTTATAATAACACAAAACCCTTTCATTGAGAAAGGTTAGCTACAACTTTAAAAGCAAAATGAAAAATAAAACTACTGCCACCCCCCCCAACACTACATATACATTAAATCTATCATGGTCTAAACCCAGCCAACAACTAAGCACCACACAGCCACTCACTGACTCTCCCCACAGGGGGTTGGGGGAGAGAATCGAAAGAGTGAAAGTAAGAAAACTCATGGATTGACATAAAGACAGTTCCATAGGGAAAGCAAAAGCCACACACACAAGCAAAGCAAAACAAGGAATTCATTCACCACTTCCCATTGTCAGGCCGGTGTTCAGCCATCTCCAGGAAAGGAGGGCTCCGTCATCTATAACAGTTACTTGGGAAGACAAATGCCATTCCTTTGGATGTCCCCTTTGTCCCCCCTCTTCTCCCAGCTTTATATGCTGAGCATGATGTTCTGTGGTATGGAATGCCACTTTGGTCAGCTCAGACCAGCTGTCCCAACTTTGTTCCCTCCCAGCCTCTTGCACCTCACTGGCAGAGCACAGGAAACTGATATGTCCTTGATTTAGAGTAAGCCCTACTTATCAACCACAAAGACATCAGTGTGTTATCAACATTATTCTCATACTAAATCCAAAACACAACACTTTACCAGCTATGAAGAAAACCAACTCTATCTTAGCTGAAATCAAGACAAACCCCAAATGTTTCTCAAGGTGCAAATTAAGGACAGTAGTGATGCTCAACCCCCACAAAAGCTCAGTTTGTAGAGAGGATCAACTATTACTTGTTAGTTACATGACTCCAAGAAAATATTCTTCCTCCACAGAAGAACTGGATCTTTTTCTGAGATGCAGGAATGTGGTAATTTCCAAGTGAACTGCATTTCTTTTTCCTGTATATGTTTCATACCACTTCAGAGACCCCAGAGATGGTCTTAACACTTCCAAGTTCAGTGTTTCTGTTAATTTAAATACCACACTGTTGACCCTTATCTTCCAGCTCATTAATAGAATGCTAAAAGGTATCTGACCTACAGTTTAGCTCTTTTGAGAAATATTACTGCTTGACTTAATTCACTGCTGTTTAACTGCCCTTTGTATGCTAAATTCCTTCATGCTGCTGAAATTTATGCAACAGCATTGACAGCTAAGATGATCTGAGTTAACACTCTTGGGTAAGATCGTTACAGGTTTTGTTTGCAAAACCAAGAAGAAACTTCATCACTGAAGTCCACCTGTAGAGAGAATACATCAGAACCGATGAGATTCAAGTTGCATCTTGGAAACAAACCAGCAGAGGAATTAACCCCACAGAAAAATATTGCAAGAGATTCTAAGTTAGAACTACAATTTAATAGGAGAAATTAAAATAAAAGCAGTAATACAGACAACACCAGACTAAACTGACAAGGTCACAGTACAACCTGAGGAAGAAACCCCATCTATCTCTCCGGTGGTTGTGGAGCTCCTTTCCTCTGGAGATCATTGGAGATGGGTGTCTTGTTTTGTTTTCTCCACTCCTTTTATGCGGGTAGGATGTTCAGTTCCTTCTTTTTGGAATAGGGCATATCAGAATGGGATGATGTCATTTGATGGCCATTAGTGGACAGAGTAGCTGCTTCTTCTCAGAAGTTGTTATCAGGTCTGAGTCATTGATAAGAGGTATCACCTGCCTCTTATCTAATGCCCACTTTGCAATCTTGGAGGGTGTGACGTGCGCTGCTCGGCTGTTGTGAGGGACCTGTCGTTAATGACACATCAAAAGGTGATGGAGGTGGTGATAGAATACCTTCCTTTGGTTACACTTTCATGTAACCCAAGACACATCTGTATAGTTATTACCAAGTTAGCTATTTGTATCTAACTATATAGTTACACAGTTAGCTATACCTAACTGCTAACAAAACAGTGATCATAATGATTTTTTTTCTAAGATTTCTGAGTGTTTGGATATCATTTCAAAAAATCTGTCTTACTTTTATGATCTTGGTGTTGGATTCTTTGTGGATCAAACCTCTGATACTGTGTTTTCACAATTTCACAGCAGTAGCTGTGTTGGTCTATGATTGTTTCCCAGTGAGGCTCTGAATCCCATGTAAGTAACCAATACAAGCCCACAAGTGTTCATGTATCCTTTGCCAGCTTGTTACAGTACCTCCTATACCCATCTCGAAGTTGGAAATAGTGTAGGATCTTTTTTATTCCCTTGCATCCCCATGAAGCTTCAGAGTAGGGAGTAGGTAAGAGATGATGCATGACTCAGTCTACATTCCTTCTCTGAGTCCCCCTCAAGTGTGGATGACTAGCTTTTCTTGCCAGGGCACCAGTAGAAGTTGTTATTCAAAGTCCCGGAAAGAGTTTTGCAATCCATTTGTTTACAGAAGCCAGTCAGTTTTTAACTTGGCAGACGCAGAACAGTCTGAAGCCATAGCAAATTCTGCTGGCAAATTTTGGCCTGCTGCAGGTGTAGATGCACTGTGCAATGTGCCACTAGTCAGCAGTCACATTGGCATCTGTACCAGTGCAAAGGATAAAAGATATTGGCCCATAGCTCTGAATTTAGATATTATTGAAGGCTGATTAGAGCAGCACAGATGTGGGAAATTAATCAGAAGCCCAGGCATGAACACTGTTTAATATTCACTCCATTGTCCTCAGGAGCTAACAACATATTCTCTGAAATGGGACTCTGAAGAGCTTTTGTGGGAGCAGTTTCTGAAGTTTCTGAAGAAGGGTAGCATGCCAGGGACAGAACAGGGTTTCAAAGTAGAATAATACTTTATGAAACCCCTCTACTGTCTCAGAGCTTTTGTAGTTGTGGCTTACTAGATAAAGCCATTATGCAATAGATTTTTATCTCTAGCCCCCTGGAAGGGAGTGAAACTAGTTGATGCTAGGTGATTTGTTTAGCTGACTGACCCCGTGGTCCTGTCCTAGCCCTGAGCCATAATCTCTCAGCTGGCCTGCTGCTCCAGCAGCTGTGTGGTACTTGGTGGTCCTTGCTTGTTTCCTTTCAGCTCTTCATATGAGGGATTTTTGTCATTGCCTTGCCTAGCAGTCAAGCACTGAGGACATTTGCTGCCTTTGCGTTATTTTTCCTAAGGCTACTAGGATGTGATACAAGGACCAGGAAGGGGAGCAGAAACCAGCTTTGCCCTTCACTTGATCAGCATGTGTTGAGGTGGTGTATAGACACCTGGACTCTTTGTCTGTTTGTCTTCAACAGATGGCTGGAACTATGAGAAAGCACCAGGTGAAAGTATAGAAGATTACACAGTTTTCTCTGTTGAAGAGAATAAAAGGAGAGAGACCCTGATGATGTCTCTAGTATAAGCATCTCTCACATGTTGCTTCCTGGGACTAAGGGAAGAAGTGGAGACGTTGACTGGATTAGTAGGAAGGGTATGAACTTGCTGTTTGTTAGTTTGTGCTAGAGAATCTCTTGCTGCTGGTTTTTTTGCTGCTTTTACTTGTGTCAGCTGAAATAACATACCATCCCAGTCTTGTTTATTGCACAGTGCATAGGGACTTAGAAACTCTGCTTCCCATTTAGGTATTATAAAGCTTTCATTATCATGGATCATCAAGTGTCCCAAATGTATAGGACATTAGCCAGCATCTCCTCCATGCATACCTGTTTCCCATGGCACTCTGACTTCCTCATACTTTATTTAGTGTTTGAGTCAAGAATTTGTCACCAAAGGGCTTATATTTATTTTTGTTGGAGCTAGAGCTTGAAGAAATTTTTGTTTTTGTTGTGATCCTCAAAAAGGCAGTTGTGCTTGCCTGCTGCCGCACCTGCATTATTACTATTATTAATAAATACATGCCAGTTAAACAGGGGGGTTTTATGTGCAAAGACCTTTGTAAACTATTTCAAAAACCAGTGTTAAAAGTGTGTAAATGTTGCATGGGTGGGCACTTGAAAGCTGAGAAATGCTAATGTGAACCTGCTACCACGGCTCTGTGCTGTGTGCGTAATTGTTATTTATAGATTATTGGCTTTATTCAAGTTCCTGAAAGTTACTATAGTAAGAAGATAATTCAATTGAACTGGAAATACACAGACAATGGAACTAGGGACATATGGCCTAGGGAGAGTGCAGGGATACAACTGGGATGTGTAGGGATGGGATCACCAAAGCTAAGACACAAATGGGGTGGAACTTGGCAAGGGATATGAAGCATAATGAGAAGAAATTCTGTATATAAATGAGTCAGAAAAGAAAGGCCAAGGAGAGTGTAACCCCCAATAAATGAGAAAGGAGAACAGGTGACAAAGGATTTGGAGAAGACAGAGGCATTCAAGGAGTCCTTTGCCTCAGCTTCCCACTTCTCCCAAGTCCCTGAACCTCCATGTGGGGGTTAGGGAAGAGGAGTGCCTCACACTGTAAGCAAAGAGCACCTGATGAAACTGAAGGGGCACAAGCCTATGGAGTTTGACAACATACATCCCAGGGTCCTGACGCAATTGGCTGATATTGCTGCCAAAACATTGTATACTGTATTTGGAAAGTCAGGGTGGTCAGACAAAGTGACCAGTGACTGCAGAAAGGGAAACATCACTCTTATTATAGACAGGGGAGAAGGCAAGATCCAGGGAACTACAGACCAGTAAGCCTCACCTCTGTGCCTGGGAAGATCATGGAACAGATCCTCATGGAAGCAATGTTTAGCCACATGCAAGACAGGGGGGTGATCTGAGACACCTGGTATAGCTTTACGAAGGGCAAGTTACGCCTGACCAATCTGGTGGTCTTCTGTGGTGGAGTGATGGCAACTGTTGACTGATGGATGTCATCAACCTAGATTTCTGTAAGGCCTTTGATACAGTCCCGTATCACATCCTTATCTCCAAACTGGAGAGATGTAGGTTTGATAGATGGACTATTCACTGATAAGGAATTGGCCAGATGGATGCAGGCAGAGAGTTGTGATCAATGGCTCAGTGGTGGAGCACCAGGTGGAGGATGGTGACAAGTGATCCCCCTCGGTGCTGTCTCTTGGGACTGGTGCTCTTCAATATCTTCATTGTTGATACAGACAGTGGCATCGAGTACACCCTGAGCAGGTTTGCAGATGACACAAAGCTGAGCAGCACAGTTGGCACAACAGAAGGATGGGATGGGACCCAGAAAAACTTGAGAACTGGGCCCACAAGAACATCATGAAGGTCAACAGGTCCAAGTGTCAAGTGCTGTACCTGGGTCAGGGCAATCCCAGACACAAAGATAGACTGGAAGAAGCACTCACTGTGAGCAGCCCTGCAGAGAAGGACTTGTGGGTTCTTGTGGATGAGAGGTTGGACACGATCCAGCAATGTGCATTCACAGCACACAAGCCCAACCTTATCCTGGGCTGCATCAAGCAGTGTGGCTAGCAGGGCAAGGGAGGGGATTCTGCCCCCCTCTAGTCTGGTACCGTGAGACCCCACCAGGGGTACTGCATCCAGTTCTGGGGTCCTCAGCACAGGGAAAACATGGACCTGTTGAAGCAGGTCCAGAGGAAGTTCATGAAGATGGTCAGAGGGATGGAGCACTTCTTCAGTGAAGACAGGCTGAGAGAGTTGGGGTTGTTCAGCCTGAAGAAGAGAAGACTCGGGGAGAGGGGACCTCATTGTCAGTATTTAAATAGGGCCAACAAAAAACGGAGGAACTTTTCATAACATTGTGACAGGACAAGGGGCTATGGTTTTAAATAGAAAGAGAACAGGTTAAAATTAGATACTGGGAGGAAATTCTGCACTGTGAGGGTGGTGAGACGCAGGAACAAGTTGCCCAGAGAAGCTGTGGATTCCTCATCCCTGACATTACTCAAGACCAGGTTGGATGAGGCCCTGGTCAACTTGTTCTGGTGGGTAAGAACCTGCCTGTGGTGGGGGGGTGGGAAACTATCTGTAAGGCACCTGACAACCCAAACCATTCTGTGATTCTATTGACTCTCTGATTAACAACTAATTCCTCTGTTAAAAAGGAACAGGACAGTAGAGGGATTGCAGGATGAGAGACAATACTCTACCAAGAGAGTAGAAATGTACATCAGGAAAAGAAATTAAGTCTAGGTGAAGCTGAAAGCTCTCCAAATTGCCTATTTCGTCTGTGTCTGATCATGTTCTCAGTTGCTTCAAAAGCAAGACACATACTTTCTGCAACATTTGGTTCACATGATATAGTGCAATTCTATTCTAGTGAAAATATTTCATCCAACTGATGACACATTTTAATTGAGTAGTGTTCCCTTGACCTCAGCTGGACAATGAGGTCTTCTGATTAACTCACCAACCCAGGGAAACTGCTGAATCTCCAGAATACAGAATTTGTTTTTAAGAGTCTGATCTTTGAGCAGAAGAAAGACAACCAGGTTTTTAGATTTCTTTTTTCCTGCTTTTTTTCCCCCCTTGCCCTAAAATAATGATTATTGACTAGAGAGGATGCAGTGGAGTAGATCTTCTGGTCTAGTAACCTGGGAAAGAGAGAAATTACTTTTGGCTGCCTGGCTTCACTACCTTTCTCTGTGCCTCCCCTCTTTATACTCAGTGGTGCCTTAGCTGTAGATGATGCACCCTGCTCTGTATCATATCTATTTGGGCTTAGGTTTGCAGTGCTCAGATACCTCTTGCTCTCTATCTGTCATAGTGTACAGGTATGGAAGGCTTACTTAAGCTGACAAAACATTGTTTAACGTATGTCCTCTGCTTGGCAGAGGCTGTGCAGTCAACACAGCTTGTGTGTAGCTAAGTTTGCAGTTAATTAATTTATTTTTAAGTCTCTGTGTAAGGATAACAATTTTATGCAAAGTCCGAGATAATCAGTATAGGTGCTGATTATGGCCTCCGTCAGCAAAGGGGTTCTGCAATGTTGGTCACTTGGTGCTAGGCCACTGAATCTGTATTTTCAATGGTACTTGGGCTTTTCTCTGTTCTTCATGTGTTTGTCTTGTTCTGTCTTCATGGAAGGCAGAGTCAACTTTATAAGAAACAACAGCAGTCAAAATACCCGGGTCAGCTCACCTGATCTTCTTTTCCATTGTCCTTTGGCAAAGGGAATTCCCAAATTCAGTGTCAAGCAAAAGGCCTGCAAGCAGAGGGGATTAATATAGGACAGGTCTTAACATCTAATGGCAAAGCAGAATGTTGTTTTGTGGCAACCTTGTTGTAATGCTTTACACTTTCAGTGTTTCAGATGCTATTTTTAATGTGTTTCTTTCTAACATTATATTAATATTTAATTATAATTAAATGCATTGCATGCTACATTAGAAATATTTTAGTACAAAATTTATATATAGATGAATATTTTAAACCATGTTTTTAAGAGGAAAAAGGCCATGGAATAATGTATGGGGATGTGCAGAAAAACTCTGTTAGTTTTTCTGCTCCCTTTGAAAATTTTGAACTTGTCAGCTGATTTCAGCAAGGCTGATAAAAGGACAGAGGTCTCAAAGAAGGATTGCTTTAAACTTTTAATAAAATGTCTCTCTCAGTTAGATGAAAGCAAGATACTCAAATCTGAGTCACTCCAAATAGAAAAAAAAAATACTTTATACTCAGTCTTTGATTGGACACCAGAAATCCACTCAAGAAAGATATCACCCCCTCAACCATCTTTTCCCAGACATGTAACAAACTTGTTTATATTGGAAACCTTGTGCCACACAGCAGCATTGGTGTGGTTAACATTATTTCCCTGAAATTGATTCAGATCTTACATATCCTCCAAGCTCAATTCTCTCAGTGCCATTTACTCTTGTCCTTATTTTTTGCCAGTCATCTCCTGAACTTCTCTCCTGAAGCTTCTGTGGGTAATTCTTGCTTTCTCTGCCCTTAGTGAAAGTTTCATATCTTCTCAATTCTTCATTGAAATCCAGACAAAAGAACAGTAGTGCATTTCCCTTGTCTAGAAAATAAGAGATTAGGGAAAGACACCAGTTCAGCTAGCCATGAAGTATTTATGATAAAAGCACAAATTATGCATTGTTCCTTCTTCCCCTTTAAAAGTGCTCTTTTTTTCATTGTGCTCTAAGGCATGTCTACTATTGACTGTAGGCCAGGTGACAGCCTGCATGTTTTCATTTTCTTCATGCAGTTTTGCTATACTGCAGTCTTTTAGTAGAGCTCCTGATTCGATAGGCTTATAAAAATTTTCAGGAATGTGGAAAGGAGGCAGCAGGTTTTCCATCTATCAGCAGACACAACAACCTTAAAAAATCTGGAAAAACACTGCATCTGGAATACAAGGATTCTGATAAAGGGTCCATTCCAGGTTAGCCTGGAGGTCTATTGGTTTGGTATGCTATTTTAAACTGTGCCTGTAGACATTTATTCAAAGAAATAGAAATATGGAAACATCCCCAAACAAGATGATTTTGCAGTTAATGCTGAAAGTCTTTACTTTGGAGATGTTTCTTTGTTAAAGAAGTTTTGGTAGAATTGACAACCAGTCAGCCTCCATTTACAGTTATTTATTTCTGCAGCATGGGTTTTCCTGTCTGACCTCATCCCAGAGTTATGTTTACATGTACCTGAAGCTCTCCCCTGAACTGTGCAGATTTGCTTAATTTCCCTTTATTATCATTTCCCTTTATTATCATTATCCCCTACTAATGGAGCTCATTAGTGTTATATTTCTGCATCATCTGTTTTCAGTTGTTTTTATCCATACAATATCCTTTCTCAACCCTGAGAGCAGCCATACCACTGCTCCTAAATGGAAGACAATAGATGAGTCATTACTACAATATGTAGAGAGTATCTTGTCAGAAATATAGCAGTTAATTCCCAAAATTTCAGAACTGGTTGGCATAGTCTCACAAGGATTATGATATACGATCTGAAAATACAGACCAAATATTTAACAAAATGCTTATGGAGGAACAGTGATTACCATAATAACCCCAGGGCTGTAGAAAGCTGGTTTAAATGGGGAGAATTATGAGAAAAAATAAGTGAAAACTGGAAATCACTTAAAAAGAAAAAATAAGGAGAAAATATCCTTTTCCATGCCTTCATGTGTTGTTTAAAATATGCTTGCCAATGGAGGGAACAATAATAAAAAAAAAATAACAACTTAGAGAATCCAAGGAAAAAACAAAAACCTTGAAAGGAAAATTAAAATTGGCATTATTGAAAACCTCCAAATCTGTGGATATTAACAAAACTCCAAAGTTAATAACATTACCCAAGAATGGGGATGGTAATATTCAGAAAGACTCTGATAGAATTGATTGAGGAAATAATGAATTGAGTTCTAATGAAAGAAAAAAAAACCAAAAAACCAAAAAACTCCACCTTTTTAATTAAAACCTGTAATTAAAATCAAATTGTCCAAAAGATCCTAAAGAGATCCGAGAATGAACACAGTAAAAACTTTTCCCTGGTACTGACAAACTTTCAAGGAAAGCGTTAACAAAACACAGAAGAAATAAAACACTGCATGTCTATCAAAAGTTTGTTTCACTGGGGAAAATGGAATATTATTAAATAATGTAAAAGTTTCAAGTGATGAGGTAAAAATGTATTTTCAAATCTTAAATTAAACCCGACTAACAACTCCCATCCTGTAACCAAAAAGGAGCTGCTTTCTGAGGAAAGTAGGGGGAAAAAAAGCAGCAAAAATTCAAACCCCAGCTCTCTAAAGGAAAAAAACCCTCCAAAGTACTAAACTAACTTTGGATAAAGCTGGTACATTTCTGCATGTTAAAAGTTTTCCGATAAGAATCACCCCCCCTTTTATCTGCTTGTAAAGGCAGAAAAATAAGTTTTAACACTAGAGCTTAAAATCTCTTTGACTGCTTTCACAAGTACTGGAAACAAAACTTAGGTTTTAAAAATAAAAACTTAAAATTGTTTAACTAACTTCAATGAAAAGCATCTGTTACGTAACTGAAATCTACTTAAGTGTAACCAAACCTTTAAACAAAAACATTTCATTTTTAAAAGCATTCTGTTTACAGAAAAACAAACAAAATTTGTGTTTAATAACCAATTATCAAAAGCTTTAATACTAACATGGGAAATAAAACTGCAACTATCCCAAATATTACAAACTCGCTGCCATGCTGCAAACGTGCATGTAAATAAATGGCAGCTTACACACTAGCTGTCTTCAGCTAGATAACTAAAATCCCTCTAAGAAAATAAAATTCTAAAAACCAGGGAATAGCAAACTAAATTATAATTACAAAAGTAGATACTATATCTACTCCCACTATTAAAATCCTAGATATTCTGGAAAAACAAACTAACCAGAAATCCCACTGGGAGAGGAAAAACCCAGGAGGGCCAAGTAAATATACATTTCTTCCTTAATTCCTTCATAAATACTTGTCTCCGTCCTTCTCCTTCTTCTTCAAATGGAATTGACCTTAAAAGAAATTAAGATCACTTCCAAATAGAGAAATTGTTACCAATTATACAATTTTTGTAAAATTTTATTTCTCTGATCAGGTTTAACTTAACTTTACCTTGGAGAAAAGAATTCTTTTCAAGTATTTTTAGGAGATATAGCATCATTCTAAGAAATTCGCTTAACATGATAACAGACCAGGAGTTGCCCAAGATACCCAAAGAGCATAAAGATCAAACACTAGCAAAACATCAAAGAAACATCTGTGGCTATTCACCTACCTTTACCCTCAGATGCTGCCTCTGACAAATTTGGAGACATCTAATCCGAAAAGAACTAAATAAAATCCTGTAAAATTCATGTGTAATGGAATAAATTTCCCTGTACAAACCGGGCAATATGCAGGTAAAATAAAAAAAGAAAATTCTATGGTACCTCCTGACCAAAACAACATCCTAGTCAAAATATACTTGCAATTTTTAAGTTTCGGCACCTAATTAAATGCAATTGCATAATAATCCAGTGTGCACAAGGGGTGATTTTAGAGGCAAAGCCAGGTTCAAGTCCTGTGAAAATATTCGTTTTAGCAACTAAAAGCAGATTCAGTCCTGCATCAAGTTTTTTAAAGGAAAAAAAGTCAAATACCTGTAATAGAGTTGCAGACAAGGAGTGAGTTTGGCCCCCTTGGAAGAGCAGGTCAGATGCCTGCAGTGAAGTTTGCAGCTGCTATGAAGTTTGTTTCCTTTGTGCATGTGTGTATGTGTGCGTGAATTACCTGTGTTAATTTGTATTTTGCCGGCATATAAAAACCGAACGGGGATGCTGATAAACATAGGAGTAACTGGTTGAATGTTAAAACATGCTTTGAATGCCTGTTGAATTTTTGTATGTGTACTGTTTTCTACCTGTGTTAAAAACTTTAAAAATGCAAGTTATATACAATATAGGCTGCTGCCATATGGAGATTGCACCAGTAACAGTAGTTGTTATTAACGCTGAATGTTTAAGTCTGTTTTTACTAGATGAAAGACTAGGTGTTTCCCAATGTGAGATAAAGAGCTACTCAGCAACTGTGATAAGAATTATTCACTCCCTGCAAAGCTGTGAGAACTGTGAACAAAGACTCCTAAACTTCTTCTGCAAACAATAAAAAGAAGCTCTGAACACAGAAAAACTACTGCATCCACAAAAAAATGCAACTCAAAGACTCTAAAATAACAATTATGGTATTATTTACATTTTTTATGTTTGCAGAACAACGTTTCCAATACTATAACGTGACTGCTCACACCTGAATTCATCAGCCATTAACTTAAGATTTGCTGACAGCTTACTACATATTTCATGAAAGTATTCAAATAATAAGAAATTCCACACCATTTTCTAAAATCTTCTTCCAAATGAAGTAATACTCCTACTGGAAGGAAAAACAACCCAAATCTTCATAAGTCAACACAGCCTGATAAAACAATCAGTGCTTTGCAAATTACTAACCTTCCAAAAATAATGAAAACAAAGTTAAATAAGTTTGGATTTGTTTTTAACATCCAAAGGTAGGGTGTACATAAGTACCAACACCTGTTATTAAATATACTAGAACCAAATTCTAAAATACAAACTCATCTAAAAGAAGTTAAAAGAAACACTAAAATATTTCATGAAATATAAAAATCAAGGAAATATAGATATTCCAAGCTTATAAAGATTGAATTCAACAAAATATAGAAATCTAACAAAACCTTATATTCTACTTAAGTTTATATTCTACTTAAGTTTATTTACATAGTATTCCAAACCTTAAAAATACTATGTAATGTAATAACTTTTAATTGTTTATGTCAACATTTATATACGTCTTGTAATTTCCTACAAGTATTACTCTAAAATACTTGTATGTTTACCCTGGTTGTCACAGTAAATAGAAAAAATTTCCTTAAGTTTCACTGCATTTTTAACTTCCCTTTGACAACCAAACCAGTATATAGTATGTATCTATTTGTTTTATTGTAAAACATGTGAAATACTAACCTTCACTAGGAAAAACCCCACACTAGGAAGAGTGAATGAAAGAAAAGTCACT
>VZRZ01001375.1:56912-79060 GCA_013398175.1 Climacteris rufus
CCCCCCCATCCCAAATCTCATCTGCTGGTGCGAAGATTAGAGACCATCTCCCCCTAAAGTTCTTGGTGCCAGCTGTAAGCTCTTTACTGGGAAGGCAGAATATACAAGATAAGTGAGTGACAAACACAAGGATTTTATGATATAAAAGAGCACTGTAAGCTCCAAAAATCAGACAATTGTTTGTATACTCTTCAGAGTGTACAAACTGTTCTCTCCAACATACTCGAGACGTCAGTATGTTGTTTTCATGCTTCTCCTCTAGAAGTTGAGAGGAAAAGGATTGATAGGTTACATCAATTTCTAACCTTACTATTTCTTTGCTGTAGGTACCTTTTTTATTGTGCACTATTTATTCTACTAGTAGGTTTTTTTTTTGTTTATCCTATTTAGTAATTCTGTTTAAATTCTGGTCTTACATATGTTTTCTTGTGACTATTATAATAAATTAATCCATATTGTAATAGTCCTGTTGGATCATAACAAAAGAACCAGAGAGAACACGAGGTTTTGGAGTGCAGGCCACTCCAAGAGAATTAAAACCCATTTAAACTCTCTCATATTCATAACACTGGTGTACCCAGTAAAATCAGATGCCTTCCAGAGCCACAATGGGTAAGACAAACTTACCAATTTCCACAGACCTGGCAGCATGAGATACCCTGTCTGGAACTAATTTGGCTGAATATATGTGTCTCCATTCATTTGGTTAGTGGGCTGTGAGAAACAGGCACTGTAAGCATGGAGTTATTACTGTTCTTAAGTGGATATCCAAAAACTAACTACATTATTTGGTCTCTAAAAATAATGAGTTCTCTCCATGAGAGGAACAATGAATGCCTGTGTCTGAATAAGAGTGAGGTGAGGTCAGATGAACCCAACTATAGTTAAAACTATGTGAGTTGAATCAGTTTCTGCATCCGTTTCAATATTTCACTCCTATATGAGACACTAGTATGTTGGTCTGTGTTTGCATCAGAGTCTTACTTCTTTGTCCTTGCTAGTTTCTGAGGACCTGAGCTGACATGAACCAGAGGACCCCATGTTATGAATGTGAGAGACACCTAGATGGATTTTAATTCTATTAGAGTGACCCACACCCCAGAAACTCCATTACCTCTCTTGCTCATTATAGACGGAGATCAGGTCTATTACAATATGATAGGTTTATTGAATAGACACAGGAAAACACATATGAAACTACAACTCTAACAGGCTATTACTACATGGAATAACACAAAGAAAGCTACTAGTAAATTCAGTGCACAATAAAGGTACCTATATTGTAGCTAGCCAAGGAAGTGTAGAATTAGGGAGTCGATGCAACTTACCAATTAGGAAAGGTGTACAGGCAGTTTCCTTTGTCCCTCAACTCCATGGAGAGAAGAAAATAAAGGAATCCGATGTCTCGGAATCCTGGAGAGAAACCTTTCCATACACTTCAGAAGGTGTATGGAAGATTGCTCCAACAAAGGGAAAATGCAGCTGTCTTTTATAGTGAGTAAAATACTATTTGTCTGTCAGTCACAAATTCCAGCTTATCTCCTACATCCTGCCCTTTTGGGTCAAGGATGTTTATCAGCCCTTTCCATGTGTCCCCTTGGCATCAGGGCATTCCGGAGCTATCAAGAGAGCACACACACTCCTTGGTTTATGCATCAGTTTAAACAGATAAGCTCTTGTAGTGCCCGGGGGGGGGGTGAAACGTCCCAGCTCACCCCAGGAGACAGAGAAAACACTGGTCTATTTCGAACAGCACTACAACTGACCAGAACACTGGAATGGAGCTTCAGAGATTTTGGTTCTGCCAAAGACTTCAGTGTAAATCCAGTTTCAGATAACTTGTGCCACCTGCCTCTGTTTTATCTTCCTATTCCAGAAAACAGGCTCTTTGACTTGAAGACTGTGCAACACCGGCCATAGTAGCACCCTGGTTTTGTCCATTAAGAACTGAACAGTTTCCTTTACAAAGTGGTTAATTTTAGTCAGCCAGTGTTCCTACATTTATATGTGTTACCTCAGTCACAGTCCTTCATCTTCTGTGGTACATTCACCTATCAGACAAACTGCTTCACTCAGATTTTCCACAGAAGCTTGGATATTTGTATCCCAGTAATGCATATCAAAAATGACAGTACTATAGGAAACTTGACTGAGGATCCCATGGTGCCCATATGAACTTGGTGATCTTCAGGCTCTTTTCCAACCTAAAAGATGCTATTATTCTATATTGTTTGGTTAGGACAGTCTCAAAGTTAGTTCTCCATGATAAATAAGCTCAGTGGATGCCAGTTCAGTTTCCAGGAATCTATTTGCAAAAACCAAGGTACACTCAGCTATTGGAAAAAAATGACATCCTTACATGTGTATTTTATATATATATTTAAATAGGTAAGTGCTTCTTGGACCTTTTGGAAGAATATTCTATTTAAATTTTGTTCATAAATTGTTTCTCAGATATTTAAAAAATATTAAATCACACTTTAATGAATAGTTAATATGTAACCTTTATAAAGCATAATAATATTTTAATTATTTATGAGTCAGTACTTTAGCACATCAACAGACAGGCAAGGCCTGAAATCACCATTGCTTGACTATGATGTGATTGAATTGTGGAGGGAGCTTTGAAGAAGGCTTGAAATCTGAGCAAGGCTTATCTGGCATTAGAAATGAGGCAGTCCTTCCTGATAAATACAGATTTACTGTGTCGTTTCCAATTTAGTCTCTTGCCTTTTAATGTTTTACTGCATAATGGCAGTTCAGGATGGAGAACTTCACATTTCAATCTGATCCATTTTGTGAGGGAAGAAATATGTGCCTGGTAACAGAATAAAAGAAGTGCTGTGTTGTGCTGTGTTCTCTGTAGAGCCTCTCTGCTGTTTCTCCCTCTCTATGTTAACATTTCAGGACTGCAGAAACAGTGTCTCTGACCCTGCTTTGGCATGGAGTCCAGTATTTTCAGGTGTGACCTGACAAACACTGGAAATTATTTCATTTGTTTCTGCAGTAAAGGTACCAATCATTTATAGAAGCTGTTCTTAGCTAAGTTTTCTTTACTGAATGCTTGATTACAAACTTTCACTCTGATGTTTCTGAGGGAGCACTGTAAAGTGTTCAAAGAGTTCTTAGTATTGGTGTTTGTGGGTGAATTGAATTGAACTCTCTCCTGCATGTTTCTAGGGCATAGACATGTCAGGACTGATTTGAGGGGAAATGGGGCTGCATATGTTGATGGCAGCTGGGTTGATTTGCATTGTGGTGCAGTGGAGTGCCAGGCTTCTCTCCCCACTCTCAGAAAAGTCAAGGGAAATTACTATCTGTCAAGAAATCATGTTTTGTAAAGTGAGTCGTTTTTGTGAGAGCTTGTACATACCAGAGGCCCTAACCACACGCTTCTTGGAGGCTGTTTGCTTCTTGGTGGCTGTTTTTTCAGAGATCATGGAATCATAAAGGTTGGAAAAGATCATCTATGGGTGGAAAAAATCTCTATGATCATCCATGCTAGATTTAAAACTGAGATGACCTCTGGAAGGAATAGGAATGATGGGTGCAAGCAGTTCAGTTTTCAGCACATGGACATTGTGTCTGCACTGTTGTCCTGTAATACGATCAGAGCCTTATTTTCATATTCTACTGTGGTATGGAGATACATTACAGGAACTGGTGTAATACCAAATAGACTCAGCTAGTGTTAGGACAAACAAGACAAAGAGGAGAGAAATGTCCTTGCCAAAAGTATTGCTGTGACTGCATAGTGCGGGAATATGTGCTGACTTCAGCATCTCTAGTCAACAGCAAATCTCCTTCTTGTCTTCACCCTTTTGGATCACCTATACCTCTTCTTTTCTCTGTGGCACCTCTGCCTTGGCTTTTTCCTGGTGACTGTAGTTTTGGCAAGTACTGTAGGTTAAAGATTACAGTACAACTTGAAAACTGTGGAGCAAAGTCACCAGGAAAATTTGAAGAGTCCCATATTTGCACATGGATGGTCAAGATATGGGAGAGTGTTCTGGATACTTGGGGCAAGCAACATTGAACTATTTTATTCTTTAATAAAAGGCAAAGTGAAATGTAAACAAAGACAGGAACATAGTCTGTGCTGTTGTGTCTGTAAGTGCCCAGCTCGGGAATAAATAGGCGCCCTTTTACTCTAGGCACACAGCTGTAGGCCACAGAAACAGAGATACTATTTCAGAGTTGATACAGAGGCTGGAGAGAGGGGGAATATCAGGCTGAGTGCTAACATGAGGTTGAAAAAATGGAATCTGCTGAAATCTTTTTATCAGAGGAAAGAAAGGACAGTCAATGTCAAGCAACATGGTGTGCAGCAGCAACCTTCTGATGTCAGCACAGTCCCATCTCTTCCTCTTTATTTCCAGAGCACAGATCTCTGGCTGGAATGTCAGAATCTTTCCTTTTCCTTTTATTCCTGTGTCTTGACTGCCCCAGTGGTCTCAAAATTGCTCTCCTAGACTCAGGTCTTTCCTCTTGCTGACTTGTACCTATAGAACAGTTGGTTATACATGTTAGGCATTTCCTGCTACTGTCCCAAGGGTTGCTGTGTCCTCTCTCCTATCCTAGCTGCTGTTTTTCATCAGTGTGTTGGGTTAGGAAGGTGTCAGAGACTGAAAAGTTCATGCCTCAAACATTGATATAAGTTTCAGTCATTAAGAAACAAACTACAACCAAAGAGAAGCCTCCTTGAAGACTGAGACTAACTCTTGATTAGATAAAGGGAAAAACTATTGTTAAATTATCTCAGGCTGAAGAAAAGGTATGCATTCACAAAAGGCCAGTGCTGAGGAACGCCCCTGGCTGAGTTTGGGTGGGGGGGAGAACACAGGTTCAGAGTGCTGTGAGAGACTCCCCCCTCTCCCTGAGGGGGAAATGCCTGGACACTGCCACAGACCCAGAGTGCTGTGAGAAACTCCCCCCTCTCCCCGAGGGGATCATGCCTGGGCACTGCCACCTGGCTGGAGAGTATATTAACCCAGGGAGTTCTACACTTTTTGGGGGACTTTCACCATCAAGAAGACCTGCTGGAGAGGAGCAACACAACACCATTGGGATCCATGGAGAGGTGATATTTTCTTTCTTTGTCACTCTCTGTCCCCCCACCTCTTCTTCTATTTCTTTCTCTTACCTTTTCTCTCTCCCTCTCATCTTTATTACCAAATAAAAGTCATACTATTGACACTGACATATGGTCTCGTTTGCACCTTAATTCAAGCAGAGAAATGTCTAAATAACCCTTATAAAACCGGATCTTAACAGAAGGGGACATATGGAAGAGTCTGTATAGAGAAACAGAAGCAACTATGAAGGCTGTTACTGCAGTTGTGACCAGGCTGCATGTGTTGGAAATGTTTCTCTATGAACAGATGGCCAAATCACAAAGAATAAACTTCGACTTTCAGACAATCTCTATCAGATTTTTCAGTTTCCAAACCACATTGGTACCTGTGTGTTGAAGGTATAGAAAAACCTGCGAAAACACAAGTGTGGCTGTGAGTTTTGTGTTTGGTTTTCAAAACTCACACATCTTGAAAGACACAAAGAGACACCTGAGGGACAGGTCATCACCTGTGAAAGTTTTTGCCTTTTGTTATTTTTTGGTGTTGGAAATACCTTTGTGATGGTAGTGGATTTAAACTTTGAAGATCGTAACTATTCTTTCTGCAAGTCTCTTTCCTGCAACTTTTTTTGGTTCCTCTGTTCTTAGCCACTCCGATATGCAGAACTGTTACTCTGATACAGACATTGCCTGAGACTTTGTTCTGGTTTTGGCTGAGATAGCGTTTATCTTCTTTACATGTCTAGTATGGACTATGTTTTGGATTTGTGCTAAACAACAGGTTGATAATATAGAGATTTTTCTGCTATTACTGAACAGGGCTCACAGAGCCAAGGCCTTTTCTGCTTTTTGTGCTGCCAAGCTGGTGAAGAAGTGCATGAGAGGCTGGGGGGAGGCAGAGCCAGGGTAGGTCACCCAAAGTGACCAAAGGGACATTGAAGACCATTTGACATGCTGCTTAGTATTTCAAGCTGGGCGCAAGAAGGAGGAAGGAGGGGAAGTTTGGAGCGATGGTGTCTGTCATCCCAAGTCACCGTGAGGTGTGAGGGGGCCCTGCTGTCCTGCAGATGCGAAACACCTGCCTTCCCATGGGAAGTGGTGAATGAGCTCTTTATTTTCCTTTGCTTGTGTGTGTGGTTTTTGCTTCCCCTGTTAAACTGCCTTTATTGCAACCCATGAGTTTTCTCACTTTTATTCTCCCACAACCTGCTGGCAGAGCAAGTGGCTGTGTGGTGCTTAGTGGCTGAGCTTAAACTACAACTGACATACAGGTGTTTTTGTACTGATGCAAGGCAGTATGTCAGCTTGGAGTAATAAGAAGTGGCAGGAACATGTTCTCCTGCTAAATGTTTTCTTGTTTTTTTCTCAGACTACATTCTAGAAAGCTGTACAATCAAGATAAGTAAATTTCTTGTTTATGCCTAGTATAACATGAAAGCCCTGCCATACGTATTATTTGTATTTGCCCTTCAGGGTGTCTGTTGTGCCCCTTTCACCACTCTGCATTTGCAAGAGCAAGAATAGTCCAATAAAGCCTGGAAAATTTGAAAATTAATCTCATCACACGATTAAATAATGAATGTGCAAGGGTTCATGGTTGCTGTTTACTGCAGTTTTAATCCAATTTTCGTAAATACAAATAGAAATATTTGTATTTATACATACACACACCCCACACATATTTATATGGATTTAATATACCTTGTTTGGAGCATCTCTGCTAATCAAACTCAATGTCAAACTGGTAATTCTCCTCAGAACTGGGTGAAGAGAGTAGGATGTGTGAGTAGTAAAGTGAGTACATTATTGCTATTTCAGAACCTGCTTTTGACATGTTACACTGTCCTTGAAGCTGTAAGTCACTCCATGCTTCTCTGCAAATTGGAGTAATGAAGCCTATTCATGGTTCCAAAACACTGGCATTATTACATGGCCCCTTTGCTGACCAGCCAATCTGACACTGTTTTCCCTCATCCCACAGCTTCAGTGGCACATGGGCATAGCTCACCCCATTGGTAGTGCTGTCTATAAAAGAATATGGATAGTCACCTCAGAATGGCTTTTTACTTCTACTTATAAACAACAGATTTTGGGGAGGGATGACCTGGAAGAGTTTTTGCATTGTTACTTCAGGCAAAAATCTTCATGAGTGATATGAGTTTTATGGTCAGGTAAGGAACATTGTCTGTTGCCGGTAGTTCTTAGGCTTCTATTGCTTTTCCAGTAATTTTCCATTTATCATTTCCACAGTGTCCACTTTACTGTGCGGCAGCAACACTTTCAAAGGGCCTTGAGCAAGTTTCTGCAGGACAAAACAAAAACCAGAGAAAGTTTCATCTTAAGCACACCTACAGTTAAATGCAAAGTAAACATCAAACCTGTGGGTAGGAAAGCTGATATATAGTCCTTCATACACACACATAAGTAGAGAGACGGAGAAAGAAAGAACTGCCTGAATGTTGCAGAAATTGTTCATATAACAGCATCTATGGAACTTGTCTGATGATTAAGGTACCTAGGGATAGCCAAATATATATCTCTGGGAATATTTGTTTTCAAACATGAATCCTCATGTTTGCTTGTTTGCCTGATTGTACAACTGCTGGGATGCTGTCAATTACAATGGAAGGTGGCACTGCCCAGCCATTTGATGTGAGGACCAGGATGGGCTGCTGGAATGGCTCTTTCCTTTTTTTTTTTTTTCAAATGTTCATCACCCAAAGTATTCTTTGTCTTGATTTTAGCTGTGATAAGTCATGTTTTAGGCCCTGGTGCATGTCACAGAGCTGTGCAGACAATAGATTTCCTTACAGAATTCATAAATATGGTTTACTAAAGTGATAGCCTGTGTTTGGCTTTTGTTTATTCTAGCCAGGTCATCTCCAGAAATTTCCACCTGTTTGGTCACCACTGGCATGGACAGAGCCTATGCACACACATACATATTGGTATCATACAGATGTGGAAACACAGAATGAGGGGGCAGAGTAATTTTACATCCATGAAAGTCTCTTCCATAGATCATTTGTGCTACATGGAAAGTCTGTGACGTTACCCAGACGAATGAGGTGTCTGTCAGATTTGTCTGCAGAAGTGGATTTGTCTGCAGAAGCCTGCTTTAGTTGCTGCCCAGATAGCAGCTCGATTTATTAGCAACAACATCACCACTGCTATAACTTTGCTTCATGCTGCACTATGAGTGCCTGTGATGCTACGAGATGTGACATCTAACTTATATAATGACAGTGCTCACTACAAATAGCCTAGTGGGACTTGAGGTAATGTAAATGTCATCCATGGAGATTTATAGAGAGATTCATGACCTAAGGCATGGCAGGATATTCCTGTGTTTCCTTGAAGGAATAACTAAATGGACAAATGGGTGCCAAAGTATGTCGTTATCCCATGATATTGAAAACCCCAGGGGGAAATTTTGATTATATCTTTAAAAAGTCAGTACCATTTCAGAGAAGAATTTTCATTGCCTACTTTTGCTCTTACAATACTTTAACTGTGCTGTCTCACTACTGCTTTGTGTGTAGCAAAAGGGAAGGGTAATTTTATCAGTCGATAAACAGTGTGCTTCTTATGTAAATTTATTCTTATCATGCTTTTGACCAAGCTCAAAAAACTCTTACATTCTCTGCTGACAGTCAGAAAGCTAGCAGTGCAGAGCAAAGAGACGGACAAAACAAAAGCTGTGGGTTTGAGCTGGGGTTTCTTTGTTTTTTTAATTTATTTGGAAGTTGGGTTATTACCAGCTTAGTGTGTGCTATCCCTTAAGGAGATCCTGATGTTTGGTGTCTTTTAGGAGAAGGTTGAATTTCTGAAATTTATATTTAACAGTTGTGAGAACAATGAAGAGAGTGAGTCCTGTCTGCAGTGTGAGTTTTCTTGGCATTGTAAAGCGCATAGTTATAAAGAGTGTGAGTTTTGTTTGTATTGTGAGCATTGTTGACACTGCTGAAAGCATAGATGTTTCGAGCGTGGCCGAGCCAAGAGTGAAAGTGCTTTATGTTGTGGGGAATGTGAATCACGGTAAGAAAGAATGGAAAGGAAACCGTGAAACCATAAATGCAGGATATAGAAGTATTATGCCTAGAATTTTATTGTTGTAATAGATTTTAGGGACTAGGAAATAACTTACTGAGGCTTACAATATAATTTAGGAACTAAAGGCCAGCACTGCTGAGGCTTGCAATGCATGTATCACCGTAAAAGGGCAAAATGGTAACTAAACAATTAGCTTAAAATGTAAGAAGAATTAAGTAATCTAACACAATATTTGTGACATTTGTAATGAATGTTGTGCATGTGTGAATTGTAGTAAAAGAGGAACACTAGATGGGGCGGTGTGCACAATTTCGGTCCGAGCTCGGTGCACCCACAGCTGCTGCGCTATTGCAACCCTTAAATAACCCCAAATAAACTCTGCTCATTTTGCTACCATTATACTTGAGAGGTCTCCATTTACAACAACAGTGTAGTTAAGTTCTCATTTCTCTCCCTTTCCTTACATCACTTCTGCACCCTACCACTGAGGATGTGAGAACTATGGCCAGTCTTGGACTGTTAGCTTACTCATTCTTCCCCAGTGACCATGTATTTTCTTGTGGGGGAGACCTATCAGAGTTCCAGGAGGTCAAGAAAAAAACTCTCCCCTCTTCTGCTAGAGTGAATGTTCATTGACTATTAAACTTATTTCATTCTTATGCTTTACTTGGAAATTTCCTGGAGGCATGGTGCACACCTTCTAAACACTGATGGATAATGAGGAAACACTGGGATTTGTAAATAGCTGCGCTAGGTTGAGGGAGGCTCACGCAGTGAGTAGGAAGTCCTTTGTCATTCTGGTTTCACTGTTTTTGGCTTCCTCCTGGCAGACACACAAATGGCAAGTTGAAGAGCAGTGTGGTTTGGATTCATGTAGGCAGGGCTCTTCTGAACTAAATGTGGGAGGGAGGGAAGGAAGATGGAAAACTCAGCCATCTGTCAACAGTCAACATTTTTGAAGTCACATTGAGAAGGGACATTTTTATTTTCAGGGCTTTTGGGAAACTTTCCCTGACAGCACATTTCACAGAGGACTCTTTCTGACAGGGACTGCCCTCAATTTAGTGACACATCTGGGGAAGCAGATTGCATTTTGTAAAGTCGAAGTTCACTGGAGGGCTATGAGCAGTTCAGGGAAGTGGAAGATTGAAGGGAAAAGAAGCTTGAAGCCATTCTTGTGGTTTGTGACTTTAATGGTAAAGTGCACCTTTAGCTGGTGTTTACTCTCTGAGAATATCCATTGTCATTCAACAAGGGTCTGAAAACCTATAGACAGACTTTCTAATGAATACGATGAAAACAACAAAATGAAAAAAAACTAACTATTTCTTCTAGCAGATCATGAAGATAATTAAACTGTTACTTAATTGGTATTACAACTCACACTTTCTCCCAGCTTTTTGTGTTATTTGAAAAGCACACATTAAAAAAAACATAAGATAGGTAACAGAATTATCTCCATATATTTTACTCTTCAGGGGTGAAGAATGCATTAATAGCAATGGGATTAGTAGGACACAAAATATAGACCTTCCGTATTTCCTCCTGTACATCCTGCGATAAAGCACACATTCTCTCGTAACACATTGTGCATGGTTGTGAAACAAAAGCCTTCTGATTTTCCTGTTGTCCATTGTTACACTAAAAATATTGTTTACGGTCAAGAAGGAAACATATCAAAGAAGACATAAAATTAGAATTCTGTTGTTAGTGTAATTAAAATATTGAGAGACTATTCCAGTTTATTTCATCCAATTGTTGCAAAAATGAGGGAAATAGCAAAGTAGCTGGAGGAATGCTATGTAATTATCACACACACACATACTCACACACACACTAACACACTGTCTCTTCTTCATTTAACCCCTTTCCTTGATTCTGTGCTCACCCTTCCACTGCTCCCCTGTCTTCCAGAGGTTCCACACTGCTGGAAGTCATGGGGGGATTTTATTGGGCAGCATCCAGAGTCCTTTGCCAGGAAGAATGGTCATATTATGAATTCTTCTTTGTCCCTCTAGGATCACTTGGGATGCTTTTTGTATGTTTGCTGAGACGCTGCTCTCTTTCTATACTGGTCTGCAGCTCCATGGTACATCCAAATTTACTACACCCTAGGCCATCTCAGTATGTTCTTTGTCTTGTTCATTAGCCCTGAGCACAGTTTGTCCAGCTCCAGGTTCACACTTTAGCTGACCATGAGCCATCTGTTTGCAGCTGTGCTCCTCTGTGCCACATCCTGTCTCCTTCTCAAGGCCTCTGCTGTCTTACCAGGTCTGGGTTTGTCAGCACTTTGGCATCATGGTGCTGCTGTATAAATCCTATTGCACATCGAGTAGCAGCTTGTCATTGCTGTCTATGCAAACGATGGTTGTAGAACACAAAGAGAAGCAAAAGTAAAATAGGTCAGGCACAGACCCCTGATCAGCTGGAGAAATTGCTGTCACAGCTGAGAGAAGCCAAACAAAGCTACAGGGCAGGTCAAGGTTAGTTCAGAGAAGGCAAACCTGAGAGGTCTCAGCTCACAGGTCTTGCACATTGCTTACAAAACTTACAGTCTAGTTTACTAATAACGGCAATGTTGTGAAAGAGGGTTACAAAGGAGAGAGAGAAAGTAACAATGCTTAGTCAGCTTTGTGCTGGAAATACCTCTCCTCTGACAGCACTGGGTATGAGGTTCTAGAGAGCCTGAAGGCAGGTTCAGGTCTTAGTCCCATGTCAAGTAGCATGCCTGCTTTCCAGGCTAAAAAGTGCAAGTAAACAGCCAGAGGAGGAAGCTAATTTTCTTACGCTCTACTTAGAAACGTCTGGCTGCTCCTGAAGATGGATTGGGATAAGGGGTGTTCTGCATGGAGACAGGGGAACACGGTGACCCATGTTCAGGCTTTTGCCACAGGCTTCCCTTGCGCCCTTTGCTCAGTCATCTGATGTCGTTAGAGAGCAAGCAAGGAGGCATATAGCCAGTCCAGTTAAAAGCAGCCATAGCAGCAGCGGCAGCCGTGTTTATTATTATATCCCCTCTATATATGGTAAGAAGCCATCAGGTGTTCAACAACCCCCTGAGTTGATAGGCTGGAGCCTCACAACACCCAGTTCCAAAACTCTCAGTCTGAATCAAAAAACATCTCAGGACAAACACCAGATGTTCAAGCATTATCTGTTTTGCATAGTTTGTGTGGGAAAAGAGAAATTCTCAAAGACTCTGTCAGCCACAACCTGGTCTGTCTGTAACAGTACACTCCCTGTACTGTTCACACCTTGCAGCAGGCATTGAGAAGGTGGGATAGCTGGGTCACTGGGGCTCGCTGCTGCTGCTGGAGTCACGTAAGTGCAAAGGAGGATGGAGAGACACCCTAGAAAAGTAGCATGCACCTACAGTTAAGCACAGAGACCTTGTTTACACAAAACCACCTCCATCTGTCTCTAAGTACATGGACCTTCAAATGGTATTTCCAGCTTTTGGAAACTCTTAATATTTTAATTTTACCCCTGCTATTTATCACAAAGAAAATAATAAAATTTGTTGCAAAATCCAAGCATTTCTGAGCTGACTGTTTTCTGAAATGTTTTTGCCTTTCTTCATAGGTGTGGTTTCCACTGAACTACTACAGCCTAGACACTACAGAATTTTGTATCTTTGAACTCCTCTTTCTTTTTCTTCCTTCCCTCATTCCCTCCTCAGTGAACACTCCGTTTAAAACTCTACAGAAGGCAGAGTCCCATGCACAGAACTCTACACAGGATGGCTCAGCCACGCTGCAACGTGAAGGCTGTTATTCTGCTAAAGATCAAAGTCCAAAGGAGAAGAGTATAAGATGCTGGAAGGTCTGTGTATGTGACATACCAATGTATCTGTGCATGCTGATAGTCAGCCCTGATCTACTAAGAAGACAGAAACATGACAAATGACAGAAATGAGAAACACTAAAAAGGAGAGCCCTAACAAATGATACTGCTAACACATGATGGGTGTTAGGAAGACAACCACATCTTAAGGATCAAGTAAAGATGCAGAAAACCAGGGCCACCATGGAATAAGTCAGCTGCTTATTTGAAAGGGGATGAAGACATCAAAAAAAGAGACAAACTTCTTTAAAAGAAGAGGGGTAAGGGGATATAAGGAGAAGCAAATCATGTGGATGAGGCTAATCACACAAGCTGCTGAGTAGCCCTGAGATACCAGGCAGACAACTTCTGCCTGGTCAAAGATGGCAGCTGATTGTCTCCCACAATGTCCTGCTGGGCCATGCTGCGCTTGGAAGAGAATAGTATGGCAGATTCCAAGGGCAGTTAGGCAAGTTCATCTTATGGCACTGCCCTCTTCAGCTGGGGCTAAACGTTCGAAGCAGGATGTTTGAAGTTGTCTTTTTCTCCCCTTTCTCCAAGAAGTAGACCTCTATCCATGACCAGCGCTGGGTAAAGCAATGAGGACTGAGACAGAAAAGCTTTCCAAAACAGGGCAGAAGAGCCAGGGGCTTACAGGTGTTCTCTTTTGCTGCATAGCCAGAACCTCCACAGCAGGACAAGTGTTGCTGCAGGAAGCCGAGACCTGGAAAGCCAGATGCCTTGATTGAAGTGCCATTAGCCTGGCACTATGGACGTGCTAGAACCCTTTCCCTGATTCCAGTTCTATGAGGCCTGGTCTTTCCTAGCATGACACCCACTGCTGGAGCACCAGTGATGGAGGAGCTCGACATTCCAGCTCTCACTAGGCCCCACAGCACACGGTTAGCATGGCCACAGAGCTGGACAGCTGCTGTCCCATCTGCATGGACAGCTGGGAGGAGGGCAGCTATGTCCTGCCATGACTGCATGGCTTCTGCCAAGTGTGCCTCCTGCAGGGGGCTGGGAGCAAGCCTGAGTGTCCCCTCTGCAAGAGGAGGGTGACCTCCATCCTGCACTTGGTGTGGGGGGATGATAACTCTGAAGAGTACATCTTCATATCACCTGTGGAGTCATCAGTCATCTTCCACCAAGGAGGAGATCTTCTGGCTGCCCAGTCACCTATGGGATGCCATTACCCTGCTGCAGGTGCTCTTGGCCATCACCTTAAAGATTGGTGCCAGGAGATCCAGAGCGCAGCTTCCATCTATATGTCTATACAATGTTTTTAACATGTGTTCCCAGATCTTCTGTGGACCCTGTTGCCCCAGCAGTGCAGGAAGCTGAGGCAGCTCTCTGGGGCCACTCATTCAGAAGACGTCATTGTGAAGCACACCATCACACCTAAGTTGTGTCCCTTTGAGCCTGACAAAATTCTGCTGGGTCAGTTGCTGTGCATCTCCCTCTGAAGCCACACAGCAGCATTCATACACCTCCTCACTGCTCACTGTGGGCCAGTGGGACACCTGTGCTGCTGGAGGGTGGGAGGGCAGCTTTGTAGCTGTCCCGAGCCCTGCAGACTCCCAAATGATTTCTTCTGCCCACAGCCCAGCCCTCTCCAGCAGCCCTGCTGGATTCAGCAGACTTGAGTTCCCCATCATCACACCTGCTGTCCTTAGTGTCGGTTCTGGCAGCCTACTCTCCATCCCCAATTGCACTTGTGGGCAAGAAAAGCCCCAGAAGGATCCATAAGATTCTGCGCCAGGGTCCTCCATTCTCAATCAGATCAGAGGAAACTGATTTATCCTGAAAACCAGGTAGTGGGGAAACCAGCGTGACTGAATAGCTGAGTACCAGTGACTGGAATGGGACCACAAGTCACAGCACGTGTACCTGCTGCCAGCTGCTAAAGGAGTTGAGTGCTTGTACCTTCCCCAAAACTGTGTATGAGTGTGCATATGTGTGTGGGTGTCTGTGTGGTGTGTTTAATTGATAATCTTCAGTCTTGACCAGATGGAAAGAAGAGGGGCCTCAGGGCTGGGCTGCTGTGTGGGGATCTCTGACTGTGGTGTGCCTATGGGACATGCCCATGAGAAGGGGGGGACTTGGCTGTCTGTGCCTCTGCTTATATGAGTCCTGTGTGTGGGTGCTGTGAAGGTACCTTGTCAGTGCTAGTGTGTGCGTGTGACCACCACATCAATGTCCCCTGTGTGTCTGTGCATGAGACTCTGGAATACGTGCTCAGATTTGATACTGGCTGAACCTGAAAATAGGAAAGCAGCAACCATGTTCCTCAGCCTGGGCAAGGGCCCAGGGCCCGGGACACTGGGCTAGACTCCAGTAGTTGCTCCTGACAGAGTCCATTCTCTTTTGGCTGCACAATATCTCCAAAGGATGTCAAATAAGTAGGTTTTTCTGTAGTTGGGTTTGAACTAGAAAGGAAGATGACTTCAAGCTTCTAGCTGAAATGTAACAGCCTCTCAGCTCCTGTACCTGCACTCTGTTCCTGCCCTCCTTGGCAGTTGGCTCTCCATCAGATGGGTCCTGAGAGATTCAGAAGATCCCAAACTGTAAAGAGAGAGGATCAGAGAAAATTGTATCTTAAAATAAAATATTTTGAAATAAAAGTGCTCTGTTAGTCAAAGCAGGTAATTCCAGGACCTCTTCCTTATGTGCATAAATTTTGGTGAAGGTAGCCAATGCCTTTATCATCCAAACTTCATCTCTGTTCACGGATGGGATTAACTTTAGTCAATCTAGAGCTGTGATGGAGTGAAACAGTGTACTCAGAGATGCAGAGGACTTAAATTTACCATTTTTTCTGGTGCTTCAAGGTATGAAGATGTCTGCCTGCCTATCCCTGGCTGATCCCTGTAAGAGATTTAGTATGGCTACTTGAAGGGCAGAAGGCCCACTGCCACTTCTACTTCCTATTCCCTTTCTCTGTACAACGAAGTGATACAATGTAGCCAGTCTGATGAAATTAGTCTGTTTGTGTGTTGGTTTATGTTGATCCAGACAGGTTTTGCACAAGCATAAGAGATCTGGAAAGCAGTTTTCAGGCCATAGAGGGCCAGGAAGAGATCAACAGAGTCTGCAAACATGCAGAAATTTTCTGGATCTGAGAATGGTGTCATCTTCCTGAAACATCTGCTGTGAAGTGCTTCTCCTCCACAGTTTTACTCTTCATTAGCGCTTCCTCTGTGTCAGCTTTATTCTATTTTTATTGGTTAGAGTACCATTCAGGGCTTAAATAATTTGTCAGATTAATAGAAGCAGAGTATTTCTGTCTTTCAAAACAGGAATGAAAGTAAGGAAGAGAAATGCCAACACAATTAAGTAGGTCTATACAAGGCTGTGGATTTTATGGGGGCTTCTGCTTAATTTGAGCATTTTTAAAGTTGTGTCATCCTTCTAGTACTCTTCTTGCTTCCTAGGCCCTAAAAGGAAGAATAGTTTTCCATGCCTTCCTGTCCTAAATGTCAGTGTGGATCGGCTTAAATGTGCTCACATTTCTTTGTGGGGTACTTTATTTCTGGGCCGTTTCAGAGGATAGTTACTCAGATTTGTCTGCTGTCACAGAGAGTGGAGGAGAGGGGTTGAGTGTTATTTCTGCAGTAAAGAAATGCAGCCCTCACCCATATTCATAATTAACAGCACAAACAGCTGCACAAGCTCTGTCTGGCTCCTCTCAATCTGTGTTAGCTTCCTTGTTTACGTCTATCCAGTGATCACTTAACTACTGTTAAAGAACGGGAAGTGTTTCAAAGTGACACTGTGGAGATTCCCTTGAATGTTCCCTCCCAGACACTGCGCTCCTTTCTTGCACAAGCATCTCTTTTTTTGCAATAAACCAGTGCTGAGGTCAAGCACATCCACAAATTATGCTCCAAAGTTTTCACCATTCAAGTCTGAAGGTGACTTATGAAACTATAAACAGTAATGATAAACATGAAAGAGTAACGATAGATATTCAAAGGTTCTGTTTTCCTAGTACATCTTAAAAACAACCAAAAACCTCTTCCCAAGCAATTTCCCCAAAGTTAGGGTAGACCCAGAGCCTTGTAATTATTGCAAGCATGGAATCTGACTTTTAAAAAACCAAGATGCATTGTGCTCCATTCAAGTTCGGTGATCCAGGATGAGATTCCCTTTCTTTTTAGTGGTCATTAATCCACCCTGCTCAGCAGGATTATTACTCTTGTCTGCTTGCTGCATTTCATTCATTGAAGGATAATATATAACAGATATTTCCAAGCTCTTTCCCAGCAAAGTTACTCCTCGGTTATCTCACAGTGTCAAGTGTACAGGCAGCCATACTGCAGTCTGCCTGGGCTGCAGAGCTTGAGCATGCAAGCAAAGCCACCGAAGCTTTCATAAGTGCTGTAGTGTTCCCATTTGTGTGCATGCACCAGAGGATTACACAATAACCCTTGGAAAGACTGGTCGCCTGTTAGAGAGTTACCGTTTGTGCTCAAAATCAAGGTCACATTATTGCAGTATGGGCAGGCAAAAGCAAAGGATCTGCAAGTTGCTGTAGTCTATATGTGTGTGTATATCTATAAGTACAAACTTGAGTTAAATTCTTATGGACAGAATTCATATTACAAGATTTTTGAATAATAAGCCTCCTGCTTGTGTGCTAAACTGGAGACAACCAACAGCATCTGTTGATGCAGCCTGAGAGCTTCTCACCACTAGGGCAGAAATGTCTGTCTTACTCTCTGCCATTGTGCAGGAGGGAAGTGCAGAGCCACCTGCTTCCATGGTAAACAGAATGCTGGGCATGACACTGGGCCAACTGCAAACTGGCACTCCCACCTAGGAAAGGGGCTGCCAGCTGTATATTCACATTTCAAGCCTATTGCCTTACGTCCTTCTGCCAACAGTGACCATTTGTGGCTGTTTTACCGTATGCCACTGAACTGGACCTCCTTGTCTGCTCATCTACTGACATTCAGCACTTTTCCTCCCATTTCTTGTGTATAAGAGATGCCTGCAAAAAGAAAGAGAGAATGAGGAGCAATCCCTGTGTCAGTAATTCTTTAGCAAAAAGATCTAGGCGTGTCAAAGCACTGCTTCTCCTGGTGCAGTACGTCAGAGGGAGTGAGAGAGCAATGGACTGGCTTCTATAATCCCAGCTGCTAGTATCTGTAACCCTTAAGTCTCTCTTTGGAGTCTTTTCCATGGGAGAGCGCTCCTGACCACTGTCTGACATGAGTCCAGTGGAAAAAAATAGGATAGAAAAGAAGTGTGAAAGTCACATTGCCCATTTCCCAATGTAAGCAACCTGGATCTTCATTCTACTTCATCTGCTTTTGAGATTATGGATGAAAAGCCTGCCTTAAATGGTCCCTATCTTTCAGCAAGAGAATGGTAAATATTTTGTGTTGTTCCTGTAGCTTTGTTTGTCTGTTAGCTTTTGTTTTACCTTTCACATCTCTTTTGGTTGTATTTCTTTAATATCTGTATAGATTACATTCCCTTCTTCCAATTTTCTTCTGCAAGGTCCTCAGCAAAATTCCGTATTTCACTCCCAGATCTAAAGGTTATACTATTTCACTGTTTAAAGTGATGCATGCCTCATATTTACTGGCAGAACACTTATGGATGTTTCCATTGTTTTTCAACTTGTGCAGACTCATTCCCTCTGCTTTTTATGACACTGCAGTTGTGGAGGTTTTTCAGTGTCTTTTGCCCACACAATAAAATCAAGCAAACAGAATGCAATCTTTTGATTGGATGTCCACACTGTATGGTCCACTATCCACCCAGTCCTGGAAAACAGTTCTCTAAAATGAATTCTGAACATTTTAACCCCAGTGAAATCTGTAAAACCTTTTTTCTTCACCATCTTTACTTTGTAAATTCTTTCCTAGTACTCAGGAAACAGTTCATGCTAGACTAGGGTTTAAATTAACTTCCTGCCCAGCAACAAAGAACAGTGATCTCCACTTGTCATGGTTTGAGAAGTTTGGGGGGGTCTAGCTTTTTGGGTGTGGGAGGGGCCAAAAGATGGCTCCTGTAAGGAGCTCCCACAGCTGTCCAGTCAGGGCCTATCTCTGATGGCTCCTGGAAGATTGATGTGCTGTTTTCCACAGTTGGGCCAATTAGGAAGGACAGAAACGCCTCTGTGACAGTATATTTAAGAAGCAATCTTTGTAGTACGCATGCGTGCGCCATGTAGCCATGTAGTCATGTATTTAATAGATTAGGCAGGGGAGAAGGAGTACAGCAAATAACTAGGAAAAACAACTGAAACATCAAATATGAAAGCCAGCAAATGATGCCAGTCTGCCGAAGAAGAGAAGCAATGGAGGAGGAGGTTCCTGCATCATTGGAACTGACACATCTTCAAAGCCTGTGGTGAGCGACTTTAATCAAACTTGGAGCGGAGACGGTGCAGGAGGGAGTGAACTCCCACAAGAGTAGCTGTGTCTGGTGGGGACCAAGGACTTTACTCCTGAGTCAATAAGGGAGTCAATTATGTTAAAAGAAGCCTGGTTTTATTCCTATCCTAAGAGAAAGACCAGCCCGATGGCAAAAGATGAAGCAGAGACAATGTAAAAAGGAGTGATCTCCTACAGAAGGGGCTTTGGTCTGGTGAGGAATGGACACAGTCAGTAACGGCTTCTACTCCTAAAAGAGTTGAACTGCAGGAGTCGGTGAGGTAAAGAAGCTTTGAGTCACCCCCACCCTAAGTGTGGACCGGCCTGATTTGGGAGGAAACAGCGGCGGCAGTTTCGGGCGGGCTGCGTGCCAACTTCTGCAAACCGTGCCTTGGTACCAAAGGAGAGAGAGAGAGACCCCTCCAGGTATAATTGCTAAGAAGAGGAAACACCTGAGCATCTGAGGACTAAACTCATTAGAGATAAAACCTCCTCCCCGGGTTCCCCTTATGATCTGGGAGGAGAGAGAGGGCTGTGAAGCTTTTGGGGAAGGGGGGGGGGAATGGGAGGACGGCAGAGAAAAGAATGTTTGGGAGATGTTCCTTTGTTTTTGCTTGCTCCTTTTACTCTGTAATAAATTCACTTTATCACTTAGAAGCTCTGACCTTGTCTCAGCCTGATTTTGCTCCTCTACCAGCATTTCTTATCATAGGTTTAGTAACACAGTTCAATTCGGAAGGGGGGAAAAAAAGCAGTCCTAGTGGGGCCTTGGCCGTTGGCCTGGGCTAAACCACTACACCACTGAAAAACTACATGAGAAATCTGAAATATATAAGCACACATTCTTCCATTTGTCATCTGTCCTTTGTCTGTTTCTCAGCAAATAGATGACTAAAAGGGTTGTGAGTTTTTGTTTAGGTTTAGTTTTTTTGTTGTTTTTGATGTCTTATTTGCTTTATGTACACTTTGAGGAAAGGTTTTGTTCTTTCCAGTGCTCCATCCTTTATGTTTGGAGTCACAGGTCTCTGGATATACTGTTAGGAGTTACATCAATGTGACTACACCATATGACCAGGTTCTTCTAGACAGTCCATGCGTGGAGAGTGTGATGTTTAATATAAAGTTTGCTTATTTGAAGATAGCTGATGTCACACTGGAATTTAGCAAGTTAGCAAATGGTACAAAATATACTGAAAATACAACGAAGTGTAGGTTACAATTAGCAAAATATGCTTATTCAATACACAGTTCTATCAAAAAATACCAATGTAATTCTAATTATTATTCTCTATAATAAGCTCACCACCCTGATGCTGCATGATCCCAGTCTCACCAAGATGACACACATGGGTTGAAGCCAGCTCTACTCCATTGCTGTCTTTGAAATTGTTTTGTTAAATTGTTGTTGTCATCAAATTTTTATCATGGTAACACAGCTGTTTATCTAAAGCAAAGGCTATTCTCGAGAACCATTTTTGGAGATGATATCAACTTTCTTTACAACTGCCATGGTCAATCATACTCCATGTTATTCTCTGAGTCACATAGGTACATCACCCATGTCCATGTTATCTGACCATTCTCCAATTATATAGGCTTATTGGTCAGTCAAAATTCCCTTCATTGTAGCTTCCCTTTCTGATGAGTTCTGCCCAGCCTCAGTGCAGAGAAACATAGTTTTCGCTGTTCTCAGCTGCCCTGGTTGAAGTATTGGAAGAGCTGCTTTTGCCTGGTAGCTAAGTTTGATGTTGTGATTGTGACTTTTGAAACAGGATTTATGAAATGTCAGGAATCTTTCCGTCTCTCATGCACAGTTCTGCTAAGCTTTCTGTTGTAGTGCCTCTGGGCGTAGCTGATGGCCCAGCCCAGCCCCGCCGTGCCAGAGCCACAGCGGCTGGGCCCTCACACCCAATACCGATGTAGCCGGGGGTGGCATGACCCAGGCTGCTGCGGGGGCTCCCTGGCCATGGCGGAACGGGTGGTCCCCACCCAAAAGGGCATCTCATTGGTTGCTCTGCCGAGTGGCTGGCCAGCGCCCCATCAGTCACTGTAATCCTCTGCAGTGATTGGCTCTCTCCCGACTGCCCTCCCCTCACTTCTGGGATATAACAGACAGCCCTGACAGCCATTTTTGCCTTTTATTCGCTCCCGCATGCAACTCCAGAAATAAAAACCTGCTGGCAATAAGTGGAAAAGAACCCTTTCTTGTCTCTTTACTTCCCTGTTTAAATTAAACTGCTGTGTGTGAACTGAGCCAAGACCCTGTGGGAGCTCTGATGCAGGTTCGACTCTGTTCAAACAGAGACTGGGTGAAGCTGGATTCACTTCTCTCAGGTCACGAGACCACTGCTGAAGCCTTCAAGTTACTCATGCTTTTACCCGCGGACATGGCGTTCCCAACGCAGTGCTTTCTTGCTGAAAGCCTTCAGAGAAGCGTCCCTGCTCGACAGGAGTAATGTCCTGGAACGACCAAATAACCTTCCAAGGCTGCTGATTTGTGTCCAACAAACCCTGGAAGGTGACTGATAATTCTCAAGCTACCAGGAGAACCGGTCGAAAAATGCAGTGGAAGACACCACCAAAAGGACTTTTTTTTTGAGGGAAGAGTCACGGACTGAAGGCAGCGTTGCAAGCCCACAAGAAAGTGGGGATTGCAAGTCCAAATGGACTCCTGGGACTGCAGAAAGGGGCACCCAGGATAGAAGAAGCTGCGACACGTCCCAGGGATCGTGAGTACCCTAGGAACCTGAAGAGACAGGAGAGGGGTGCCCCCAGGACTGCCCTATATATCCCTCACTGTTTTCATTAATTTC
>VZRZ01001375.1:81475-143364 GCA_013398175.1 Climacteris rufus
ACGGGCAAACAGTGTGGAGAAAATAAGCCTGCATGCCCACCTCTGCATGACTTGGGTGGGTGCAGGGGGATCTTATAAAAGTGTTTGTTAAACTCTCCCCAGAAACTACAGGAGTAAACAAGAAAAATGCCGCTTGGAAGATAAAAAGACGCAAAGAAAACAACCAAGACTGCGTGAACCTCCAAGCTATTTAAAAAAAGAAAAAAAATCCACACTCAGGACTCAGAAAGACTGAAATAAACTTTCCGATTTTTGGGGACTTGTGGGTGGAGGGACTACACTGTTAATCTGTAAAACCGTTTTGGTTTTTTTTCGTGAGAAACGGTGAACTGTTGCAGTGCCTCTGGGCGTAGCCGACAGCCCGGCCCAACCCCGCTGTGCCGGAGCCGCAGGGGCTGGGCCCTCCCGCCCAATGCCAATGCAGCTGGGGGTGGCACGCCCCGGGCTGCCGCGGGGGCTCCCAGGCTACAGCGGAAGGGGCGGTTGCCACCCAAAAGGGCATCTCATTGGTTGCTCTGCCGTGCGCAGACAGCCGCGTGGCTGGCCAGTGCCCCTGTCAGTCGCTGTAATCCTCTGCAGCGATTGGCTCTCTCCCGACTGCCCTCCCCTCACTTCTGGGATATAACAGACAGCCCTGACAGCCATTTTTGCCTTTTATTCACTCCTGCATGCAACTCCAGAGATAAAAACCTGCTGGCAATAAGTGGAAAAGAACCCTTTCTTGTCTCTTTACTTCTCTGCTTAAATTAAACCACTGTGCATGAACTCAGCCAAGACCCTGTAGGAGCTCTGATGCAAGCTTGACTCTGTACAAACGGAGACTGGGTGAAGCTGGATTCGCTTCTCTCAGGTCACGAGACCACTGCTGAAGGCTCCAAGTTACTCATGCTTTTACCCGGGGCAGCTTTCAGCTTGCTGACTTTGGTTGGAATTAAGGATGCAAACAGAACTACTGTTTTGATGAGAAGGGAGCGTGCAGGTAGCGTAACGATTTGAACTCCCTTATAATTATTACTTCTTTCCAAATGCAGGAGGAATTGTATTTGCCAAGCTGGAAGATGACAGATTTTCAAATCTCCTTCAGGGTGTAGATCTTTAATTTTCCTCTTCAGTTTTCAGGTCTTTGTACCCATTTTGTTTCACTGTCTTGGAGTTTCTTTGTTGGGCAGCAATACCAAAAATACTAGGGACAAAGAATCAAGGCATATCCTGAGTTGGAAGGGATACACATGGATCACAGAGTCCAACTCCTGACCCTGCACAGCACCATCCCCAAGAGTCACACCATGTGTTTGAGAACGTTTTCCAAATGCTTCTTGAACTCTGTCAGGCTTTGTGCTGTGACCACTTCCTTAGAAAGCCTGTTCAGTGCCCAAACACCCTCTGGGAGAACCTTTTCCTAATATCCAACTTAAACCTCCTCTGACACAACTTCAGGTCGTTCCCTTGGGTTCTGTTACTGGTCACCACAGAGAAGAGATCAGTGCCTGCCCCTTTTCTTCTCCTCCCAAGGAAGTTGTAACTGCAGTGAGGTCTCCTCCCAGTCTCTTCTTCTCCAGGCTGAACAGAACAAATGCCCTCAGCTGTTCCTCCTTCCCTTCAAGGCTCTTCACCAACTTCCTGGCCATCCTTTGTTCTCTGTAGTGGCTTAATATCTTCCTTATATTGTGGCACAATTCATTGGTCAATCTTCTTTTACAACAGAGCAAGGGCATTCTGGAGGAGATGTAACAGTCCTGCGAATGGTGTAAAACAAAATCTAACTTCTTTAGCACTGCACAAATTTGTTGTCATTAGTGTAGCATCCCAAACTATTAAGGACACTCTGTCATATTCCAGATAGGATTTGGTAAATCTGACTAAAAGACTGTGAGCTGCTGAAATGAAGTCAGTCAGGAATTTTTTGTTCTATAGGGGACAGGGGCAGAGTTACAGTCAAGGTCCCTGTTCTGTGTGAAATGTCCGTGTCCAGACAGGAGAAGAAGATCATTTCCTGGGGCTCAAGATCTCCTTTGGTGGGGTGCCTGTGCTGCCTGTGTTGGTTTTTTTCTGGGTTCTGTGAACCTGTGTGCCGCACAGAGCACCTCAGTGCCTGGTTGTGGTAGTTTGAGGGGGTCTGGCTTTTTGGGTGTGGTAGGGGCCAAAAGATGGCTCCTGTAAAAAGCTGCCAGAAGCTTCCACAGCTGTCCAGGCAGAGCTTATCTTTGATGGCTTCCGAAGATGGACGTGCTGCAAGTCACAGCTGGGCCAATTAGAAAGGAAGGTAACGCTTCTGTGACAACATATTTAAGAAGCAAACTCAGGAGTACGCAGGTGCGCCATGTAGCTATAGACATGTAGTCATGTAGTTATAGATAGAGAAAAGGAGTACAGCATGTAGAAAAACAACAGATACGGACAACAGCACAGTCAGCCAAGCAGAAGAAGGAGGGAGGAGGAGATCCTTTAATCATCAGAGCTGAAACATCTCCGCGGCCTGTGGTAAGGGACTGTTGCAAATGCAGTGTTTCCCTGCACTCTGAGGGTCCATGAAGCAGCCGAAATCCACTCCACTACGGAGCAGGAGAGGGGTGAACTCCTACAGGAGGGACTGTGGTCTGGTGGAAATTACCATGAATAATGAGGCCTTTGCTCCTGAGGAACTGAAGGGAGTCAATTGATTTAAAGAAGCCTTGTTCTATTTCCACCCTAATATTGCCTAAAAGGCTAGCCCAAAAAAACTGAGGCCAGGCAGGAGTAAGGGAATAAAAGGTGGGTATTTATTCGAAGGGCCTTCAAAGGTACATTTAGGACAGACAAAGCCCCCTCCTTGGGGCATCACCCAAAATGGACAAGTCAAGAGTTCTCCACACTTGGTCCATTCACATATCAGCATAGATTTACCAATTAAAACTTTACAATTTCCCCCTAGCTCACTCCCCCCCCCCCTCCCCTTTAGAAGCTTGGGTCTGGGCAGCCCGAATGGCCTTGGGTGAGTACAGAATGCTAGTGTTATGTCTATAGAGAACAGCAACCAATGAGCTATAAAGCATACACACCAGACAATGCAGAATTTGAAAAATATAAGGGTTAAAATTGAAGGCAACACTAAGATAGACCAGCTCAGCTCTGAGAGGATGAGAGAAAGAACGGGCACTGTCTGGGTGGGCTGCCTGCCAAGAAGGAAACATAACTTCGGCAAAATTACCACAGTGCCTGCGAACAGGGGAAAGAGAAGGAAGAGAAAACCCAACCTCCCTTCCAGGTATTTTGCCAAGAAGAAAAAAACATCTGAGGACTGAACTAACTAGGAGGAAAAAACCCCTGGTTCTCTTTACCTTCTGCTAGAACGGGCGAGGGCTGCTGGGGGAGTGGGGAGAAAAGAGTGTTTAACAAGATGTTTTGCTTGCTCCTTTAACTTTGTAATAAATTCACTTAATCATCTTTCAAGTTTTGAGCCTGTTTCAGCCTGCTTTAATTAAGGAATTTCCTTCTCTTTCAGTGTTCTTATCTCAGCTTGGTAACAAATTCCTTCCTCTGTCCAGTGTAGCGGGGGGGAGGAGCGGCCTCTTGTGGGGCCTTGGCCTTTGGCCAGGGCTAAACCACTACACTGGTAAAATGAAGAAAGGGTCTCATAAATCTGCAGAGGAGATGTAAGCTTTGCTGACAATGTTTAAAAAGCATGGACAAGCTCCTATGATGAGTTCTACATGACTGAGCATTCAGATTTGCCAGTCTTCCTTGGCTTTTTAGGTTGCAAGATCATAAGTTGTATTTCCAGCAGGTTTTGTGCCTTAACTAACTGTACTGGGACAAGTCGTTCAATTTTGAATTGTCATAATATTTTAAAGGTTTTCAAGTGAAGTTAAAACCTTGCTGTCATGCTGACACTTTTCTGCAATGTATCTAAATTCATGCCTTGGTAGGAGGTCATAATTTTATAAGTTTATTTATTTTAAACTGCAAAAAAATTGGTACTTTCATCTGTATTTAGTTGCTTCCCCTTATTAGAGAAACTACCTTTTAGAGAACCCAAACAATTTTTCAACTATTTTTGATAATTTTGAAAAATTACCAGGGACAGTAGAGTGAATTTCATTATGGAATTTGTGTTGGATTCTCTGAAAAGATTTAGGATGCACAACTAAATCAATCCAGGCTTAAACTAGGAGAAGTAATTAAATTAGGTCCCTCCTTTGGATACTCAGCTTTCTGTTCCACTATAAAATTGCTGAAATTAATTAATATGGCACAACCATTGATTATAAGAAATAAGAAAAGTGACGTACTTAGGTCATAGATGAAATTCCTTATCATGCAAACAGCCTGGAGTGAGACAACATTGTGAATAACAGAAATCTCTGTGGTAATCTATGACGAAAGGGAACAAATAATAATTAATGATCTCTAGATTCCATAGAGCTTTTTTTTTCAAAGCATCATTAGAAAAAGAAACAAGACAAGAGACTCAAAAGAAAACCCAGAGGACTTGTAAGAGGAAAAGAAAGTTAATTACAAATGAATACTGTCAATCAAAACAAAGCAAAACATAGTATAATTATTAGAAGGTGTCTACCATTGAAGGAAAATCTCTAAGTCTTGCAATTTGAAAGGTCCAATAGAGCTGTCGTCTTACAGTTTTGTTACCATTTTCTTTTAAATTCAGAAGAGCTGTGAAACTTGATGAGGAATACCTTTGGTACCCAGTTCAGTTTGTTGAAATAGGATAGGACCTGCTGGGGAGCAAATACGCGTATGTGAGAATGACTTCTGTTTCTCTTGAGGAAGGCCATGGTAGAGCTTTTCTGGTCTGGGTAGCAAGATACTGCACTCTATTGCCCAGCAGAAACAAGCTCAAACTTCTTTTGTAACCTTTTGGATAGTGCACAATCATGCATTAAGAGGATCTTCAATCATCTGATGGCTGACACTTTTTATACCCTGGAAATTAATGAGTGAATTATCCAAAGTCTATGGAAAAACATGTTTTCCCTGATTTCAGTGAGGTATGAGTGTTTCAGAGGTCAACAGTGGCTTGTAACACATGATATTTTGTGTTATCCTTAGCCTTTCTAACACATTTCAGTTTAGAAACAAGCAAGACAAGAGGGCACAATTGTGCTATGACAGGTGTACATGCACAAAGTTTGACTAATACAAATAGCTTAAGGGTCCTAAAGGGCCCTAAAAGTCCTACCAGATTCACCAACAGATCTTTTCAATTACATATCACACTGTGACTTGACCTTAATGGCATTAGCTGTATGATTTTAATCCAATTTGCTGTCACTGAAAACTTCATACTTTGTCCTTCAGGGCTACATTCTGAAAGCTCTGACAGCCTGGGTGTTGCCAGCCCTCCCAAGCTATTTTTAACAGAGTTACTTCTCTCGGTCAGCTTATACATTTATTAATAGAGTTCAATTCTTTCAGGCTTTACATGTTAATGCAAAAAGAGAACTATGCAATCAAAAATCTCCATTGTCAAGTGGCTAAATCTCAGGTAGTGACAAGCTGTGGCCTTATTACTGCATGATACCTGTCATAGCTACATCAAACCAGATGTGTCTGCAATTAAGTTGTGAAATCCAGCTCCCTGTTTTAACTCTCTGAGAGCCAACACTCCCTCTGTATTGGGTATAGCAAGAAAATGAAAGGCAAATAATGATCTGTGTATTATAGTAGTGTTGCCCTGAGTTTTGCAGTTCTTCAGTGTTTTCATTTTTCTGTAAGGGTTTCTCACGCACTTTCTGTAAACATAGCCATGTTTTTCTGTGTTCTATTGTTTGCATTCCTTTCTCCTGGGAGGAGATGTTTGATGGATTTTTCCTTTGACCAGTGTGATTGAGGGGTGGCAATTTCTCCCTCCAATCCACGGTGGTTTCTAAGAAGAGACATAAATAAAGTCCGGGGTCTCTCAGCCCCTTTTCTGGGCTTCTCTCTCCGACAGGTGTCTGCGTGTTTCTTTTGTGACCAAGTGCGACACAGTCATATGCTGGAGATTTTTTGAGGACATGTTGCAGATGCTTGATTCTGCTGCAGATCCTGTGCTTTGGTTATGTCATGTCTCTATAGAATAATGTTTATCTGCCTGGAATGAGTCTGACTTGTCTGTTGTATGTATATTGAATATTTTCACCCTCTTCAAAACCTATCAAGGCATATCCCCATTTATTAAATTTCGAAAGGTTAATGTTAGCCTCCATTTAATCTACAGCACCAGTCTCCATGGATAAATTTTCAGTCTAGCCACCAGCATTATCCTGGCTGTTATTTTACCGGGATGGAGAAAGGATACCTTGGTGGTGTCTACAAGTCTTTCTCAGTTTTCCTTTAAACAGCTCTAATTTAACTCTCATGTTTGTTATGTTGCACACATATCTTGATAGCTGAAATAAGCTGCAGATGTTTTGGAAGCTGTTTTGTAACGGAAATTTGTTGGTTTTCTCTGCAATATTTGACTGCTGCTATTCATATCTGGTTTAAATCAACATATTCAAAGGACTGGGGTATAGGATATATTTCTTTTATTTTGTGGGACCATGGTTCATAAATTAAATATTCTGCAAGCCAAAGTAGTAAGAACTTTATCAGCAATGACTGACAGAAAGCAAAAATGCAGTTGTTTCTTTTCAACTTTCCAATTGCAACCAATTTAACACCAATATGGAAAAGATATCCTTTTTTCTAGTTTCATTTTGGTTTTCAGTTCCCCATTTGTAGTGGATAAGACTTGTTCTTAGTAATGATGGGGCCTCAGAGTATGGGAGAGACATCCTGTCTATGTAGAGTGAAAAATAGTTGTAGACAAACAAGTAGCATTGCTTAGTGATGGCAGATGCCCCTATGAGTCTGACACAAACGGTTTAAAGTCTTTCCTAGGTAATTGCAGCTGGTGTAGTGCATTATGGACTGTCATTTATAAAAAAAACACTCATAGCCACCAAATTATATTTTGGGATCGTTTGGGAGCTTTTGTTCTTTGGTGTTTGGTTTTTGTTTTGATTTTCTACTGAAAAGGAAGATAGATCAATTATAATTTAGGCTTTTCAGAACTTGTTATTTTATACTTGGCTGTCTCTGAATGTCTATCACTGAAAGCACTTAGGCTGGAGTCTGTTTGCAAGCATTCCCAGGTGTTTAATATCTAATCACTGCTCTTTCCTTTGAAGCAGAAAGAATAGTGCTATGAGTTCATGTATGTGTCATGCCCTGTTCCAGTACCACGAGTAAAGCAGAAAAATGACCATAAAGACCTTGTTTAGTCTATTGGGAAGGTAAACTTGCATAATGGCAAGAAGCTGTTCAGCAAAGAGATGTAATTGGAGAGAAATTTTAATTTGGTTTTCCCATCATCTTAATATACTAAGCAAAGCAAAGCAGGTCAAACAGTCCACGAATGTAATTTATCACTACCAGAGGGATATGACAAGAAATTGCAGCATAGGGGCCCTTTTGCATATAAGGAAAGGGAATGTTGCAAAGCTCTTCTTCCTTTTGGTCTTGCCTAAACCCTCAATTTAGGATTGAGGGTGGAACTAAATTCTCATTTTGTATGCCTGTTAGGAAAATTGTGCTATTTTCATTATTCTTTAATCTGTGTCTCTTTAAAAAGGGTGGATGAACTCTTTATGTCAGTCTAACATGTTTAGCTACTCAGTGTTGCTAGCAGGATTATTCCAAGAGTCCTCCATGCTGAGAAACTATTAAAGTCCTAGGACTTCAGCATTGGATCCAAATGGCATTAAGAAAGACACATTTAATATCTTGCCTCATGTAAGCCCATTCCAGAATTATCTGGTTGCCTCTGATTATAGTTTCTGCATAATATGAGATAATTAAGCACAGCAACACAAAACCACATTAAATACCATCCAGGAGTCCATAACCATGTTACTTGTGGAATGAAAACCCCCAAACACTTCTTTCCAAGCTTTGTGCACCTTTGTGCTCTGCTTCTAAAAGTAACACTAAAGGTCACTTGCTATGAATCACTTCTGTGCTCTATGTCGGCAACCAGTCAAATCCTGCACCTGCTTTGGTGAAACTTGCCCTTCAGACCTGCTCTGGGGTAAAGAGATGAATGTCACCTCTCTTTAACTTCTGACAGCCTTCTCAGCATATTTGTTACTGTAGCACACATTAAGGATTTAGAGCCTAACAGAGTGAAGTGCTGCAGTAGATGAAAATCTTAGATGAAGATCTAAGTCGAGTAAGATCTAGGGTTTATTTCGCAGATGTGTTAACGGTGTGGGCAGGGCTCAGCTTTGTTGATTCTTAGCTGCTGGGGAGGAGCAGCAGATGAAGGAAGTGACACGTACTGAGAGCATTATGCTTTCTTCCCTCAGACCATGCCTTTCAGGAGGGAGATCTGGCCAGGTCCAGCTTTTATCTTGATGCCACCATGAAGGAATAGTACCCCTCCTGTTCTCAGGTATGATCCCAGTTCTGCAATCAGTGAGGCCTATGCCGGTATCCTTGCCTTGAGACTGGATTCTGGTTATTTTACTTGTTCCACTTGAAGTTATGTCCAAATTGTTTATGTTACATTTGCTGCAGCAGTGTGGTATGAAATGTTTTACTATTACATTGAGGGCATGTAAAGCAAGCAGTGAAGTTGATCACTTTGATCATGAAGGCAAGAATTAAAAATCACCGGTGTAACACCTTCCAATGTAACACATAATTTTTTCCCAGGATTATCTGAGTACCAAATTAACCAGAAAGACATACTACAGGAAGGAATTACCTTCCCACTGTTATTCAACTAAATCAAGAAAAAGCAGGCTGTTTCAAGACCTTCGCTATTGCCAACGCAAGTTTTGCTATCCCCAAAGAGTTCCACAAAGGTGTCTGCCAAATGTTTCTGTCTGTCCTGGGAAGCTATTTGTTCAAGTGTTTTTATGAGGAACTGAGTAACGCATATAAGAGTGCTTACTGCAAAGTGAAAACCACTGGTTCAGCAGATGCAAGCACTTTTTCCCAAGCATTGTGAGTATGCAGAATTTCAAGGTGCATGACAAATGGCCAGAGTAACAAAACCTTGGCATTGCTAATCTGGTCATGATGAATCATTTCTGTTGGTAATGGAATTCTTTAAAGAGAAGAGTGAGTCATCTTGTGCAGTACCAAGCAGGAATTGAATTGCCTCTGGGCATAGAATTACAGCACTCTAAAGCTAGGGAAATCCTTTTAGTGCTGCAGTAAGAGCACACAGATTACCCATACTGATGTGCAATTGATCAGCCTAAGAGAACAGAAGAGACGTGTGACTCTGAGTGGTAGCCAGCAGAAGAATTTTAGCTAGAATGTCCTACATGACCTCTCTTTTCTGGAGAAAATTATGTATGCTTTGTTGCTATTCCAGTTTCTGAGACAAGGCCTTTGCCCAATTCTGCCAGAATGAGCTAAAAGCAGTCTTTGTGATAGCAAAAAATCCTATCTCAAAGCATTTTTAAGCTAGGCCTAAATTGAATATTTAGAGAAAGTGCACAGGTGGAGTGTTTTGTGGCATGGAATCACCACTCTGAGTTTGGAACACAGGGAAGAACCTCTGAGCAGCTTTAAAGCTATCCTTCTGTCTCCTTGATCTTGAGGTGCTATGAGAACTGCACAGTCTCCTTGTGAAAATTAACACCTGTGTAGCCTTAATGATTTCAGGGCTGCCTGAAATATGTGTAATACTGCAGATTGAAGGTTGTGCTTTATATACTCACTGCCTTGTCTCATGACCGTAAAATGTGCTTGTTCCATAGAAACACAGAAGGGTTAAGGTTGGCAGGCCATCTAGACATGCCTAATCCAAACTTCCTGTGAAAATAAGGGTCAGCTAGAGCAGGTTGCTGAGAGATATGTCCAGCTCACTCTTGAGCATCTACAAGATAAAGATTTCACAACTTTTTTGGCCAGTCTGTTCCAGTATTTGATCATATTCCAAGGAACTAAGTTGTCATCGTTGGTTTGCGGTTTTTTCATGTGTTTTTGCTGCTGGTGGTTCAGTTTTTGGTTTTTTGGTTTTTGGTTTTTTTCTTTTTCTTGAACCTGCTGTATCTAATTCGTCTGTACCTAGACTGGAGTCTCAAAACTGCTGCAGATGCCTTATTCATCAATGATAAAGACTGGTGTTTTGCTATGCCTTGCTCAGCCATTCTACCTGTGTCTTAGGGGAAAATTCTTCAGAGGAGTTTTCCTGGTTGCTGCTGTGAAAGTTTTACACGCTGTGCTACTATCTATCAGGCAGCCTGGCCTGTGCTATGATGATTTAGCAGTAGTGCCATTGCTGCTGCTAAAACTAACCACCTCACAAAATGGAATTAGTTGATTTGCTTGCAGAAAGCTTCATATAACTACGGAGCTTGTCACTTGCAGTCTGCTCAGACTAGTGTCTCAAGTATACCTGATTTCTCAGTTCATCTCTGACTCCTGTGGTATGGAAGTGCCTATGAAATAAAACTCATACTGCTTGTCCCAGGCCTGGCCTTTCTCTAGAGTGAACTAAGTTTACTTAGTGCTTTTATTCTGACTTCTATCACATTGGCAAAAACGTAAGTACACTTTCATTTTTAGGCCATTTTTTGAGGCTTGTAATGCATTCTAACCAGCTATGTCCCCATCTGTTCGCAAGCTTCCTGCTTTGATAGCCTGTTGTTTCAGATTGGTAACACATCCCAGGTCTGGCCAGGAGGGCCACAAATCCTCGTGCAAATAGAGGAGTCTTACTTGTCCCTGACATCAAATGCTGGAATGACAGATGCCCAAATGTGGGCCATAGAAGCACTCTGCTTTAATGAGGTTTTTGGTTTGGTTTGCTTTGGTTTGGTTTTGGTTTTTTTTTTGTTTGTTTGTTTGTTTGTTTGTTTTTTGTTTTTTGTTTTTTTTTGTTAACAGTGGCAAATGATTGAAGTTTTGTGAGGAGGCTAGTGAACAAGGAATTTGAACTAAAGCAATTATTTGGTACCAGTACTAACCAGCATATTTGATGCCTGTCTTTCTAGGCCACCAAACTGAGACGGCAAATTTTTCCTGGTAATTTATATTGCTGTGCTTACTGTATTTTCCATTCTCTCTTCTGGGTCTTTTATTTCTGTCATGTCCTGATGAGAAATTAGTGATGCTGAGAAGTACAAACAAACTGACTTTTCTCTGATCTCCTCCAACTTTGAGATAAGGAAAATGGATGTAAAGCATGTAATAAACCTGGGGGTATTAGACTATCCTTGACCAGCTAACCTGGCTGCTTTCTTAACTGAGAGAAACACAGGTTTCAAAGTCGTACATGATAACATCTAAGCCCTGTATGTAAAATTGTGTGGAATATTTCCCTAGGTGTGGGTAAATTTGTGTTGAGATAAATTTACACTGGGCTATTTAACATACATAATTTGTCTAATATCAGAGGAGTATCTTAGTCCCTTTGGATCACGAGGTCTCTTTTAGAGTCTTTAGGAGAATATCTTCTTTAGTAATTTCTGCAGTGGCCCTATTTTGCCATTATTTGGGGAAGGGCAGGAGGATATGGGGAAGAGGAGCACAGGCAATCTCACACTGTACTCTTTCATCATTCACAACATGAAGATCAATCTGAACAACTGGGAACATGATTACCACTTTCAAATACTATGTGACAACTGTAGAAAAGTACATTTTGTTTTCCTTTGCTATGCTTACTGGATAGTTCTGTTGCTGTATGCATGCCATTTTTCTTTGATTCACTTTCCAAGTAGGAACTGGAGGGGAAGGTTAGTCATCTGCTCCTGGCAGTTTGCAAAGCATTAGCCTTTAATATTTTTTTCATCTTAACAGCTAGTCACCTCATTTCCTTGTTGTCTTTCAGCTCAGTTTCCCTGTGCTTGCATTGGTTCCCATCAGCAGTGCTGACCTGCTGACGAACAGATTAATGAGAAACCTGTATGTTCTTGTTGGTCTTATTTGGCTTCACTACATAAGTAGAGGAGTATATACTGGTGTCATAAGTGCATCTGAAGTTTTTGTCCTCTTCTATCCTTCTGCAAAGAGCTGCATGTTCCAGCAGATGGAGTAAGACAAACAGCAAATGCACAGCCATTTATATGTGCTTGTTCCCGTCACAATTTGAATGCAAACTGGATGTCACACTGCTGACAATGTATATGTAAGTTGTTGTCAGGTGATTGGAAGGGCCAGATACTTGCCCCTGCCTTGTAGTTCTGTGAGTTAGTGTTAACTGGGACTGCAGATGTCTCAGAAGTAAATTAACAATAGCAGTCAACCAGAAATCGTATACTTCCCCAAGGTCTACAAGCACCCTATTGTCCTACAAAGAGAGATAAATCAGGACAGGATGTCAGTAGTTCTTAGGAGGTTAGTTATTCAGTCTTTTATTAATTAAAAAAAAATAGATTTTTCCATTATTCAGCATCTTTTCATATAAAACAAAAAAAAAATCACAAGGAGAAACCCTGTATTATTCAAAACCCTAAAATACTGCAAAACATTTTGCAAATATAAACAACAAACCTTAGGTGGCCTACACCATCAAAATACGTGTCTTTCCAGTTGGCAGTAGCAGGAGTATGCCAAGAACTGAGTCAGAAATTACCCCCAGGAAGTTTGTTTTTGAAAATAGGAAGGTTGTATTAGGATGCATGGTGAGCCTGTGGGAGTAAGAGGCTGTCCATGTGCCATGAGTTTGAATGTCATTGTTGTGCTTGCTTAGGCTTATAGATTATGACAGGGCCCTTGAAAATGTCAGAGAAATAACAATTAAAAGAAGACAGCTAGGGATCTAATTCAGGTTTATTTCCTTTTGATTTTGTTTTTTCTCTTTTTTTTCTGTTTTAAATACTGTTCCTGCTTACATGAGTAAACTAGGAAAACTGGTAGCTTTCCTGCTTGAAGATTCCAGTATCTTCTGCTATATTGAAATTCACGTTCCTGCACCAGTGAATTGTTACCTCTGCAGAAGATTATTCTGCTTTCTTTTGCTTGATAAACTACTGCTTTTTTCACCCTTGTGATCCTTTTTTACACCATTTTGGACTTTATTCAGAGACTGAGATCGTAAAATACTTGTATTTTAACTGTTAGCAGCCATCTTGTGAATATCTTGAGTTAAAAACTTGTTCAGGTGGTTTTTTCAAGATCTTCTGACATGAAGCAATAATGTAACACTGTTGAATAAACTGTCCATGCAGAATGCTAGAAGGTGAAACTTGTACTGGAACTATGATATTGTATGTCACCATCTGATAAAACTGTATAAAAATTATCATTTTCAAGATACATTTATCATAGTCACTAATAATCCTATCCCTGAAAAAGAAAAACAAAAAAACCTCCAAACAACTCCCCCCCAAACCCTCATAATAAAAATATGTACATTACTTAATCTGTATACATAGAAATATGTGTGTTTATATATATGTAATTTGATCTTAATATGGTAAAATTATGTAACTGCTGTTTCTTTCCCTGTTTTAGTTTCTCAGCATGACTGCAGTTGTCTACAGAAATAATTGGAATATTTTTGCTCCTGTTGCCTTAATGAAGGAGAGCAGAAGTGTTGTTGCTGTTTCACAGATGAGAAGAGGTCAAGTGGATTTTCTCAAGGTCACACAATGACACCTGCGGCAGAGCTGTGATTTGAAGCTGAATCTCCTGAACCACAGAATTCAGACAATTAAAAGATCAGAATATATTGGCTACAACAACTATGAAGACCCCAAATCAAATGCGTAGCTTTTAGGCCTTTTTTCACCCCTAAAGGTAACAGCACATTGTGGATTTTGTTTAAACTTTGGTCCAGCAATATAATAGCTCTTATTGGGTATATTTGGCAAAATTTGCTTGGACTGTTCACCCAGTCCCATATTTGTTGGCATGGGAATGCTGCACAGGAGCATCAATATTCAAAAGAACATTTATTTTGGAGTAGATACTTTCTTCATTATTTCTTTAAACCATCTGGGTTCTGAAGATATTTAGCTCATGGTCCTGAATGGAAGGATTTCAGCTCTTTCTCAGTTTCTATCTTTATAATGCACTTCTGCTGAATTACATTGAGAAAAAGTCTATCAAACCCACAGCCTGCCATTACGTGTAGTAGTGATGCATTTTTCCTATGTGCTCCTCTGCCTCCCTGCTCTTCTTTGTCTTTGTCCCTTTAAAAAGTTGGCATATTTGGACAGGGCATCTTTTCCTGCTACCTTGTGCATCCTTCAGGCTTTGGAAATGCAAATCAGAAATAGGCATTTTCATCTTAAACTCCCCTTCTCTTTCTCCAGATCGGAGTTGTCCCCACCGGCTTAAATCAGCACGTAAGCTGGAGAGCTGGAGAGTTCTGCAGAGACTGTGTGATTCTGTTTACTATGTTTTGGGGTAGTTCTTTTCTGACACCTTAATTAACCTGGTTTTCTGAGAGTTTGGTCTATCTGCTTTAGATCTCAGCTCTTGTATTTAACCTTGTCATGGTCATCCTATCTCTTGTGCATTGATTATTTGATAAACTGGAGCTAGGTTAGTTCTGGTGTGCAATACTGTAACAGCTTTCCCCCACACCTGGCAGTTTCTGTTCTCATTGACAAATCTTGACTCCAGAAATACTGTGCTTTTTGCTTTTTTTTTTTTTTCCCAATTCCTTTTGTCCTTTTAATTTTTGTCTGCTTGGGTTGCTTCTGAACAGTTTCCATATAAGGTCATATTTCTTCTGACTGCAATGATTTTGCTGATTTCTGCTGCTTACCTGACTCATTTGTCCCCTGCAAGCAGCCAGTGCTGGGCTCTCTTATACAACTTCACCACAGTGGAAGACCTGGACAACAAAAGGTATAGAGATGGATAATTTGGACTCTGGAAGCTGTAACACTCAATGGAGCTTTCTGGATTCAGTAACTTCCCATTTTCACTCACAGAAGAAATGCAGAGGGAAGAGTTTTGTATAGCGGATTAATAATTCCCTTGATCCTTAAGCATTCATTTCCATGGAGAAGAAATAGGAAAGGAAACAAATTGTTCTGATCTGGAAGGGTTTGCAGTCTTGAGTAAATATGGCATAAGGCAGGCTACCAGTGCAGTGCCAGGACATTAATGGTTTATTTAGCCTGAACTGGCCTAGCTGATGTGTTTTGAGAAAATCACTCTGTATGCACCATTATGCTTCCAAAACCATCGGCAATCTAATGTCATGGCTGAAGGCCCGGTATATCTCTATCAGCACTATAGTCATATTCTCCATTTGTTCCGAAGAATGCATTGAAGTGACGAGGGATGTAGCTCACTCAAATTTGGATGTGCTGCTACAGGCAGCCAGTGGTGGTGTTGTTTTCCAAGAAGAGACAGGAATATTGTCTGATTTTCCTACTTAGTGAGAAAACAGGAAATTGAATAATACTCAAACCAAACACTTTAGTGTTTGTTCCTGTTGTGATATCCAGATGATCCCATTCATCACCAGGCTTTTCTGGTTTGGGAGAAGGACCTCATTTAAAACCCTTTTGGCTGCAGGTCAGACAGGCATGTCTGGGACTGGCAAGCTCCTCTCACCACAGCGTCCCTTTGCCCTACTACACAAATGATAAAAGTAGAAGTTTAAGTAGTGTGTCTGTAGATAAGCAGTTCTGCACAACCATGCTTTAATGTTTTCTGCAATAGCACATACTAAGTCAAGTCCCCTTAACTGTCATTTTTGTGCTGAGTTGTCTCGATTTCATCTGATTTCTTCTTAAAATATTTCCGAAAGATCACCTGAATGTTAGCCTTGCTATTCAATCTTCCTATGTTCAGGACTCTACTGGGATGATAGGATGTGACTTCAATACCTTTCCCCCACCTAAGCTTTGGATGGAAGGGTATATAGAGCTTTAGCCCAGCCTTTCCACTAAGCATGTACATAGGAGATCTGTCTCCCTGCTAAGCAACAAGCTGCTGAGATTTCAGTCTTGTACATGTGGTTTGTGGGAACGGTAGAGGAGGCAATACATTCTTTAAATATACTTCTGGCAGGAGAGGGAATGGCCTCAAATTGCACCAGGGGAGGTTTAGGTTAGATACTAGAAAAAATTCGTTCAGTGAAGAGTGATCAGACATTGGAACACGCTTAAGAGTGGAATCACCATCCCTGAAGTTATTAAAAAAATGTGTAGATGTGGTGCCTAGGGACATAGTTTACTGGTGGACATGGCAATGCTAGGTTAACAGTTGGACTTGATATCTTAGTGGTATTTTTAAATTGTAATAATACTAGGATTCTATGACTCCATGATTTTATGATTCCAAATGTCTGCAAACTCTGTCTGTGTCCAGACAAAGTCTGTGGCTCTGGCATTGTTGACAAAAAATCCCTGTTTCTGAAGAAAAAAAAAACCACAAGAAGAAAACATGATGGCTTGGAATAGGTGCCTGGAAAATAGTGAGAACATACCAAGTAATATATTTTTCCTAAGAACTTATCAGCTTTTGTCTTCTGAGGGGATCTTCTGAATAAATAGTTTCTTTCTCTTAAGGAGAATCCACCCTTAGTTTTTCCCTAGTATTCTTCAGCTTCTAGGCAAATTTCAAGAAATCTTTAAATATTTTGACAAGAGGTACTACGAGCACAATGAGACACAGTATGAAGAGCCACTTATTCATTATTATTTTGATCCTGGGCTCTCCTTTCTTGTGTAATGCTTCTTGGAAATCATAGTGACCTGGTGATCACTCTAGAAGAACTCACTTTCTTCTCTAGTTTTCATGCGACGTTAAGTGTCATTTCTGAACATTCCAAATCTTCTCTAGGCACTCTATGCTATAGACCATTGAAGAACTGCTTTTGAAGAGCTCAGCATAACAGTGACATTTTTTCTACTTCTGTCTTAGGTCATCGGTTTTGTGCTGTGGTCTCTGGCCAAAAAAAAGCCTGCAGTTCTTAAGAAGACAACAGAACTTACTGCTTTGCCAAGGTATCTTTCTGTGTGAATGAGTGTTTTAGATGGCTTACAGAATCACTAGCAAAGATACTGGCAAAACCAGGTTTAATATAAAAGTGAAAACATGACACAGTTCATTGCTCAGTTCACACTACTGTTTAATAGATGGTTAAAGTACACAGAGGAAAAATTGGACTGAAACATAAAATCAATTAATCTGAAACTAAAATCAACCAAAAACTGTCTGTGTGGTACCTGGGGATGGAGAAGGGTAAGGATGGGAAAAAGTAAGGATCAAAAAAATAAGGGAGACCTTCTCATTGTGTCACAAGGAGACTCCTGTGCAAAACTTAGCTCTGGCCTTAATAGTTTCAGTCTAAAGATTTTAACAGCACTTAAACTTAACAGCACTTAAACAATGGCCAAGTTTAAACAATTTACAAAAGATTTTATGTAATTTACTGGAAGCACAACAGTAACTCACTTACAGGCCTGTCTTACTTACCAATCTGAAGTATTTAAGAATCTGAGATTCCTAGTACATTTGCTGTAGCATAACCACACTTGTGTGCACACATACCTAGAGGAGTATGTAATGGTATATAGCTGTGAAAATTTCCTCTCAAGTTCAGTGAAGTGTTCATGTTGGATGCCTTTGCACCTTTTCAACAGGAGTCAAGGTTGAGCCTTGGGGAGTGGGGGTCCGTTGTGCAGTGGTGCTCCTCCAAGTCCTGCAAACTTGAGAGTTCTCTGCCTCTGAGAGGCCCCACTCAAAGGGAGGTGCTGGAGCTCAAGGGGTCTCAGGAGCACTGCTTATAGGATCACAAGAGCATTGGCTCTTTACACATTGACATCCTGGCCACAAGCTGAGTTGGTAACTTTCTTTTAAAGTTTGATAACCAAAATGTTGTTCCACTTGGGCTGTTATTCATGTGAGAAAAATAAGTTTCCAACGCTAAAAAGGGGAGCTTGTTAGACAGCACCAGTTCCTGGGAGCATACTGTTTCTCTGATAAGTTCAAGATGAGCTTAGTCCAGGTTCTGTTCATCGAGGCTAAGGCCTAATGAGCGTGTCTGAGATCAGAGTGGCCTGAGTTTTGGGACAGGAAGAAATGCACTACCACACTACCATGCTTTTGGGAAGGAATCTTTTCAGTGTATTTTGAGCATTTTTAGGAGTGAGTAGTTTTTAAGTCACTGTTGCTTTTGCTCTATACTTCTAATGGAAGGATATTTGAGTAAAGGAAAACTTTTTTAAGTTCTCAGTTTCCTTATTTTGATGGAAAAAAGACAGTATAGGCTGAAATACTGTATTTTCACTTACAGCCAAAGAATGATTTTAATTGGGTTTTTTTTAACTTCAAAAGAAATTTTAAAAATGCTAGTTGAGGGAACTTCCAATATACAGAATAAACTGTATAAGCATGTGTTTTCACGTAAGCACGTGTTTTCTGTCAAATATTCCTTGACACACATTCTGTTAATAATTAATATCATGGAAAGAGCAAACAGTATAAAAGTGTTCTACATACAAGACAAAAGTCTTGCATTGATTTAAACAGTCTCCAAATGCAATTCAAACAATCCTTTTCATTAATCATAGTTTAAATTTATATTGCAATAGTACAGTAAAATGCAAAATATTAAATAGTGTATAATTGAAATGAAAAATTAAAAGGGAAAATGAAATGGTTTTCTGATAATTTTTTATGCTGTCATGTCTAAAACATTTTGTCTCTAATCACAGCAGGAAATATATTTGGGGAATACTATTCTGTCCTAAACCTCTTCACTAATGTATAAGATTGATTCCTTTGCCAGACTTTTAGTCAGTTTTACTTCCTCATCTAGAGTCCTCCTTCGTGGTAGTCCTCATTTTCCCAGCCTATCTGGAATGTCCTTATTACCCTGTGGGTTTTCACCAGAAGTGATCAATACCTCTCTAAAGAACTACACTCCAAACAAATACTGTTTCCTTAATATTTCTGTTAAGGCTTGCTGGAACAGAATGCTACTCATTTCTCCCAGCAAAGTCCATCCTTGTGCAGTGTTAGTATTTCCCCAGCAGTCCAACACTACTTGCTACTCAGAACACCCAGGCTGCTCCAGACTCTGCAAACAGTCTGGCATGGCGCTGTTTTGTTGTCCACCCTGTTATTTCCACCTAAGGATGGTTTTGGGTCCTTGTCCATGTTAAAAAACTTCCTTTGCTCATCCTTATCTGCTGGAATAAGCAAAAGGCTACCTAGGGAGCCATCCTGCAAATAAGAGGACCAATAAACTTTGGTAGTTAGTAGCAGCTCATAATATGGGACTTAATAGTAATTTCTGTGCCCCTGGAGACCTTTCCTGTTCCCAATCAAGCCTGTCAAAAGCCTTGGCGATGCTCAGAGTTCCGTGGGGCTACTTGACATCTGATCTAATGCACTGAAAATGCCACTTCTGATCCCTGACTTCTGCTCTTTGTCTGGTGTTTATTGCAGCTGGGCCCACAGCAACTGCAGTGGTGAATGTGAATGTGATCGGCTTGAAGATCTCTGTGACAGTTTTAAAGTAGAGAGTTGTCTGGACATGTTTGGCATTGTTACTTGCTATTTTATATGCCTAGAATGAATGTTGTGCCTCAGAGCAGCACCCTGTAGAAACAGAAATAATTTCTCCACCTGCAGTATCCCAAGAATCTCCTGCAGGCTGTCCACAGAGCCCCAGGGCTCCATGCTTCTCCCATTGATATCTGGCTGTGAGGATAACATGTTTGTAAATTCCAACCAATTTGAGGCACCCACACTGGAATGCAATACTTAAGAGAGAGGAGGGCAAAAAGGGCAGTGAGGAAAGGCAATTTAAAAGGATGAAGCTGCTCTTGACCTGCTTGATTTGCTTCTTTCTTCAGGGGTGAATTAAACTGAAGGACAGACCCTACAAGCCAATTGCTAATGTACGTCAGCTGAAAATCTGACCCTGAACCTCTGTAATTCAACAACTTTTAAGCTGTCTGTTTCTTCTGTTTCCTCTGGTGTAGTGTAACTGCAAGAAGCATGGATGGGACCAGCTGTCTCCTCAGTATTGCTCAGGTCCTGAAGACAGGTGTGTCCTCTGGCACAGGCAGGTCTCTTCATGGGTTTGTATTGTTAGCATTTAATGTGACACTACTCTCTTGGCCCTGCCACTGAAGTAGAGCATCAAAACCTTTCCTTCTGCAGGCCACTCCTTTGTTTTCCCTCAACCAAATGGGTTCTTTCCCTAGTCAGGGTCCTGAGGGACTAGTACCAGGCTCTCCTCCCTTTAGAGGATCAGCTCTCTGTTTATTTTACATATTCAGTGAATATCCATTCTGTCTCATCTGTTTAAATTGAGTTAATTTATTTATATCGACAATGGAGGATAGATTTCACCAATTACAGAGGACAAATTACAAGGTGGTTTGACTAATATGTGTGTTAAGATTGAAGCCTGGGCTTTATCAATACCATTAAAACCATTATTTCATTACTAATCCTTGAATATTCTAATTTCAGACATCTCAGTTTTTATGAGAGGAACTGTTTTCTAAAAAAATATAAGAACAGGATGCAGGAGATGTTCCTTGAGCCTCTGAGCTGACATGGGAATGCCATCTGAAATAATTATTTTTATGGATTCATAACAGACATAGTGCTAGACAAAACAGCAAACAGATTATAGCATTACATGTTGTTGTTTGGGGTGTTTTTGCAAATATGAGAACTAACTCTCATATTACACCCACAAAATTAATTTAGGCCTTGTGAAGAAGCCCTGAAAAGAAAGGGAAATTGTGCTGGTTTATTTTTGCTGGTTGACCATTGCTTTTATTTATATAGGTTATAGAAGCTAGAGGCTGGAGAAATAAATGGGAATCATTATTTGTATAAAGTTGGTGAGCTGGAATTCCCACTGACTCTCTTTCAGTTACATTTCTTTCCTCCTATTTTATTGCCCATTGTTTCTAGATTCAAAGAAAAGGCAATATAGAATGAAATGCTGCTGATTCTTAAAGAAATACATCACCCAGAAAACAATGGATTGGAGGGACTATTAAGCAATACATGCTGGAAAAAGCAATTATCTGTTGAGAAATAATTTTCTAAGAGCAACATCTTTCACTGACTACTTATTTTAGGAGGCATCTCATTATTTAGCTCTCCTACAAATTAGTGTGCTTCTTTCTGTATAGCAAATGTCTTTACAGTAGAGGTAGCCTGGATTTAGACTGTACATATTCCTCTTCCTGGAATGTAAGCAAAACTTTGATATCTTGGAAGCACTTACATTAACTGATTTTTTTTTCTCCGAGTTTCTACTGCTACCTCGGTGTCCCTATTTCAAGGGAAATTCAAGTCAGGGGATCACTCTGTGATACTGTGAGTTTAGGATCATTTTAAGTTAGCCTTTGTGTCCTGACCTAAATGTTGTCTCACTGCTTCCTTCACAGTCGTCTAAAAGAGGCAGTCACAAAGCTGTTCTTTGGTTCTCCGTCTCTGTGCAGGTCTGTTGGAACCCTGAATTCTGAGAATTTCATTCTTTCTGCTTTAACAAGTTATGATCCCCAGAAATACACCTCATTTGATCTTATAGCCTGGAAAAAACTTCCCCTGTAGTGTGATAACTTTGAAATTAATGCTGTGTAGTTAAGGTTATTTCACTAGGTGAAATAAGTAGAAGTGTAGAAATTTTGGTTTATGAAATATTATAATATTAGTGTCCAAGATGGAAGGTTTTAAGTGTACTTCTTTTCTTCCTCCTTCTTCCTCCTTCTTGTCCAAAACCTGTGTTTCCTACTCTTGGCTTAAAAAGTCCGCAATGTGGGTTATGAACAACTGGTTATTGGATTATAATTAAAAACAATTTCCCTAGCATTAGCTAGTTGGATGACTTAGAGTATAAATAACCTTGAGTATAAATAACCTTGAGAGACTGAGTTAGAGACCATATTCCACCCTCTTATCAATGACAATGCACTTTCTCTGTGCAGCTGAGTTGTAGACAACATTTAATAAACAACTTGAGAATGAAGAAACTTTGAAGTATTTTTACTGTGCCTTATCTCAGGTGTCTGTTAAAAGGATTCACAAAGCGAGGATTTGCCATGATAGAGGCCAAAAGCTTAGGCCAGAATTGCAGCACTGGTCTGGCACTAATGAAGGTGTGTGGTGTTGTGCTAAATTCCAATTCAGGTATTTTCCTGTGATTACTGCCCTGCCAGCCCAGTTGACTGCCTTCACCTGCTTTGTGTTCAAGCTGCCTGTGTTCCTCATTCTGAACCTTCCATTAACTATACTTTGAGAGAAGCTTCTTGCGTTCATGGTTTGGAGCAAAATTGCAAAATTCATTTGGGGGTGGAGAATGAGAAGAAGGTGAAGGATACATCATCAGTCTTAATCAACCTGCTTTGGGCTGAGCCAGCTCCAGTCAGCCAGAAGTGGTAGCTTTCCCTCTCTTTCACCCAGTACAACTCACAGCAGGCATGTTGAACAGTCACTGTTGAAGTTATTAACATTGACTAGGCCAGGCTGTGACCTTTCACTGCCCTCATAAATGATACAACCAGGTCTCCAGATGCAACAGAAAAGGGAAGTCGATCCAAGCTTCCACATTATGTTAGAACTGCCTTTAGACAATCAATTCAGGGAGATGATAGCAAGAAATCTCAAGAGCTCGTACTGTGAGAATGGGCATTAATTTTGCTCTCTCTGTGATGCTATTCTCGAGAAAACAGTCCAGCAACACCAGGAGTTTCCCATACAGTGAGGTGCGTAACACAAGTGTGTTCTCCTAGACAAATATGCATGGCTGGAGTGTTTTTGCTCTGTGGATGAGTTTTTCTCAGTGTTTTCCTCCATCTTCTTTGGAGAGAGACAAGACAACTGCCCTATTCCTGCTCTTATTTTACGCATTTGATCATGTCCCTTCCCAAAGGAATCTCATGTGTGTGGAAGGTGGGAGGGGCAGGAGGGCCAAGCTTTAAGTCCAGCTCACAGCTAGGTCAGAAGTACTGGGCTGTCCCAGCATTTTGCATAGCAGATTATTTTTACCAAGAAACAAACAAAAAAGTCTGGAAATTCCTACATGTAAGAGACTCACAGTAAAGGATCTCATGCAGAAGTTTCTGTGCTGCCTCACTGTAGCAGCACACTTGGCAGAAGCTGCTGCTTTTGAGCTTCAGGTTTTGGTGGGAAGAAAGCCCAGGCAAAACCCTTGGCCTTATTCCTCCAATATCTGAACCCTCTGCCTGAGCTGTGGTAAAATCCCATATTTCCCTTGTGTTGCCTGTACCCATATCTTAGATGCCTTATATGGCCATGCCCTGGAAAGTTCCTCTCCACTGGTCACTTTGAACTACGCGGTTTCCCATTGGGCGTTTCCTGGTCCCACTTCTCTTTAAAAGAGCCCTGCAGGGCTTCTTCCTGACTCTTTCTTCTGGGTTACTTAGCCACCTGGATATCTCTGGACTCTCAGAACGCAACACTGGACTCACAATAAATGGCTGTTATCCCAGGGAAGAGCCCTCTGTCTAGCCTTTTATTCTCGTTGGTGCTAGTACACCATGCCTGGGGAAACTCTCGTCCTAGAGGAGCCAGCAGAAAAAGATTATCTGCGGTAGCTAGAACTCTGTCCTTTGGGAGAGTTGTAGAACTTTTGCAACTCATCTCGGCAGGGATTCCACTCGCATAAAGGCACTGTCATGACCTCAAGACCATCCGGCTTAAGCACTTTTACCTCACTGTGCTGCCTGGTGTTTCTCACTTTAGAGTCACAGTGGGTTACTATGCAGTGAGGGAAAAGAGTCTTGTTCTTCCAGAAGCCCTCTGGAAAATTACAGTTGTGACCCCTGTATATACTGTTATTAGACTGTTAGTTTTTATGGTATGAAATATGTAAAGGATTCTGAAAGAACAGTTCAGTCATGATAACCCACTAGGAGGGCTGCTTGTCTCTCTGGTGAGACCCCACACAGTTACTGTTTTTAATGGCCACATACAAGCAGGAAACGACACAATGAATGAAAATCAAATCCTGCCCAAAAAAGAAGGGGCATAAAGGCGTAACTACTAGTGTATTAAGGATGGAATATGTGATACTGCACATATGTAAAATTTTATCCATGGAAAATCAACCACTGAACTCTGTGTTTCTGTTACTGGTAAGAATTAATTACACAGAAATAAAGGAATTGCTTGAATTCTAGCATTAGTTGGAACCAGAGTCTTTTCTATCTACCAGGCACCCCGCTAAAATAATCCTTCAAGAGTAACAGTGAAACAAAAATCATTGTATTTAGCCGCGGGGTTCGCTGCCACTGGGTGCCGACCCAAGGTCGCTCGGCTGCGCTTGCTTCCCCCACACGTGCTGGGGGTGGAAGAAGCTGCCGCTGCAGCAATACCCCCCAAAGCACAGGGTTCCAGCTATGGCTACTGGCTCCTCTGATATGCATGCCAGCCCCAGCCTAGTGTTCTTCGGCGGCCGGCAGGGACAGACTTCAAGAGGGACCTTTGTATGGATTTGCAGCTCTTTTATTGCTGGGAGAAGCAGCGGGGAAAAGTGGCAAGGAGTGGCGGGAAGGCAGGAGCAGTGGGAAGCAGCAGTGCGCAGCTGGGTTCCAGGTGCAGGGGGAAGGGTCCAAAGGTTCAGGAACGGCAGTGTGGGGGTCCAGGGGTTCGGGAGCGGCAGCACAGGGGTTCAGCGAAGCGGAGCAAATCCAGGGACAAAGGCAGGGGGCACGGGGGACAACAGGATTTTTAAAGGGAAAGGAAGTGGGTAAGAACAGCCAACGAGGGTACAAGAATTACAATAAAACCAATAAGAACCCGAAGAGATGCGAACTTTCCAGAATAACTCCAAATACAGAACATTAGGTAATGGTCAAACTAACCAATAGTAGCAAACATACAAACAGTAACTGAAAGGGATCATGGGGTGAACATGAAGTGTCACTCTAACCGGAGTAGGAGTTCTAGGGGGTGGTGTGCTGAGCCCCATTCCACCAACGCGGAGGTTTGGCTGCTGTGGCTTCAGCCCTGCACACCACCACAATTGCATAAAAAGCTCAAAGGTATTATCATATGCTTTTCTTGCTGTAAATTGGAGGGGTTTTTATTATGCTTAATTTTCTGGGTGAGAAAGAGTCTATTTGCATCAGTGTTGCTGTTAGATTCAGTGACTATGTGTCTCTTCCTTCTTTCTCTTCTTTCTCTCCTTCCACACCACTCTCAAGCAGTATTAAAAAAAGATTGAGAGAACATTGAATACAAATTGATACAAAGAAAGTAGGAATGGCACTGACCCTCGAGGCTAGAAGCCTGCAATAGCATCTCAGGCACAAAGACATGATGAAATGCTATAAAGAGTTCCATTATTTTCTATGTGTAAAATGAAATTGCAATAATCGGTCCTGCTGTGTTCATGCAAAGTTGCATAAAGCTGATTTTGAAGCTGGTTTCTAGTATGTTTATGGCAACGAAAAGTAAGAGGTCTTTGTCTAACGACTTTCAAGAGTCAAATACAGAGTTCCATATAGGTAAAAAATAAGTTGTACTTCATCTGTCTTTTTTTCTTTTTTTTTTTTGTTAAACATCCAGATTGAGGGTAAAGAGGATTTTATCAAGCAAACTATTTCTCCTGTGGGACAACTCTTTAGTATCTGGAGTCCTGAGAAGAGTGAAGAGATCAAAATTCAGAGTAATAAATACAGAAATTGCTGATAAGGTTCTTCGCATGGCTTTTAGGTATGGACGATATAGCTAGAGAAGTTTTCTCCATCTGGAAGACAAATGGTATCCCCTTCTTGTGTTGTTGTGAAGAGTGAATCTTCTGTTTTGGAAAGAATCTTGATTTCATGACACCTTTCCTACCTCAGAAGTTTTAGACCCACAAACCCCAAACATCCTCAGAGATTTATTGTACTGTATATCACCCTCCCTTGCCAGTGCTGTGCACATGAGTACAGTGTCTATTGCTCTCCTTTTCTTTCTGGTAACTTAATATGTCAAAGAGCTGGGGAGAAAAAAGACTTGTTTGTTGATTTTTGCTGAACTGTGATAGCTCACATTGCACATTCCTTCACTAGCTGTTTGGCACAGTGATGGCAAATTGAACTTGGATATGGATATATTGAAACTGATATTTCCAAAGTGGAAAACATATTTTATTGTTTCAATAAGTTTTTCAGTGTGCTGCAGAGAAGGGCAGTTTAAACAGAATGCAATGTTGAAATCAAACCAACCCTTCCATCGAGCACTACCACAAAGAACAGATAAAACTTTGTAAATTTTCTGCTATAGACTGCCAGCTCTGTGCCACAACTAGACAAACAGGTATCTTGTTTCTCTCTCAGAGAATTAGATTTGCCCTTCTAAACAAACTCCAGGACATCATCTATAGCAGCAACAACATACCTATGCCTGGGATACAAATCACATCAACCAGTTGTTGCCTGTGTTTCATGCTATGCTGGCTTTGATTTACCTATCTGCTTGGCACAATGCATCCAAGTCACAAAAAACATACAGTGACCACACACCATACAATTGAACACGCCATCATTCATACTTCTTAAAAAGACTGCACAAAATCAGCTGAAGGAGCTGCCTGACCTCACATGGAAAGATGTCAAAACTGGAATAGTGTGTTCATTGAAAGGTATAGGCAGAATGAAAAGGAAAATGAGATTAAACTTCTAAAACTACACAATTTTTTCAGGCTTTCTGAGATTTATTTAAGGCAATAGACTTTAAAAAAGGAAGTACAAAGTAACTCCTATTTCTGGTAATCCTTGTAAAGCAAACAAAATTCTGTAGAAACACAGAGAAATGTTCCTCTCTTAAACCTTAATAAAGCTAACAAACAGAAGACTAGTTGCACTTTTATCGTCATGTCTCATCCATGTAATAGGCATGTGAGGCAGTATGTTTCTCCAGGAGTGATACAGACACTATCTGTGTCTTCCTAAGAAGATCCCTATAGACTACATAAAAAGTGGAGGGGAATTATTCTGAACAAAAGGTGATGCTGTTCTGCAAAATATCAGATTAACAGGGCCTTTTTTTTTACTTTAACAAATGCACTATAAACCTGCAGTCCTTTTTAATTTGGGGGATTTTTCCTTTATGACTGCAAACAAAAGAGCCCCCAGATTGCTTGCTCATATAAAGAAACTGTGTTTTGGTGCTGCAGAGGTACATAGGGTGGAAAGCCACAAAACTGAAGTGCTTTCATTGACTGCAGTCCCACAGCCTAAGAGTGACTGCAGAGGGGTGTGCAGAGAAAGGCCCAGACACTTGGCATGCTCCCTGCCCATGTTACAGGACAATTTGTAAAACAACAAAACTGTAAAACAATGAAAACATTTATTAATTATAAATATTCAAAACAAACCAAAAAGCCCCAAATTCTCAAAGCGTTAAAATTTGTAGCAATTGTACCTGGCTACTGGCTCTTGGTCCTTGGTCACTGAGGACTGTTGAAAGATCATGGCTCCGTCCTGACTCCCTTCAGGTTTTTGCATATTGATGGAGACCCTGCTGAGCCTTTTCTCCAGGCTGAACAGTCCTAGCTCTCTTAGCCTTTCCTTGTAGGACAGGTGTCCAAGTTATTTAAACATATTTATGACATTTTGTTAGACTCTCTCCAATATGCCCATCTATTCTTTGTACTGGGGAGCCCAGAACAGGACTCAGCCCTCCAGGTATAGCCTCACCAATGCTGAGGAGAGGGGAAGAATTCCTGCCATTGACCAGCTGGCCACACTTTTCCCAGTGAAGCCCAGGACAATGTTATCCTTCTTTGTGGCAAGGGTGCACTACTGGCTCATGTTCATCTTGGTGTCCACCAGAACCCCCAGGTCTTTTTCTGCCCAACTGCTTCCCAACTTGGGTGGCTCCCAGCTTCTTCTGGTGCCTGGGGTGGTTCATCCCCATGTGTAGGACTTTATACTTTTCCTCGTGGAAATTTTCAAGGTTTTTGTAAGCCCATTTCTCCAGCGTGTTATAACCTCTGAGGATGTCAGTACAATCCTCTTTCATAACATTACTCCTCAATTTTGTATCGCTTGCAAACTTATTGGGGATATACTCCGAGCCATCATTCAGATCACTAATGAAAATGTTAACTAGGATTGAACCTTACATTGACACCTGAGGTACACTACTATTTACTGACATCCAAGTACACCTTGTTCCACTGATCTCCACATTCCTGACTTGATCATTCATTTGTTTTCCAATCCATCTCATTGCCTCCTCAACCAGCCTGTACATTAACATCTTGTCTAAGAGACTCCTATGGGATATATTATTAAAAGATTCACTGAAGTTCAGGTAGACTGACTCTGCCTTCCTTTCATCTACTGAGCAAATTGTAGTCCTCTCATAGCATTCCTCAGGCTTGAACTAAAATTTCCCCCTTAATTCTCTAATATCACGTGCTAACAGCTGACTTTACACAAAAGGTTGTATCTCATAGCAATTGAGTGTAAATTGGTGTTTCAGCCCCAGAACTGCAGGGCAGCTTTTTACAAGAGAAAGAAGATATATGTGAACATTTTCAGCCAGACACTGAATAAAAGGTTAGTGTTGACCTGAATTCCTCCTCAGGTTTGTTATCGCTGTTAGTTACTGGAAGGACTGGCTGGGGAAGACATCAACAAGGTGTCTTTACTGGAAGTAGCCTGTCTATCGTTCTATAATAATAATATCGTCCTTTAATAATAATGTCCTCCTCAGGACCAAACCACCTTTGGGGAAGGGGGGAATTACATTCTTCCATGTACCTCTGGACCTCATAGCAACAGAGAAGCTGAACAGAGGAGGAAAGCTGGGCAGGTCTTGACAGGTTAAGAGCAGGAAGCTATGATAATTAAAGTGCAGCTCAGACACAAGAGGGACACTGGTTTCAGAAGGAAGCCTGGGTGCAGTCTGGCTACTTTTATCCTTTCTTGCTTCTTCTGAGGTGAGTGATTTGACAGATACAAAATTCTTTGCTGCCCCCTCAGTGTGATGAAGAGACAAGAATGCAAGTGTTCCCTCTTCAAAATGATATTGCAGGGAATAAATTAAGCTGGATGCACTGTGGTAGCCTTGCTGTCATCTTTCATGAAGTCTTTCACTTTGAGGAAATTTCCCCATCGAAGGGGAAAAGTTTTCTAGCTGAAGAAACATATGGAAGTATAATTTATTATATGAAGAATTGTCACTGTGTTTGAATACTCTCCTCCCTCAATATAATTTTTGAGATTACGTCACAGCTTTTCTCCAGATTGATTTTTGACTCTTTCATTATAACAAGTCCATATCACGTAAAGTCACTGCATAACTGCATACCCTAGTTTATAGCCTCAGCTCAATTCAGTAAGTGTTCTGTCAATATGCAATGTGTGGCTGCCTATAATAATAACAACATTTCTAATAGAATCAAATAATCTTTTACAGTTGCAATATTCCTACAAGGGATTTTAATGTAAATTCCCTGGAGAGTCTTTGTGTTAGTTATAAATAAAAAGGACTCATTCTAACAATATTTTTCATCGTGACTTCATTACTTACATAAATACTAGTCTTCCCCAAGTACATTTAGAGAACATTTTGTCTACATAATACATAGGTTTTTATTTTGTAGCTTTACATATTTTACTAAGATTGAAATTTAAAATGTTATTATTAACATGATACAATAAAATTGTGGGTTGGTATTACTGTGTGTCTTGGTCATTTTCATCTAGTACTAGAGCTCAGGCACCTCTCAAAAGAACAAGATGTTGATCTTGTAATTAAAAGAGCTTTTGGGAGAATGGGTAAGAAACAATCGGAAAAGTGCCATTGGGTGTTCACTGTCTTCCCACACAGCCTGTGAAAACTGGTGTCATTTTCACTCACCTTTATCTGTTTCAGTGGATTGGCCAATGAGGCAATATGTAGTGGCAGCTCTGGTGGGTGTGATCCAGTTATTTTAAATGTATGTCAGTGGAGAGTGGAAAAAAATGAACATGCACCCAAGTTCCTTGTTAGACTGCAAGGGGACTGTCCTGGTTATTCCTTCTCATCTCATTGACTTTTTTGGGTTTACATATTTTGCTAATGTCAGGTGATCAGAAAATTCTGTATCTTTCTGTATTATGGTTGAGGGAATCATATAATGGATGAGGTGTATATTGAGATCAGAAAGTGTTACAGCACTTGAGAAGGTAGGCCATAATGACACATTAAAAATATCAAAAAGGTCTGTTTCCATGATAGAATTATGAGAGGATATTCAACATTCTCTCCTTTCCTCCCTCGTCTTATCTGTACTCAGTGCTCCAGGATCACTGAGAATCTTCCCCACTTACCATTTCTAAAGAACACTGAAAATAATTGCTGTGTACTTTGACAGAGTTATAAGCACAATAAAATTGGTTTTAGAATGTCATGTTTCCCCGTAAAGTCTGCTTTACTTCTGGGAATATTCATTCTAGATTAAAAAAACCAACCAACCAAACAACAACAACAAAAAAAAAAAACCAAAGAGGAAGAGAATGGAAACTAAATTGTATTTTTAGAATAATCAATTTTTATATGAGGTACAAGTTCAGTCTTCTTTTATATGGACTTTACATGTTAATTCATTGCTTGATTAAATTCTTCCTAGGGCCTGGTTCAGCAAAGTTTAATTTAATCTAATTCTACATGCTTAAGTAGCCTTGTTAAGAATCAATTATTTCATTATAGATAAACTCTGTTTAATGGTTTGTAAAGTTGGGATAGAAAGTGCAGAATCAAGCAGAAGACGGGTGTAAAAGGGACCTGTAGCATACCTCCACGTCTCACTGAAGGACTAACTCTACCTTACACGTCTGGCACATCATTGCCCATGCAGTTTTTAAAAGCTTACAAAGGTGAAAGTCACAATACTCTCTATAGTACACTTTGCCGGATTTTCATTTGTGTCTAACACACAGCTTCCTTATATTTATTTCATTCTACTGCTTACTCTCCTGTTCACTTTGTACATCAGAAATGTTTTTGTCTGCCTCTTTACAGTAGTCCTTTATGTGTCTGAAGATGTTGGCTGGGTTCTTTTCAAGTCTTTTTTGGGAATTCCAGTTATGTAAACATCTGCTCATTCTTTCTGCTTGCCTGATGTGGCACATGCAATTCTCAAAATGTCTGGTCCCCGTACCGTACATAGTAGTCCTGCTGAAACCTTAGTAAGGATTATCACTTGCATTCTGTAGTTATGCCTCTCAGACAAGATTTTGCTTTTTTATATTTACTTTTCTATCAGTATTTGATCCATGGATTCGATGAAACCTTTATCATTATGTGGAATGAACCAGCAATTTGTACATTACCACTGACACAACAATAAAATGCTGAGTTCCCTATAAGCTGGTTATGGCATGTAGAATGTGAGCTTCAGACAAATTTAATCAGAAAAACCCTTCCATTGAGTAATGAGATGTAGAATGGACCCCCTTGCTTTCTAAACTCCTCCTTAGAGAGGAGTCTGTGTATGGCTCCATCCACTCTTAGCCCCAGAATGGAGAATTTCACTGTAATCAATTCTTCGTGAGCATGTTTGAATATAGATAGCAATTTTGCCCTTCAAACCTCTCCTTATTCTTTAACATGTGTCCAATAGGTATAAAAATAGGGAAAGCAGCATGGGTAGGGAGTTTCCTTGCCCCAAACTTTCATCCATAACAACAACAGAAACGGACAATCTTTGGAAATTCTATCTGAAGGCATGAAAAATCTTTCTTTATTGTGAGAGTGGTCAAACACTGTCATAGGTTGCCCAGATACTCAAACGACAACTAGATAGCGTCCAGGATATCCTGCGCTAGGTCACCCTGCTTCAGCTGGCAGGCTGCACTAGATGATCTCAAGATGACCCCTTCAACCCTTACCATTGCATGGTTCTGAGAAGTGAATGATCTCTGTTCTCTGGATTAACTGCCTGTTGCCTTTTGGTATTGCCAATTTCATCTGGATCTGGCCATCCTGAGAGACAGACTTGAATTTTACTTTGATTTTGCTCATGGAAAAAAGCACTCTTCTCTTTAAAGCCACAAACTTTTGTTGTTCATCATTCCTTGCAGATTTTTTCTGTTGATTTGCTCTGCATTGAACAAGATGTTATATTGTAAACCCTGTTTATGGGAAAGAAGGAAGCATGTTAAATTTATTAGTAATGGTAGGAATCTGATATTTGTTTAACTGAAATATCAAGGGATTATTCAGTTTTAATCCAGCTCCAGTGCTGAAAAAAAGAAGGAATAGCAATGCAGTTGGAGTAATGTTAGGAAATTGTCACCATATTGTCATTTTTTGCTTCATTTCACCATTTTCTGTGTTGTGCTCATCCTTCCACTGTTTCCCTGTCTTCCAGAGGTTCCATAACTTTGGAGGTCACGGGGGGATAATATTGGGAGCTGTCAGCATCCAGAGTCCTTTGCCAGGAGGAATGGTCATATTATGAATTCTTCTTTGTCCCTCTAGGATCACTTGGGATGCTTTTTGTATGTTTGCTGAGACACTGCTCTCTTTCTACACTGGTCTGCAGCTCCATGGTACATCCAAATTTACTACACCCTAGGCCATCTCAGTATGTTCTGTCTTTGTTTTGTTCACAAGCCCTGAGCACAGTTTGTCCAGCTCCAGGTTCACACTTTAGCTGACCATGAGCCATCTGTTTGCAGCTGTGCTCCTCTGTGCCACATCCTGTCTCCTTCTCAAGGCCTCTGCTGTCCTACCAGGTCTGGGTTTGTCAGCACTTTGGCATCATGGTGCTGCTGTATAAATCCCATTGCACATCGAGTAGCAGCTTGTCATTGCTGTCTATGCAAACTATGGTTGCAGCACATAAAGAGAAGCAAAAGTAAAATAGGTCAGGCACAGACCCCCTGATCAGCTGGAGAAATTGCTCAAAGAAATTCTCTCACAGCTGAGAGAAGCCAAACAAAGCTACAGGGCAGGTCAAGGTTAGTTCAGAGAAGGCAAACCTGAGAGGTCTCAGCTCACAGGTCTTGCCCATTGCTTACAAATTTTATGGTCTTTGCTGAGAATGGCAGGGTGGTATCATAAGGCCACATGATTACAACACTACTGGTATCTTGGTCTGACCATGCTGTTCAAAGTTGCTGGTGTACTGTTGTCAGTAGCAGCTGTCTCCTCATGCTGCAGTCATGTTGATCTTTGATTAACACCTGTTTCCCAGATAATTCCTTCTGTCTAGCAACTATGTCCTGGTGAGGGTTACTCTCTCTGGAAAACCTTTTTCAGCGGCCTCTTCTAAAATATCCCTGCATGAACTAGATGAGATGAGGGACATTTTCACCGGATAGTGGTATATTTCCAACACTCTTTTCTAAATTACTATTTATTCATCCACTTATTTCATACACTTAGAGCAAAATTATTACCATAAGCCCGAGGTTCTTACCTGCTTATCTGCCATCAAATTCTCCTTTTTTTTTCCATCATTATTTTTGGCAGACTTACAACTATTGGCTGGTGTGCTTGTTTTCAACATAAAATGAACAAATTCCCATTTGTGTCCAGCCTGATAGTTCATTTGTCATTTGATATGGCACTCCCTACTTCTCTGTGCAAACAATCTCCATGCTGTTGTTCTCAGGTTCTTTGTGCTACTTTGTTTAGAATGCCCAAAGATACTTGTAGGGAGATGAGTCTCCTGCATCTTGTGCCAGCATAATTCAGCCTGAGGTGTCTTTTGCAACAAAAATAAAAGCCCGCATTTTTTCTTTTCTTATGATCTCTGGATACCTTTCTGTCTTAGATATTTTCATTATTTGGGCTCACATTCAAAATGGCAAAGCCTTGTGGTCCTCATTATAGACTTATGAAATGCAAGATCTCCTCAGAATGCAAAATTATCATGGCTTTATCAAAAATTAATTTGGGGTTTTACACGATGTCTTCCTCTGCTGTGAGCACCCTTCATCTCCCAAGAGTCCCAGATCTCTGCTTTTCTGTAACATCTATGTGGTTCTACCCTTATAAATTGAAAGACATGTTCTTCAGTCTGCTGTCAATTGCAAATGTTTTTTCCTACCTGGCTTTTTCTTGTATTAGAACAAGAAAACAATTGCTTTCTGGATGTCCAATACCATTCCAACACATTTCTCTAACCCCATTATTTCAGAAGGGCTATTCTAAATCTATTTCACTCTTGAAAGCTTGCACTGTCCAATAATCAGTCTGTACTAACTAATCCACCAGAGATCTGCCTTCTCTATGTTTCCCTGAGTGGATAAGTGCAGCCTGAGCCTATTCAGAACACAGCAGCTGTTCCAAAACAACTTCTGGGAGGGTGACATAAAAATACATTCTCCCACCTTTTCTGTATTAGTAAAAAAAAGTAGATAGACACATTTATTCTGGCTTTTCTTCTGCTAATATACTATTCTTGATACAGACATAGACTTTTATGCAATTTCTTTAAAAAAAACCACTTAATTTCTATCTTTATCCATCTATTTTTTAAATTCTTCTTCTCTGTTCCTTCTCAGACCTAATTTTAAATTTGAAACAAAAAGGGTTCAAATTGATTCAGGTATGGGGATCTCCAAGAGGAAAGAAATCCAAATACAACACCCCAGACTCAGGGAAAGGCAGGTGGAGCTCAGTTCTTTTTGGAGGCAGCAGCCAGCTGGTCAGTAATCCTGTTTGCACCAGCCAGTGCTCCAGTAGCTCCAGGTCAGTTGTGACACACACTGCCTCTAGCCTGTTGTGGTGCCTCTGGGCGTGGCTTGTGACCGGGCCTGGTCCTTTTGGGTCCGCACGGTGCCGGTCCTTTCCCCGCCCCCGCATGGCAGCTGGGGCGGTGCAGCCCCGGGTCAGCAGGGGCTGTCTGGGCCAGGGCGGCAGGGGCTGTCCCCGCCCAGGGGAACAGCTCATTGGTTTCCATGCCGGCTGCAGACAGCCGACTCACTGGCCGGTGCCCCTGTCAATCATTGTGGTCCTCCGCAGTGATTGGCTCTCCTGGCTGCCCTCCCCTCACCGCCATCTTATAACACGCCCTGAGCTCCATTTTGGCCGTCTTCTCCGCACCATGATCCAGTAATAAAATCCTGCTGGCAATAAGCAGAAAAGAACCCTTTCTCGTCTCTTTACTTCCCTGCATAAATTAAACCGCTGTGCATGAGCTAAGCCTAGATCTGCGGGAGTCTTGATGCCTGGCTCGCCTCTGATCAGAGACTAGATAAGGCGTAAGTCGCGTTACTTAGGCAAACAGGACTGACACAAGAGACTCTGAGTTACTCGCGCTCTCTACCCGCGGCACTAGCCAACTCAAGAGGGAAAAAGGAGCAATTGGAGAGAGGTGAGAAATGTAAGGGGATGGGACAAGTACTGATTTATGAAGAGATAATAGGGCAGATGACACAGAAAGCTCTGGACTCTTTGACTTCATTTGCTCTGTGGCATTTGAAAGAGCCTCTCCAAACAGGGGTGTAGTGAGACTGCAGTTTGCTACATGGCTGCAATTATGGTGATGGACAAGCGGGCCAAAGTCTGGTAGTGCTTTTAAAACCTTATTTTACCCCTCTGTAAAATGGTATTAGTACTGTCTTGGATATGGGTTTGATTAGAAACTGTAGGGTTAGGTTACAATCTCTGTCATGTGTTACCTTTTCCTGTAGCATTTTTGTGACTGAGAGGTGATTGTTGTCCTGAGCTTGATTCTTGAACAGCTCTGAAACACAGCAAGCAGTGTTTGCAGGAAGAGTTCACTCATTTTGGAGAAAAATATTTCTGCCAAAAAGTTCTTGCAACCTCTACATTTACAGATCTGAACTAAGGCAAAGAGATGTTTCTGACTCAACGGCCTTCTTGGACAGCATTCAGAACTCATTAAATATGTGAGTGTGGGTACCTTCACTTTATCCATATTTGAGAAGAAATCAAGAATATACTGCTATACAGCAGCCTGAATTGTGCCATCATCAAGGGTTCTAAGTACGGAATAACACAGAGCTAGAAACACATTAGGTAATAGTGTGAAGCATTTTGTTTTCTGCCTTTTTATTCCCCTCGCCAGATTTTCTGGATAAGTAATAAAATGACTTGACACTAATCTGCTAAATGAGGTGTAGGTAACACACAGTTTGGTTAGCTCATGCATTGTAAATATAGCTCTCAACAGATATTTTAGTGGCTAGCAATCTACCTATTTATTTCTCAATTAAAGGCCATCTGCAGCAAGTTTTCTTCATGTTATTTCATGGATTAGCTGCAAAAATGCCAGCATACTCTGCAAAACACAATTTGTCATGTTTTTTGCTAAATTAGAATTTCTGAAATTGGACTAATCAGTGGAAGTGTTTTCTATTTATGCCTATTAGAGTCTGTTTCACTCTGTTTCCGCCTTAACCTTACTAATGTGAAACAAACCAGGAAAACCTCTTAGTTGTTCTCTGTGCTGGGGATGTCCAGAATCTGAGTTCATCCTCATCCTATGCCTTGTTCAAGGCTGAGCTTGCTCCACAGGGAAATCAGGACAGGCCAAAAATTGGTTCACACTCACAGCAACCCAAATTCTCTGATGTGGAGTGTGAATTTTCGGAGCAGGGATGAACTGAGAACGCTTGTTCTGCTCTGAGTTGAGAACAGTAAGGTGACAGATAGTGCTTTTCATCTTTTTCCATCCCTTGGGTAGCCCAGATGAAGACAGATCAATGCCTTCCCCCATTTGCCTCTACCTGTTTTTTGGGACTATGTATGCAATAAAAATTCCAGAGAAATAAATTAATTCTAATTTGATGGCCCCCATCTTGTGAGACACATATAAGCTGCCTTTAGAGATTAAAGGCACTTGGTGCCCTCACTACATACAGTAGCTCATGAGAAGTATCAGATTTAATATGACTTATGCAAAGTATGTTTCTTATTGCTTGGCTAAAAAGGTTAGGTTTGTCTCTGAGGAATGATTTTTAAAGGTTACTTTAATGTCAAATTAGAGGTTTTGATTTTATAGTAATACAATTTTCAGTGTTTGGTGGATTGTTTTAGTTAAAATAGCTATTGGGTGACATTTTAAAAGCAATCTGCTGTTTTGCTTAGCTGAGACTTTAAAGCATAGTGATTAAAAAGGGAAGGTCACAAAAGCATAAGGGAAACTGTTGCCCTTGATTTTAAACACTGAAGTACAATTTCTTTCCCTGGACATTTTCTGTTTGCATGCTTATCTATAGCCATATCCATATCTTAAACATTATGCTACTTCAGCAGCTGCATATGTGTGGATATGCTTGTGCTGGATATATGAACACACTTAGCACCTTTCCCTGCTCCTTGAAATTTTCACATGTAAATTCAGAAGGCGTAGAAAGAAATATGCTGAGAAATGGAGAGTAAACGGCTTGCATAAGGACATGGATGAGATCAGTAACTGAATTTGGACTACAGCCAGAACTTTTACACCCCTATCTTGTGTGCTAGCTACTCAATTCCTGGCTAAATTATACAAGAACATATTTCAGTCACTGAATCAGAAAATAATTTTGTTGTATCGAATAGCTGTTATAGTATAGTTGTTGACAGTGTCACTTTCATTACATTTTTGAAAAGGAAGGATTGATCTCCAAATTTTTTTAAATAGCAACCAGTTTTGAATACCATAAGAGCTATGTACCATCATAGCTTAGCATAGTCATGTGGTCTGAAATGGAATTGCTGGCACTTACATTATCACAGGAGTTCCAAGGACTCTGAATGAGAGCACAGTCATCCTCTCTGAAAGTGTCTATTCACACAAGTAAGAACCAGTCCTCAGGTTGTAGAATTTGAACCATGAACAGCAAAACGAGAGCAAAACATTCTCTCTCTTTTCCATAAAAAGATATTGGTCTGTTAATAAGATTCCTGAAGTAATGAACAATTGCTACATGTTCATTATCTTACATTCTTGAAATGGACTGCTGCTATTTTATATTTCCTGCTTAGGAAGACTGAAAATTATCTTTGTTTACTTTTTATTGTCATTTGGTCCATTATCTATGAAAGATAGTTCAAAATGCTGGTGATTCCCTGGGTAGAAAAACAAAAACCAGTATCCAGCTTGCCTATCTAAACATGCTGAAGCACAGGCATATTTACCAAATGGCTCCTGCAGGCTTCGTGTGTGTGTGATGTGCACAGGTAATGTCTCAGTTTGTCCTTAAGCATATCAGATAGATACCTGCACATCACAGTAACGTGAGGTTGGGGCTCATTAGCTTTACCCTGGATGCCATCTTGACTGTTGAAAGCCAGTCCAGGAAGTAGTGATCTTGTGTGAGATTTTCCATTGAGTAATAATATTATCACAATATAAAGGTCTAGACAAAGGTTTCACTTTTAAAGTTTCCATTTAATTTCCTCTTCCGCTTGCAAAGACAGGGTAGTAAGGCAGAAACTACAGCAATTTTCCCTTTGAAACTTGCTTTCCCCCAGTTCCCTATAGGCTTATTGACATTACAGAGTCCTTCCCAAGAGCAAGAGGATTCAATCCATGCCATTTCTCCACATCCAAATGAATGTATTTTTAGAGAAACCCTATTTTCACATCTCTTGCCCTGCCAAGGCTTATTGGAAGATGCTTTTGGTATCTCCAGTTCAGCCAGTGTTTTCTTATATCTGCAGGAAGACGTTTGGCCTTAGTATCATTTCCAATCCCTAACTGAACACACTGAATGATATGTGTTATATATACGGGCCTACTAGCCTTGTTGTCTTCTATACTTCTGTTGCAAGAAAATGTCTTTAGAATTCCTGTCAGGCAGCAGCCCAGAACTATCTGTATTGTGGAGGATGTATGCCTTTGCCCATGCTGTCTACTCTGTTTTAGCTGTGACTGTGGTCCTCAGGTCCAGGTAAATATTCCCAGCCAAGTGTGTTTTCAGGCTACTCACAACCACTACAGTCCTAAGAAGGCCGGTAACACAGGTGTTTTAGATGCTTCAGAAAGCTAGCCCTGGGCTAAAACTGAACAGCATCTTGCCTTGTAGCCGAGCAGCAAAGGAAAAGGAAAGCACGAAATCTCTGTGTCTTTTCTGCCAGAGAGCATGAGGGCATGAGCTAGGTTGTTGCAGTGGCCCAGCCCACCTTGGGACTGAGTGACATAAAGTGGGTAGCTTTCCCCACCTAGGGCTCCGACCCTGAGGGTGGATCCGAGGGCAAGGCCATAGCCTAGGGCTGTTCCCCACTGGATGTCACTCCTGCAGCATCTCCTCCCTCTGTTCTAGATGCTTCTGTCTTCCCTTAACCCCATTGGTTCAGTTTTTCATATTTAATAATGTAGTTCGTTGGTTATGCATGAAGCTCTGAAAAGTCCCGTTCTGTTTGGGTTGTAATTGGTTGGTTCAAATGTGTTCCTCCCTTACTACTTTGTAATTGATTCCCTGTCACCCCTTGTCATCTCCCTATTGGTTTGCTCCCTTGCTCCCCTCTCTCTCCTTCCCGGTTTAAAAAGTGCTGTCACCTCTTCCCCAACGCCTTTTCCTTGAGCCCCCCTTCCAGCAAGATCTTCTGCCCCCTCGGGGGTTGAATAAAGTTGGGCCTGAAGGCTAAGAGAAGGCCCTCTCTCCTCCTTTGCTCGCGCCCTTGTTGCCTAGCAACACCCTCACTGCTGCCAGCTCTCTTTGGCGCCTTCTGCAGACAGCACTGTGAGCTGCAGACAGGGACTCTGATTGCCACGCTGCTGGGGCATCAGAACTCGTCACCTGCCCAGGCTATTGGGCAGCCAGCGGTCAGCACGACACTAGGTAATCTTCCCTAACACACTGTGGGCGTGGAAGGAGGACCGTGCTTGAAACTGGGACCAGTTGAGAGAATGAGACTTCTGGAACCTGTGCTGCAAGAGGCAAGTTTGGAAAGGAGATGGCTCTTCTGTCCAGGTCTGCCAACTTCTGCACCTAATTGTAGTCTATAAGAAGAATCAGCACCTCTGTCCTAGAGTGGCATAATTGAGTTCATGTTAACAAGGGCAATCAAAACAGAACAGTGTAGTCATGATCCGAATGTCTCTGACATATGGGACAAATTCCCTTTCCCTTCCAGGTCCAGAAGAAGTTGAAATTTAGGACTGATTCAGTGCTCACAGGTCATATACAACAGACAGTGTTTCACAGGGGCACAGATAGCTCCTGACATCCTTAAGTGAAGGACATCTTTCCCTCATCACCACTGCTCTGCAGGTCCAGCTTCAGCAAACAGTAGGCTTTGAATGATGTTGTTCTTAGGTATGCCTTTCCATGTCCCCTTGGGTGGATAAGAGGAGGCAGGTCTGATGTGCCTCTGGAATGACATGCACTCAGAATAAGTGCCAACACGTGGAAACAGCATACCAGAGAAGATGCCAAGGAAGGTCCCACACTTTATCTGGGCAAGAGCCCATGAACAGTGACTATGGCAATGTGAGGGCTGTCACAGGAAAGGAATACCAGCCTGGGAGAGGAAGTGATAGTCTGACACTGATTGCTGTCACGGACATCAGGAAATATGGTTCCCCTTCTGCCATAAAGGTGACCCTTATTCTTCTCCTCTACTGTCAGCCTGTATTTCTGAGATGTGTTTCTGATCTCTTCTCTCATACTGCATATATTGCTCCTGAAATTTTCACTCACCTGGGCTGCAATTCAAGTCTTGGGGTGTTCTCACATATCTTTTGAACTAGTGTCTGGCGCTCCTGTCATTATGTGATTGTTTCTCTGTGTGGCAGAAAAGTAGCCTGAAAGGTGTTTCCTAATGTGACAAGAGCACACGAGAAGACATGAACATTCTAACAAGCAGTTGTGCCTTACCGGGTCATGCATTTATCTTTGTTGGGTTTTATTTCCTCTGCCATTTTCGTGGCTTTTCCTAATAATAAAAATGTTTGCAGGATTTTACTCTGCATACTGCTTCTGAAATCTTTTTTCCTGATTTCAAATTGGACTTTTCTTAGTCTTCTCCTGCTCAGATTTCTTGCATCTCTTGGAAACAATCTTGTAGCATTACTGCTGTCCTTGCTAAACCTCAAGCAGGAATGCTATTTCTTTCTTCAATACATCAGCAGTACATTCATACTTACGTTTTTCTGTCTTCACTCTGGGGTGATATTTGGCTTAGAGAACAAGAATGGGGGGACAAAACTGGTGCATCCTTGTTTATGTGCATTCCACAGAGAGGGAATCTCATCCCTTTGCCACAGGTACCTGTGTTGAACAGAAAGACCATTGCATTTTGAGGCAAGATGGGACAGGTGGGTGTGGATGGAAATGGCATCACAAAAAGCAGTGGTTAATTTTGATTAGCACAGTAGAGAGTTATGATTCATGCCCTTCTGCAGGATGTGGTAAGTTTTAGAATAATTTGTGGGAGAGGAAAGGGACATTAATGTGTGTGCAAGGAACTCTTTTTTTTTCTGTGGGAGGCTGAGGTTTCTTAAAATTCTTTTTGCAGAATTAGAGTCTGGTTCCTCTGGCATTATTCCTGCCATGATGGTGGAAGAAGCTTTTAAGCACATGCAGGTGCCTTGGTTCTGAGCATAATAGAAAAGAATGGAGTGAGCTGGTGACAGCTTCTGCCACAGAGTTATTATTGTCTACGTCAGAAAATGATCTATGCATGACAGAGCAAATCGTCCTTCTGGAGATGTTCCTTTCATTCCAGTACTGTATTCAGGAGATATAAGCACAAAAGCAACCCAAATTTTCAAATTGTTTGCACTGTTTATGACCTTGGGAGTGCTGGGGTAAAGAATAGTCATAAAAATCTGCATAGCTTCTGAAGACAGCATTTTGGTTTTCTTTCACATTGGATTTTGTGTCTGTGCTGAATCTGATTATTCTGCAGACCTGTTAGTAAACGACCTAAATTCTGATCTATCAGGCTGACAGGTCAGAGCAGAGGAGAACAGCTTGAGTCATGGAAGGCAGAAAGATGATGGTCTACCAAAGAGAATCAAGATAATTTGTGCTAATTTTCTGAAGTCAAGGTAAGCATGATAGAGCCTATGGCACAAAATATCCATATCAAAACATGAAAAAAGAAACAAAAATGCATCTGGATTTCCTGTGATGTGAAATTGAAGTAGAAATTTACAGACTGGACTAAAATAAGTATTTATTAAGACAAATAAAAAGAACATTTCTTGCAGCTTGCAGAAGTCTGTCCTGTGATTTAAAAAATCACAGGACTCTGGACCTACTGTCCAGAGTCATCTCTGCAGGTGACATTGAGAACACTTCATTTTCCTCAGTTTGCAAGCATTCTGTTTGCCAGATTCTTCTGTTCTGAGAATACTAAAGCAGCATTATTGAATATCTCCAGAAATGGCGCTAGTTTGAGGTATTGAAATGCCAAGAGCTATTATAAGACAAATCAATCTGTTGCGTGGTATTTCCTGAAAGCGTCTGACTACTCTCTTGCTTTTTGTTACCAGACTCAACTCAGCATTATAAACTAAGAAGGACTGCCAAGAAGGAATCTTTTTACTCAAAACCCTTTAACTATCGTTGTTTTGGAACCTTAATTTCCTCAAAAGAATTGTGTCTGTCCTTTTTTAGAGAAGAGGGTGCTTCTCTTGGACCGTAAATGGAAAACATGACAAGATGGGATTTAGATTGTGCTTTGAGTGTTCTTTTATTCTGCACTTTTTGATTCTCTTTGTAATAATATTACAGTCAAACTACGTGAGTTAATAAATGTAGCAATCCCACAGACTTTCATGGAAGATGAAGGTTCAGTGAGTCTATGTTCTCTATAATGCAAGAAAGAGGGTTTAGCTAAGTTTACGTGATTGTGTGTTCTAGTGTTTTTCTCTTCATGCTTGTGGCAATATATTCAGGTTTTTCAATCAAGAACAGATAAGTCTTTCAACAATATTTGTGTTTCCTTCAAGATCTCTTCAAGGCCTTTGGATATTTCTTGACTTTTGTTTCTCTTTTGTGTATTATCTGCTTTATGTAAAACATTTCTGCTCAGTCATTGAAATTCCTCTTTTGAGAGATCTGGGCAAGGAACAACTACAGTCCTTGGATTTCAGTCCTGGGCTTGCTCCTGCAGTCTGAACTATACATCATCACATTGGCCTTCCACAACACAACTCTGCTAGTTGACATAAAAATGCTGCAATATGAAGGTGAGCCAAAGTGAGGTAGAAATGAGAAACTGCGTCTGGATGGGTGTTACAAGTTCAAAGCCATTCTGATCTCCCCATCCAGCTGACTGTATGATATGGGTCCTGAAACTCTACATGCTATTTGCCTTTTCAAGTTTTTCATTGTTCAAAAGGTTTGATGAGAACTTCCTTCTATCAGAAAAAAATGTGGGGATAAATGCAGTACAGTTTCCAAAGATCATCTTAGAGCTAATCCTTAAACAGACTTCGATTTGTCACAACTGAGGCACGCCACTATTTGAGTTTTGCATTAAAACAATCAAGTTCTGCTTCAACAAAGCAGTGCCCTTGAAGCCAACTGGGATGCTGAACTCTGCCAGAAGCTCTTGTTTTGTTGCTGTCCTTTACTCAGTCTGTACAGACTGCAGCACCGTGATAAGAGTGCGTCACACTGCAGTGCACGGTCATCAGCTCGCAATGCAGACTTTGGAGGCTGCAGTGTAAGACTGCAAGGCTACACTGCAGAGATGCTGAGCTTTTGAAAAGCCGCAGTTAGATCTGGTTGAACAAGCAAAGTGTTCACTGGCAGGATTAAACCTGTTTTGCTGTTTGTCAGCAGATTGTGTTCTTTGCAAATATTTCTGTTAGACACATAGGGCTTGAAGGAAAATCAATCTCCTATTTCCCTGCCAGGCGGGAGAAAAAGGGACTGGCTTTGGCAGCCTTCTCAAATATATCTGAGTGCTGCCCCAGACCAGTTTGCATGTTGCATTGTTCAAAAAGACAATTCAGAAACCCCCAAGATTTACCTTTTGTGGTTCCTTATGGTATTGGTGAGAGACCAGCAGCAGCACAAAATAGGGAGCTGACACAGGGAAAGAAATTCCTTCTCAGTGGGACTGCTGAGGGGTTTTTATTTGAACGGCCTGGCTATCATGAGGAAAATCCAACAGGAATCTGTAGGCTTTTCCTGTATCTTTCTCAGGGCTAGGTAGGGCTGGTCCTGTGGGACAAAGAAGATGAATAGCTAGTTTGACAGGATGAGGAGCATTAGAACTGTCTTTCTGAGGTGAGACAAATCTCTTCTTTTCTTCCACCTTTACTGATGGTCCTCATGGGTGAAAACTGGCACTTTCAAAATAGCACCTTCAAAATAGTTGTTGATCTGAACTACTTTATGGCAATTCTGTGAGGATATTTGGACTGGAAGCAGATGAGGAGGGCATTGTGGGACAGATCACTGTTGTAGCACATTCTTTGAATATTTGTTAATTGCTCTTGTCAGTGAGCTCAAGGGATATTACTCTTGTAGCATGTTTGTAGGGTCTTGTTCTCTTAAAGGCAGTTCTGTGCCAAGAAGGAATATCTGGAAAGTAACTTTTTATGAGTTGATATAGCCTGCCCTAGGATTGGATTCAGATATTTATAATCTGTCCATGTGGTCCTAATGAAGACAGCACAAAATGTTTTTATATATTTGGATAGCTATATTTAAAAACAGTCAAGCCTCTACCTCTCCAAGAGCAGAAGAGATCGTTCTGTTCTAGCCTTCAACGAACACATTTCTCATTCAATCCTTTCCTGTTGCAGTCCCCACATGGAATGTAGGGTGGCTAGACAAGGAGTTCTGTCTCAGACATATATTCGGATGGAAATAAGTCCAATTATATGCAACTGTACCCCATTTATACAGGAGTATGTATAATTATGTAAAGCAGAGCTCCACTTCAAATTATCATACAAGTACTGCTATGTGAACAAAAGGAATAAAACCCAGGATGGTGCCTATATTTCTCACCAGAAATAAGTTTCTCCTAGGAAAAAGCTCTGCAGCAGACCCTGGTGTTACAGCATGAGCACTGAAGGTTTTTCTAAGATGCTGAGGTTTGGGATTACTGAAAATAGAAACCATGTATCTGAGAGGGGAGGATGACATGGTTTTGTAAACTCTCTGATGTGACCATTTCACAGGGCAGATCCTGTGGCAGATGCCTGCTTGGTTAGGCACAAGAAAGTCTGTCCTCATGTTCTGTTGTTTTGTTTTGTTTTGTTTTGTTTTGTTTTGTTTTGTTTTGTTTTGTTTTGTTTTGTTTCAAACTCAGAGAGTAGCAAGAAACATTACATCCTGGTAAGACCAGAATCATCCAAGAAATAGACAGGCCCCTTCTGAGCACTATAAACAAATAAGCACCTGCGTCTTGGCTGGCTTCACTGGAATGAAACACAAAGAACCATTTAGTACTTTGCCAAAAGGGTGGGAGACGAGATCTGACTGCAGAGTGATGCTTTGTGTTGTGAATTCTGCAGAACGATCCGTTCTTCAGAAAATATTTTTAACTTATCATCTGTTTTTCAAGGGAGTAAGAGACACTCTTGCACTTCTAGCACAATGGACAGCTCAAAATAAGATGTAAGTGCAGCTTCACTCCTGCATATTTCTGTTTGATTATTGTTTACGTAACACATAAGGGATTGTTCCTCTATTTGGCTCTTAAATCTTTAAAAAATATTTAATCTGTGATGCACCAGTTGTCAAGAAGAGGGGAAAAAAAGACAGATACTTTGTCAGTGGTTTTTATTACCTGTATAAGCTTAATGATGGTATTAAAGAGAGATATTTAAAAAAACAAAGCCTGTAAAATATAAAGAGGAAAATATACACTTTTCGCCTTTTTAAAAAAGAGAGAGAAATAAATAAAAGAAATCAGAAGATCATATTATAGTCAAATGCTGGAATTAATTATATTTATGGGATATTTCAGTCATTTTATTAAAATACAATCCCGCCAACTGTTTAAAGGAAACATCATTATTTTAGCACATTTTCAGGTACAAAATTGAAATGGCTATGGTCATTCTCTGAGAGTCTAGTTACAAGTGCAAGCATATAAAAATGACTGTCTCTTCCTTGTGCTGGTTTTCAACTGTTGAACATTCAAAACAGCTGCAAAGGTCTTTCCTTTGAGGATGCTGCTTTAGGGTGAGGTAACTGTAACCAGAGGGTTCTGATGCAATTTTCAGTGTTGGCTTTTTTGCAAAGAGATTTCTTATCTTAAAACAACAAGACATGAATTATTCACATAAGGCTAAATGTCCTAAAGGAAAGAAGAGTCTACCATTGGTGGCAAGTACATTTGGATGCCACTAGTGCCACTAAAATGCTTTATGTTGCCAGAAAAGTCCTGAAGTCCTTCTAGTACACTCAAGAGAATGAGTCTGTGCTAGAAATGTTGATTCTATGCTCTGGTGATGACAAGTGTAGAGCAAAGCAAATTAAATGTGTGATTGAAAGTACATTAGATTAATTGTCAAATAATAAAGGGAGAATATTTTAATCGAAATAGCTTCTATTAGGTATTATTTTCATTATGCACTTTCAGAGAGTTCATTATTGTAATATGTGCTAGCTAGGACTTTCGTCCATTCATTTCTATTTGTCTTCATTATTTAATTCCTTTCTGCCCCATAAAAATACATGCTTGTTAGTGGTAAGTTTTATTTTTAGTAGAAAAGTCACTAGGAAATGTACCTTCTGTTCAGGATGAGACTTTCATGTTAACAACATTAAAGATGGGTTTGCATGGAATATTCTACTCATAGTATCAGTTGGAAGAGACCTTTAAACGTCTTCTGGTCCAACTCCTCTACAGTGAACAGGGACATTTTCAATTAAATCAGGCTGCTCAGCATCCCATTGTACTTGACCTTGAATATTTCCAGGGATGGTGTCCAGCACCTCTCTGTTCCCTTGCTTCACCAACCTCACAGTAAAAAATCTCTTCCTTGTATCTAGTCTGAATATACCCTCTGTTAGTTTAAAAGCACTACTCTTGTCCTATCACTACAGACTTTGTTAGCGTCTGTTCCCATCTTTCATATATGCTCCCTTTAATTATTTGCTCATGATTCCTCTGATAATTTTTTTTAGCCCTCCTTTGAACCTACTCCAACAGTTACATCTTTTCAATCCATGTATAGGTTGAAATACTCTTTGCTTTGTTCTTAGACCAAATTTTTAAATAGCAAAAGAAAAGACAAACACATTGAGGCAAGTCTCATTTGTTGTTCATGTGCCTTACTTTCATGTAGATCTGTTCGCATACCAGGTAGGAAGAGTGTGTTCCAGTTTGTGTCAGAATGGGTTTTCTCCCTTTGGGGCAGAAGAGTGAAACAGGTGCCTGTCAGAGGATGCATCCAGATCTCCTCACTGTGGGTCCTAGTAAATCCAAACTGGGGTGCCTAATTTTCTATGTCTGTATCTGAGCAGTGACCAAATTTTAAAAAGCACAGACTAAGATAGCTTTCTTCAGACACTTGAAACTATCACCAGTTCCTTACATTTTGTGCCATGTTTCTCATAGCAGTTTTATTCCTCAGGCCTGTGATATACTCCTTATTGAATTAAAACAGTTTTCTGTTACTGTGACCTGCAGAGATTAGATAAAGCATCATCTCATTTTTTTTGTACTGCCTGATACAGGCTTAAAAGAAGAGGGAAATCTAAGGAATCTTGTTCGGTTTCTTTTGATATGTGGTCAGTTTTTGGAAGCCACCTTTTTGGAAAAGGGACCCTGATACTGGACTGTAAGATACTCAGTGGGAAAAGGGACGTGTTTGGCCACCAAACCCTTTAGGTCTGGGAACTTTAGAAAACAAGGGTGCTCATGTAAGCATCTAAACAAGGGCATCAAAAGCCAGTTTTACCTTTGCCTCAGAGAAGATCATAGTTAGAAGGCTTCTAGAATGACCACTGTATACAGAGATGGATTCTGGCTAATGCAGAACACAGCTTTCACATTGATGGCACATATATGAGAGTGTAGCCCATCTTCACACGCTGCATTCCCTCCATCACCTCATTCCTTCTATCTGTTTCAGAGCTCCTCTATCAGCAAGGGACAGTGAGTGACATCTGACTGGAACCTTCAGGGAAGCAGCAAAACTGCAGCTAGTTGCAAGTGTCACAAAAGACACCAAAGTTGCAAGTGTTATAAAAAGAATAAGCTAGGTACACGGCATTGCCATGGTCTTCCCAAATGTCTCTATTAAGAATGGTTCCATTATGTAAAAATAAAAATATTTCTATAATGCAGGAGAAGGGTGCCTTGTTGAAAAACATTTTTCTTTCACTTTTCCCCCCCAAGCACTATAAGAAGAAATACATAAAGTTCTGATAAGATTGAAAGACTTTTCCCACCAGTATAGCTTTTGAAAAAAACCTATATGAAATGGGGGTCAAAAGCCTGTATTTTAAAAAAGTCTAATTCAGTGGGAGAAATTTCTACAAAGTGTGGAAGACAAATCACTTTAGATTCCAGTAGTGAGCGGACTCACTTTCTCCATTCCCTCCAGAGTAAAAGTCAGTCAGGGAAAAACAAATAAAAAAATGTAGTGAATTAATACTTCACCCTATGCAGAGACACAATAGGACATGAAAAAGTAGACAGTAGCACAGGACATTGGCTCTGTTGAATCTCAACTACTACTGTCTCCCTCAGAGAAATTAAGAGTATATTACTTGTCAATTTACTATAAATCCTCATGGATAATTTTCTTTATTTAATAATTTTCATACTTATTGTTCACTGCTGATCACAATGAAGACTCCAATGACATTTCATTTTAATCAGTTTTTTTTAATAAAAGGAGGCCATATATAGGAGCATGTAAGTCTTGTTGTGACTTGAAGAATGCAGGCTAAAAAAACCCCCAAGCCTTCTCTTTATCAGCTTTCAGAGATCATGCTCAGAATGGTACCTCTCACATCACACACAGTATGGCTTTGCTTACTTGGAGTAAAGTGGAACTTATGGGCTTAAAAGAAGCTTGTTTTTCAGCCATCTGCCATATGTACCTGTGAAAGGAATTTGTAATAGTACAGTTCAGAGGCAGTGCAGGTAAATCTGGAAGCAGGCTTCAGTTTTTCCTTTGTTCCCCTCAGGTTTGTTTCCACAAGTTTTTGATTACGTGGTGTACTATGGTAAACTTCCCTAATGAAACTCTGGGTTTCTATCTAATTTGATTCTATCTGTTTCCCATCTGCACTCTAATTTTTTTACTTTCATTTCATTAGAACATAGAATGGTTTTTATTGCTCCTTAAGAAATGAAACATGGATACACTTGGTGTTTCATTTCCCCTGAAAAATGAGTTCCCATTTCAAGTTGCACACAACTCATTAGGGTATCATTAAAAGATTTAACATAAGTAATGGAGGGAAATGAGGATTAAGTGTGGCCATAAATATGAGAAGTGGAGTAAGAAAAATGGATGACTTAAGGAAAAAGCTACCATAACTTTGTAAGCCTGGAATGTTTTCTAATTTTCTGAGTTAATTACGTTCTGAGATATAAAATACACTGTCTGAAATAGGGATGCTTTTACTTTCACTGAGCATGTTGAGGCCTTTGTATTCAGGGTACCATGTAAACTCCTAGTTATATGTGTTCACAGAAAAAGTTGTGGAGATTCCCTCTGTGACCGACATTTTAAATGTCAACAGTTACACATGAGGAATAAGATGACAAAGTGCTGTTCTCCATTTCTGATTTTGCTCTCTGCCTTCTATCCCATCAACCCTACATCTTTTGTGTGCTTGATGAGTTTCTGGCTTCATTTTCTTCATGGTAAACTTCAGACCAACAGAAGAATAGTGTCTATGACTAAAGGCAGCAGGCAACAGCAAATATAATCAGTCACTACATCATTCAAAAACCTTAAAATCTTACTGCAACAATAAATTTTCTTTGTCTGTATAAAGTGTGATTATTAATAAATCTTCGCCTTATGGTGAAACATGGGTATTTACTCTGAGATGGAAGACCTGGTTTGAATTAAACCAAAGATGTTTAAGTTCCTGGTGTCCTGGTGAACTGGCCTGCCTATTAAATATTTCTTGCCTCTGTCACTTTGTATTGTTAAACACATTTCTTTGAAAAATGGTACTTGAAACTCTGCCTTAAATCAAAATTAATTTTTCAGCTTCGATATTTCAGTTTAATTTCCATACAAAATCCTTCTTGAGAAAGAAGTCAAATCCTGGGGAAATGGATGCTTTGTATGGTGTAGGATGATTCCCTTGTAAAGGACTGATGTAACTATAAAGAAGAGTAATTAGACCAGAATGCTTTTTTTTTTTTTTTTTAATATAGGATATTCTTGGATAAACGGATATTGTTGAATGTTTTGCTAAGTTCACGATCAAAGGCATTCAATAATTTTCCTGCATCTGCACCCTTAAGCCAGTCATCTTTTTTTTACCATGATCCAAAATATCATGATCTTTTATCAGTATACCTAGAAAATACCTGGTTTTCCATAAAAGTTCTTTTCTAAGTCTAGACCACTTAGTCAAACACTAATGGAACCAATAAAACACACAACACATTGTTGCCTTAGGTTTTAACCTAAAAAAACCCAAAACTGATGCCTAAAAGGCTAGCCCAAAAACTGAGGCCAGGCAGGAGTAAGGGAATAAAAGGTAGGTATTTATTTGAAGGGCCTTCAAAGGTACATTTAGGGCAGACAAAGCCCCCTCCTTGGGGCATCACCCAAAATGGACAAGTCACAAGTTCTCCACACTTTTATAGACTTGGTCCATTCACATATCAGCATAGATTTACCAATTAAAACTTTACAATTTCCCCCTAGCTCACTCCCCTCCCCATCCTTTAGAAGCTTGGGTCTGGGCAGCCCGAATGGCCTTGGGTGAGTACAGAATGCTAGTGTTATGTCTATAGAGAACAGCAACCAATGAGATACAAAGCACACACGCCAGACAATGCAGGATTTGAAAAATACAAGGGTTAAAACCTAAGGCAACAACATAGATGTAGCCATTTTTTACTCACCCTTTTTGGACACTACTTCCTTTTGTTCATTCTCTTCATGATACCTGTCTCTGAAGGATTTCTGATTTGTGACAATAAATTCTCCTGCTCAAATGGGAACAACAGAGATACAGAAACAGAGGGATGGGAAACTGATTAGTTCCTGAAAAGTTTAACATTAGACAGGTTTACGCCTCATAAGACACTGAGCCCAATCTGAAGTGAGTTAGCGCCCAGGGATGGAACTTCATGCCTTATGAAAATGCCACTTTCTTTTTACCTTGGAGTAAGTATTCAGTGCATGAACTTTCTCAAAAAGATGTAAACTACTAAGTGGTTTTGTTTTGCCACAAGTCTAACTGTCCTGAGAGTTATTGAAGAGCTGAGGTGAGTTGATTCATCTTGCAACAGAACTGTCACTCCTTGTGTTAATTTCTCTTTGTAACCAGGGACAGCTGAGAGTCTCTGGCTATGCTGTGGTAATGAGTACTGCTTTCTGATTTCCTCTTAATCAAAGAACAAACCCCAGGGAACTGAATTACTTTAACACAGTTCAGAGACACAGCTTTTACAATCAGTATTTTCCCAGAGTAAAATATAACACTATCTTTCAAATATGTACTAACACCTTAATTTATTTCTTTTACATAAAACCCACTCCTACTGTTTCTGACCTCAGCTAAGTTACTGTAGATTGCTAACCTTGCATTACTGAGTGTCTGGTAAAAGTAGGTGTTAGTGCACCATTAGATGTTGAATGTTTCAAGCTCTACTTCATATTTCTGTGAAAAGTTGACAGGTGGCAGAAGATGACAGTCATCTTATTATATGTGAAACTACTACAAACTGCTTTCATAGCAAAATGTCACAAAGCACATGTTGTTTGGGGAAAGAGAAAAGGGAAAGTAAATACGGGAAAGGTACAAGTAATCAAACTTATGTTGCTTTACACTAGATGCTGAGGGGTGCAAAGGAGAGATGCCATCAGTGATTTTAACAGTGTTTTAGCCCTTTCCTGAGACTCACAATGGGGTCCATCTTCTTTTCATTTCTTGGCTTTAGTCCCAATACCTTAATAACATTTCTGCACTCTTGTTGCACCTGGTCTGTAAAGCAACATTTCCACAGGAAAAGAACTTCAGAAAATTAAAGCTGAAATTCCAGAGTTTGCTGCCATTTCTTTTCCACTCTCCCTTAGAAAGGTTTTAAAAACACATTAATATGAATATTTAGACTTCTGGGATTTTATCACTGTTTTCTCTCTGCTGAGGTTTATTTGTTCCATGAGTACTCATTTTGCTGTAAAACAGCACAATATTTATAAAATTAAAGACATGCATAGAAATCTAAAAATACAGAGCAGAGGATTGTGGAATAAAACACAGTCCATAGTTCTGCTAGAAGAACTATGCAAATGCAAGCCGAAATGAAATTTCAAAAATGCACCTTCTTCAATTTGGAAACGTTGGACTGTCCATGTGATGAAGAGGTGTTAGCATGAGAAATGATGCAAGACGGGCAGTGCAATGACAGTTGTTGAGTTGCTGCCTGCTCTGCTCAGCTGCAGGCTTATGCGGCAGTCCTGACAGCCATCCCAGCTTGCTGGTGGCTGTTCAAGCCTACCCTGAAACTTGAGGTCTGCAGAGAATTTGAATTAGAAGAATAAAGTATTTCTAAAGAATAGCCATTTCAAACTGGGCATTGTTCACGTTTTTTTCTCCTGTAACCTGTAACAAGACTGCCCTTGGCAAGAAAATGGTGCCCACTCCCTGTAACTGCAAGGCTGACGCTGAAACCCAAGCAGAAGTGTTATACCTGTGCTGATGTCTCCATTCAAAGAACCTGCCAAAAACTGAAATACCTGTCCAGAATAGGTGGTGTTGCTCCAGTGTCTGGAAATCCCTCTAGCATCCATCATGTCATAGTTGCAAGTGGACCCAACTAGAACAAATCTTCGAACAACTAGCACTGTTACATGAGGAGCTCAACAGCCAATGTGGGAATGTGAGGATGAGGTCAATAAGTGGTATTGTGTGCTGTCCCAGAATGACCAACCGTCCTGCCTTAAGGCTGTAAAAGGGAATCTAACCTCAAGCTTTCTGACACTAGTAACTCATGAGTAAAGGAGGTTGCACGTTTTTCTCTGCATGGAGAACCTTTGCCTGAAGTGTCTGTTCACAACAGATTTGTGCTCTGGGGATGCAGAATGAAGGCCACAGTAACAAAGAACAGGATCCAGAAAACGCCAACCATTCAATTCCCTCACTTGTGTGAGAAATGGTGGCTTCAGAAAAGGGTGGCTTCAGAAAAGAATTGGAGATTCCTTGCTGCAAGGCACCAAAGTACCTCTTTCCCATCCAGACTTTTTCTCTTGAGAAGTTTGCTGCCTGTCAACAGAGGCACTGAGAGGCTTCTGAGCCTAGTGAACCCTACAAATTACAATCTGCTCCAACACCATTCTATGCAGGTCACAGGCCCTACACAGAATGGTGTTGGAGCAGATTGTAATTTGTGACAAGGCAACTTTGAATGCTCAGAGAAGACTACGTATATCCCTCCTAGCAATGCTAAATCATCTGGAACAGGTTATTTTCTCCTCTGCCCTCCCATTCAGAGGTAGGAGTTCAGGAAGGAGGAATCAAACTGAAAGGTGAACCCCTGGCTGTGTGGCTGATGCCACACTCAAGGTTTTGGCTTCTATGATACAGGATCTACCTTTGAAAGCTGCAGTCTGTTGCGAGCTCATGAGATTCACCTGACAAAGTGGGGCACAAGATAGTTCACCAACAAGCTGGCCAGACTTATATGGAGAACTTTAAATTAGATTATGTGGGGAAGGAGATGAAGTTTTGAGCAATGGAGAAGAACCAGAGGCTGCTGATATATTAGAAACCGGCACAGAAACACCTGTGGAATGCCTCAAAGGCCTTGGGGAGTATTCACTTGAAAAGGTGAAACAACCTATAACCCAGGTGAAGTGCCCATGCAGCAATGCCTCCAGCATGGGTAACAAACAGCAAGAACTGGAAGCCACTGTGCAGCTGGAACACTGTGGTCTGATCAGTGTCACTGAAATGGGGAGAGACAAATTGCATGGCTGGAGTGCTGCATCCGTGACTATAAACTGTTCAGGAGGGGTGAGGAAGAAAGGAGGAGCAGGCAGAAGTGGGCAGGATGTTACCCTCTGTGTAAAAAAACTGATAAACTGTACAGACCTGCCATGGAAAACCTACAATGAATGGGAAAAATGGGTAAAAATTTATGGGGTCAAGCCAACAAGGGAAACTTCAAGGCTGATGTTTACTACAGGCCACCATATCTAGGGGAAGATGGCAATGAAGTGTTCTTACCTACAGGAAGCTTCACACTCACAGGCTCTGATCCAGATAGGGGGCTTCAACCACTCTGACATCTGCTGGAAAAGTACACAGCAAGCTGTAAGCAGGCAAGGAGACTCCTGAAATGTATTGAAGATAATTTCTTAATCCAGCTGATAGACAGGCCAACCAGACGAGAAGCATTACTAGACCTATTATCCAGATGAAGTAATTAGAAATGTAAAAATTGGTGTCAACCTGGCCTGCAGTGATCACTCTCTGATTGAATTTACAGTCTTGAGGGATATGGGCCAGATGAAGAATCTTTGTCTCCAGGAAAGCAAAAGTTGGTTAAGGAACCAGTGCAATAAGACGCTGGGAAATTGCCCTCAGGGATAAAAGAGCGAAGGTTTTCTGGGATCTCCTTAAGGACGAGAGTGCAAAAGTTCTTGTTTCCCTGTAGGGAAAGGAAGGCAGCAGGCTGTTGTTTCTTACTTTGGCTTTCCATTCCAACTAAAGACAGAAATGTAAAGGACAGATATCCATCCTGGGAAGAACATAAACACTGTCTAGACATATAGAGCAGGGAACAGGGAAGCAAAGGCACAGTTTGAGCTGTGGTTGTCAAGGGATTCAAAGAATAATGAAGGCTTCTTCAGGTATGTTGGACAGAAAAGAAGGATTAAGGAAAAGGTGTCCCCTCAATAAATAAGACAGGAGAAAAAGTGGCAAACAATGTGAAAAAGTTGAGTTACTCAGTAATTAGTTTTGTTTCAGTTTTAAAAGTTCAACTGCCTTCCAACGTTTGTAAGGCAGGAACTGAGGGAATGCAGTTCAGCTTCAGGACCAGATGAGGAACCTGAATATAAATAAGTCCATGGGACTCAAAGAAAAGTAACCCTCCAGGACACAAAGCCTACTTTGCTTTAGTTTTCAATTCTGTAGCACTTCAATCTCCAAGATTAATTTTCCTAAGGATGTGGAAGCAGATTTTTGTTGAATATTTCATACAAAGAAATGGCAAGATTCACCAAGAAATTATCCTCTTGGGAAATACTAACAATAAAGATTGGTTTTGTTTCACTAGGCTTCCTTTAGGTTCTACAGCAGAGTTCTATCAGTACTTTGTTGGATTACTCAATCAACCTCATTTCCATTTGCCTTCAATTAGTTTTCCATTTAATATTCATACATTTCTGGAGTTGTCTAAAAAAGAATGAAGATGGGATCTGGGATTGGGAATTGATTTTTTGTCCACAAGGAGAATTTAACAGTGAAGCAGCAAAATCAAGTCTTTGTTACCTTTGTGAGAAATAAAAGAACATTAAAGGACTTGAAAGTAGTTTCATTTTTTCTCCAAAATCACTTTTGCCAGAGACATTGCTATTGTTGTAAAAGTCACTTATTATAAACCAAAGAAATGTGCTGAAGCTACTGTGTATGCTATAGGTTCATGGTGAATGAATTTTGAAACGTGCAAATGGGGTGTCATCTCTCTACTCTTCACTATTCAGGGCCCAGCAGCTTTGTGCAGAAAGAGGGAAGCATTTTACCTAGGTATGACTGGGGTCCTACCATAGGGTGGTGCCAACATCCAGTGCACAAGTTGCTTCCAAGATGACTTGTAGCCGAATTAACATCCATCTAGCAAGTATGTGTGCCACCACAGGGAAACTGAGGCAGTAGAAACTGCAGCATTGGCTATACTGTCAGCAGGTCTTTAGGAGATATTCAGGTGCGTGTACTGTGTGAAACTCATGCTGTTTTTCTGCCTGTCACACACATTATGCAGTTACACCTCTGACTTCAAAATAAACATGGTGGACAGCTGATAAACTCTCTATTATTCAATTAATGAAAACTTTTGTCCCAATGGGAGAACTCTGTTTAGCTCAGTCTAGTGTTGCTTTGAATGACACTGTAAAAATTTAACACATTTTCAGTATGACCCATCTGTATTGCTGAAAAGTAAATACAGGTATTGTTCAGGGAGCCAGTTTTTTCCTGTTTGTATACAACACCAAGGATAATTATAACATATGGCAATAGAGGAAACCCTGCAGGCTCATGTTCTGTTACCTTCCTCCCCATCTGCTTCGGTAGCTGGATGTCCTGCCTTTGTTGCTTATGAGTTGTTAAGTTCAAGTATACCACTTAGGAGTGAGATGAAAGGGAAAGGGAAGATTTTTAAAGGGCATAGCCAACTGTTTTCGGGTCCTGGGATGTTATTGAGCAGGTTAAGATTGGAGCCTTTCTTAAAGCTCCAACAGCTGAACTAGGAACAGGGAGATAAGGACGTTTGGATTTTCTTTTCTTTGTAAGAAAATTTAATGTAGCTTCCATGGTTGATGGGAATATTCGAAAGTAAAACCTTAATGTAGACATTATATCCCAAACAAAGCAGCAAGCATGAAATGGATGGCAAAGGGAAAGACCACTCAATTCCACATTTTAAAGCTGGTTGCTTGATTTGCAGGTTTGAATTTGAAGGGCAATGCTGCATTTACCTTGAAATCCCAACAAGTGATTCCAATTCCTTTGCCTAAATCCAAGTTCTGTCCTCTCTTTCTCCGTAGGTATTTGGGACTCACTTTTTTTGCAGTTCTGTCACTTTTCCTCATGTCTGTCTACAATGACATCCTCCAAGGTCATGGAGAAACACTAGATGTGAGACTTCCTGCAAGGGTTCACAAAACAATCTATTGGTGTGCATGAAGAAAATACTTTTCTGTATCATTTATAAATAAAATAAAATTAAACAAAAATTAAAATAGCGTGATTTTTCATCTTTATTAATTTTTTTTCTATTTCCATTTTGGTGCATATTTTATAATGTACCTAGCATATTAGTACAGTGATTCATGCATGTAACTAAATAAACAGTTATGTACACATAAATTAATATTGTGTGCTCAAAACCCATTTTTCTATGTGGTTGTGCAACCAAAAATTTGGAGAAAATTGGCCTATCTTTTTTTGTTTTAGGGGCTAAGAAAGGAAAATAAAATTCCATGTAGGCTTTACTTATTCCAGAAAGAAAATATTCTAGCTCAAGATACTGAGTACTCATGAGCCTTTGTATTTGATTAAATAGTGCAATGTATGACTAACATTATTTCCCCAAACATGCTTGAGACAAGATTGTCTCTTGTTTGTAATTGTTGTTATACGCAACATTAAACTCTTTGCAAATATCAGATTAAGTTCATACTTTGTGCATTATTGTTCTAGCGCCTTTAGATCAGAATCCTCTGTCCTATATTTTCCTGGAGAAGGCTTAATTTTGAGGAATGACCTCTCAACCTCTTTTTAGTACATTAGTGATCCTATTTCCCTGACCGCCCCAGGTGTTTTATCAGTGGCAGTCTTAAAGTTCACTCTTTTGTTTGTGAGATAGTATGGGACACAGAGAAAACACAATTGTTACTGTTCAGTTATGCAAATTTGGTTTTTCAATGTAATTCTGGGAATGTCCTGACCTCAGCCTTGTCATAATATGAATAAAATACCTGTATCCAGTTTGAGATGCACAGATTAAATAGAAATTTTAATTTGCTACTTTGTCTGCTTCTGAAATTTTGAAGGGAGTTCTCATGGTGCCACTTCCATCTTCCCATCCTATTAGTCAGTAGTTCATTAAATAATTCATTCATACACCTCTCTATCCATCCATCCATCCATCCATCCATCCATCAGTCCATCTTCTTGGATCTGGACTTGTATGTAAGTGAATATTTTTCCACGTCTTGTTATGCTGTCAAAAAGTACAAGTAAACATTTCCCATGTACTATAACAGGAATTACACAATGTATTTTGTCATTTGTGTATGTTCTGAAATTGTTTTTTGATTTCAAAGATTTGTTGATGTACTTTTGCTTCTTGGTTTATGAAAGAGAGAACATTGTTCTGTGGTTATGAAGTTTGAATTTAAGCGCTGTAGACCGCTGAATAGAGTGGACTGTACTGTGTCATTGAGACATGACACACACTTTAAACCAAGATTTAACAATTTTTTTATGGATTAGGGTTTTCTTTTCAGTGAGACATCTCAAATTTTATAAATGGAACTAAAATGTAAACCTATTTTTTTAATTATTCCTGATATAGAAACTTCCACAGACATTTGGCATAATTAAAGGAAAACAAACACGTTTTTCTTGTGAATGTGAAAAAAAAAGCCAAATCCAAAAGAGTGTGATGGAGGTTATCACCCTAAGTTCATCACCTCCAGTCAGAGGTGACATGAGTATTCTTTGGAGGAAGACCATCATTTCTGCCAGGAGTGGTATCCAGCACTGCCTTTCAGGCTATTGTTAAGACTGCAGTCACACTAGTCTGACAGTTTTTGGAAATGGTGATACCTGGGAGGGAAAGGTTCAATTAAGTGTGAAGAAACTATTTCTTCCTCCTAGTTAAATTACTGAAAAGGTCAAGAACCAGGAACTTGGTAAACATTCATTGGTCCCACACATCTGGATGACTAAAGCGTCTGCCAGAAGAAACAAGCGCCTGGAAAATATAGCTAGACTGTACTCAGATTAGAAATGAGGTTCCTGTTTTCAAGGCACGGAGTACTTAACCATTTCAGCAACTTGTTAAAAGACATGGCAGTATCCATGTCTCATGTACATAATTTATATAAATGCTTCAAATGAAGTCTGGTTATCCAGTCATCAGAGAATTGCCTAGAGTATGGTGAATTTTATCTGTGTTGTTGAGGGAGTGACAACTTCTTAGATATCCTGTGCAGATCCACATCAAAGAGGAAGGCTTTTTGCATAGCAATTAAATTAGGTACAGATTTTAATAGATAATAAAATATAGATAAATACAGATATAGTTGCATTATATTATAGGTATGTTAGATATTTTACATGCATTATGTAAGCATAATTAAAATACATACAACATTTTGTTTTGTGGCTTGGCATGTTGCACTGATTTAGACCTGACTTTAAACATCATGCTTGGGTAATGAATAAATCATGCCATGCTGCAGTGGTCACTGTTCTGACATGCATGGTTCTGGTAATCTGTAGGACAGAAATCAAAGGATAAAGACAAAAACAGACTCCCTGAAAGGCTTAGGCTTCTTTGAAGTCTGCTGCATTAACAGAACAGGGAAGGAAATTCTGTCACAGCTTGAAAAGAAAAAGAAATCATGAAAATACTTATTAAACATATGCTGCTTCAGTTTTTTAAGTCACAGGTGTTCTTTCTTCCTTTAGTTTATCCCAGGGCTTGGAATCAATCTGCACATTCAATTATGCAAAGAATCTTGAGGAACTTATTTACAGCACATACTGTTGAGTGATACTTATCTACCGACCAAGCTGCATCAGGAAGAGGCTGCCTGCAAGACAGCTGGGACACAGTCCTTGGCTGCCTGAATAGTTTGAGCTGTGATAACCTCAGAGGGATTCATTCACATCACTACTGTCAGTGCTGTCTCATTTGATGGCTCTGCAACTAATATTTTTAAATCACAGAGTACTAAAACCTACCTGGGATACAAGGCAGCCAGTTATCTGTAATTGAACTGTGGTAGGGGGCATTCAGAGAGGCAAGATCCCTTAAGCGGCTCTTGCGATCTAATTCTTCACTATCAGATTTTATTACTAGGGACACATGAAGCCAACATACAAATATTGTAAGTTGAGTCACAAAGGCTGGAGGAATTCCCAGTAGCTTAGGAAGTTCAGGCATATTACTTCTTTCTAAAAAGGGAAAATGGGACCATGGGGAACAGCTTGAACCTGGGGAAAGATTTTTAGGCACATTATTAATAATTACTTCCAGAAGCACTCAAAAGCTTGTTACAATGATAGAAAGCAACTGCTATGGATTTGTCAAGAATAAATACCATCAAAGTGATACAATTTTCTCCTTTGACAGCACATTTGGCCATACAGGTAAAAGTTGACAGTGTGATAGTTCCTGATATCAACAAAGCCTCTGAACTTGGTTGCCCTGGATTTCTTTAACAGAAAATGTGGACAGCAAAAAGCCCTCCAGAGAGTGAGAGGAATCACTGTGATTCATCCCATGCAAGAATTTGAGCTGCCTTTTTTGGAACAGGACTGTCTGTTTCTGCTGACTGGCATTCTTTGTGTGAAGGTCTCTAAGGGTACTGTTCTTCTAAGCTTTGTCTAACCAGCTACACTCCCCAGGTGAGGTAGAAAAGTCTGTGCCATTGCAAGACACTCATCTTGCCTTTAATAACTATCACTAGAAGCTTGAGCTATCAGGCCTGGACAAGCCATGCACAGCCAAAGAACAACTCTACAGCAGCAATGGAGGCAAAGCTGATTTCTCCATCACTGGCCACTGGAATCAGAGTGCAGCTTTCAAGGGAGAGAGAAAGAGGTTGTGAGATAAGGTTAAGAGAGTTTTCATGGGAATATAGCTGGCCTGAGGATAACTGTGCTTCCTTAGTAAACTCAGCTTTTCTTTCTTAGGATCATATTTTGTTGTTAAGTAAGAAAGCCTTATATGAGTCACTTTACAGTTCAGATATGAAAACTGACTGGCAGCTTAAGTGAAGCTAACTGGTCATTATTGTATGATGTGCATGTTAAGACGACAGCAGCAGCAAGCTGGAGTGTAACAGGAATTAGGTTTAGCAGCCTAAGTCTCTATTCTCTCAAAATCATTCCCTTGTGTGTTCCTACATATCTAGCCCTTATCCAGGCTGCAGGTCAGGAGAGGCAAAAGAGCTGTCCATTAGGATGAACTCTTCATGTTCTGAAGACATTTCAAAAGAAGTCAGTAAGCAACAGAGATTCTGTAAGCACCGAAGATTGGAGTGTGGTGCAGGTTCCACTGGAGAATTAAATGGCAGATTAACTCACACTGGAGATGAGATTCTTCTCCGTCCACCAGGACATGAAATGAATTGCATCTAACGTACCTGCTGTGTGGTTTACATTCCATTTATGATTAAATTATTTCTTCCCACTTTTCCTATGTATTTCAAGAAGAACCTCAATGGCTGTAGGCATTTCAGTAATTTAGAGAAGTGTTGATGCCTGGTTTGAATATCCTTCTTTCACCTATTGTTAGTGGCATGGGAAAGTTTAGTAGGCTTCAGGAACTACAGATTTTTCCTCCTTTCCAAAGACTTATTGGCATCCAGTGTTTGTCCCACCGGCAGTGGGTAAAGGCTAAGGTGTCAAGTAAGCTTTTCTTTAAGCTCTACCAAACTTGAAGGTTATTAGAGTCTTCTGTGCTACAAAGCTCAGGAGAAAGAGACTCTATAGTTCTTGGCTTTGAGGCTTGAAATGTTACTGAGGTGTTTTTTTGGTTCAGCTGAGTCTGTCATGACATAAGACCAAAGTCATCCAGGGTACACCGAATGAGACACATTGTCACACCATAAGAGCAGCATGTGTGGTGACATATGTGGCAAAAGCCACAGCCCCACAGGCTGGAGACTGGTGGATTCAGCCTGAGGTTGTCAGTGTCTGTGTCACACTCCCTGGTCAGGGTGAGCTTTCTGGCTCACCCCCAGCATCCCTCACAACTTCATTACCATGTTTCAGTTTATTGGTTAATTATGGTATTACTTAATGTTCTCTGTAAGGTTAAGTTCTAGAAACTTCATTGCTGTTCAGTTCTCGATTGGTTCCACTCGTTCCTTGTACCCCAACGTGTTACTCTCCCCTGTGGCAGCATGTGTGGCAAAAGCCACAGCCCCACAGGCTCAAGACTGGTGGGCACAGCCTGAGGTTGCCACAGTCTGAGGCATTCCCCCTGCTCAGGAAGAGGATTTGGTTCACCACCACCGC